>CAWUFW010015664.1:0-349786 GCA_963921515.1 Calotriton arnoldi
ACGACCTGGGCCCAAAGTACCTCAACGACCGCGTGACCTTCTACACGCCCACACGCCAGCTACGATCAACCAGCCACGCCCTCGCCACCGTACCACGCATCCGCAGAACCACCGCCGGAGGAAGATCCTTCTCCTACCTGGCAGCCAAGACCTGGAACTCCCTCCCCACTCACCTTCGGCGAACCCAGGACCATCTCTCCTTCAGGAAGCAGCTCAAGACCTGGCTGTTCGAGCAGTAACTTACCCCCTCCCCCAGCGCCTTGAGACCCTCCCGGGTGAGTAGCGCGCTCTATAAATGCCGTGATTGATTGATTGATTGACACCATGCTCCACTGCCATCCCGTGCCCTGTATCGCCTGTGCGGATTGACTATGTTGGGGTTACACCTGGTCGACTGGGGCTGTGTGTGCCTTGTCAAGGGGCATGGCGGGCGCACAACAGGATCCAGCTTGTCCACAGAGGGTGGGCTGAGGTGCGCCTGGTACCGCTTTGTACGTGTGCCCGGCTGCTGTGCACACACGTGTTCACTCCCCCGACAGGTGTCCTCTCACAATGCCCAGGGAAGCGGTGGTGTACTGTTCATGACCCCTCCCAACACGGCGTGCTCCAACTTGGCATGTGCGCATCTACCCGTCGCACCCACCCACCTGAGCACTGCGTCCATACGACTTCACACGACACATGTGTGTCTTCCACAGTAGTGCTACTCATTTGCGTTGACATCCAATACCAGTGGACTACATGGTCATGTCACGACTGCCGTGTACTTCACATACTCTCATCCTCTCTCATTCGTACTTGTGAAATGAGTCAGCGGAGACAGTTTTGGTTTCAAACATTATATTGAGTCTTCTGTCCTCTGTGATGCAGTATAGTGGACACTACTGGCAGCGGAATACATGTTGAGGATATACTGAGCATGATTGCAAATGGGATAGGGTGTGGGGTTACATGTGATTGGCTGTTGCATGTGGGATGTGGGCTTCAGAGTGACATCTGCTTGGCCAAGGCTGTGCTAATGTACATTTACGTATAGCTGCGGAGCTGCGGACTTTGACACAGACGGTATACATGTAGCCTACCAGACCGCTTGGCATCATGGGCACAGTCCATCTCAGTTCCATGTGACAGGTTTGCTGCGGTTGTTCCTCATGCACGCGTGCATGTGAGATGACATCAGGGCATGTGCTTGCGTGCATGCAGCGGCGTGCCACTTGTTGTTGCACTGTGGTGGTTACTGGACATGTCACAGTCACTGGGGTCGTGTTGTTGTTGTATGCACTTGTCGTCCATGCAAAGGTCCTGGTATGGGATTCCCGGGGCGGGGGTGGGAGGGGTGCAGCACCCACAGACTCCAGGCGACCTATTCATGTCCACTGAGCGGTGTGTGTGTCCATGGGCGCTGGATCCATGTCGTGTCCTGGTTGTTCGTGCAGTTCCGTCCATGTGGGTGCGATACACAGAGCCCATGCCACTGCCTCCCACGATGCATGCGGTGTTCCTGGATGTGATGGGGAACAGTGTGCATGTCCCGGTCATATCCGATGTCATGGCGATGTCGTTGATGGTGTGGTTACAGTTGCCGGTCGTTTGGTATGGCTGTTGTGGTGGTGACTGGCCAGTCCGTGCGGAAGCTAAGCATGGGTGCGGGGTTGGACATCATAGGTCACTCGGGGAACCTGCGTTGTGGTCCGACGAATTTACAGGTTGTCAGGTATGCGATGCCGTCCAGCAGGGCTTCCATGTCATTGGTGGTGTACATGTTTGCCAGCCAATGTAGCGGATGGTGGCTGTCAAGGTGTTGTTCGTAAGTTGTCCCTTGGAGGACCATGATGGGGCATGCTGGGTGACATTCGATGTAGCTGTTCTCGATGATCCGTCGTGTGGAGGCACAGTGGTCCCATTTCAGTGCGGGTGCGATGTTGGCCACATACGCCATGCCCCCATAGGCAGAGCAGGCCCTGTCGTGTGCGTCCAGAGGGAGGAGTAGTGGTAGCAGGTCCGCCTTCAGACATGCCGGGTTGGAGAGGCATATCTCGACGGGATGCTGGTAGGGACACCTCCGACAGTAGAAGACGGGCATGACGCAGCTGAACAATGTGATGCGTTAAGTCAGTCGGTAACTTACGTTCAGCAGGGACAGGAGATCGCATCCCAATGTATGGAACAGGTTGGTTTTGTACAGCTTGAGCTGTTCGGTGTAGTTGGGTAGGTGTGTTGCGGTTGCCATTTCGCAGCGGTTCGTTGAGGTGGCGTGCTCCGGCTGTGTGTGCAGTCTGCAATGTGCACGCTCCGAGGTTGCTGTGAGCTCTGTGTAGTCGTAGGGAGACAGGACTTGTGTTCTGTTGGCTTGTTTGGAGGACACAGGCCCTCTTCCCACATGCTTCTCAGACAGTTCAAGGTCAGTGATGTGTGACTCCTTCCAATGAACTTGCATGTGGCCGACATGGGAGAGTGTTTTCTTCTTTCTTCCCGTCCGTTGTGTGCTTCTGTGATATGCGCTATCTGCCCTGTGGTCGGTCTCCTCGGCATGCCTGTGTTGGTCTATTCTTGGACAATGGCTGTATTCACCGGCTTCTGTCGTAGGGCTGTGGTTTCGGAGTTGGAATGGAAGGTCATTCAGTGCTGTCTGCTCTCCCGTGTGTGGGCGGCAGGCTGCCTTTCCGCTCTGCGTTGGGCCTTGTGTGTGAATGTTATTCTTGGGCCACCTGTTGTCGGTCCCCGGGCTCTTTGGTGTTCCGTTTTATATGTCTTGTTCATATGTGCAGGGTGGTATGGGTGTTTCTGTGTGGTACTGGCGTTCCTCTTCCCGAAGGAGCCCTGCTTCTCCTAGTTGGTGTTGCCGCCGCTGTGTGCTACGCCATGTTTGTTACACTGGGGTGTGTCCTGCTGTTGCGTGTCTTCACTGACATGTGTGCGTCGGTTGTGTGGCGTTGGGTGTTGTCCGTGAATTGGGCGTTGGGGACATGTCTGTGGCAGGCCTGTCACGTGTCATGTGCGTTCGGGGTGGGGCTGATGTGTGTGCTGCTTGGTTGTGTCCCTGTGTCTGTGTGCGACGCATGCATGGCGCTGCGGTTGGCCTCTGCGTTGTGCGCATGTGTGGCGGCGTCATCGGCGCTTTGGGGCCGTGACGGGGTGGTTGGTTCCTAGTCCCAGGTGGTGTGTACACATGTGTTCCGCGATGTTACGATTTGGCCTGTGTGTCATATGTGGATGCAATGGTGGATGTGTAGTGTACACGCGCTGGTGGGGGTTGTCCGCTTTTTCCGCCCTTGCACTGTGTGCGCTGTTTGCGTGCACTTGTTGTGTGTGTGCCTACCTGCGTCTCCGCGGTACGTTGCGTCCTTGGTGGTGCATCAGCAGAAGCATGGGGAGGGCCTGCAGTGCTGGATTCATGCTCGGGGAGCCGCTTCTTCGTTGTCCGTGCTCGGCATCCGTGTTACCGCTTCGGTTTGTCGTACGGTATCTCTTGGCCATGGGAGCCGTTTGTTTGCGGCATCGTAATTTATGCGCCGGGCGGGACGTGTTTCGTCGGACGGTGTGTGTCAGTTGGGCTGCGCCGCTACGTGTACGGGCGCACTTTGATGGCGGACGGTGTTGCTGGCTTGCCGGCGGTGTTTGGCCTACTTTTCGCATCGTAATTGGACGGGCGTGTGGACTGCTGCGTGCCGGCGGTAACTGGTGCTTTTTGCATCCGCCAGCACGGCGGTGGTGCTTCCGCCCGCCATCGTAATGTGCCCCTAAGGGAGGAGAATGAATTGAAAAAACCCATGGTGAGAAGATTTGTTACACAGCCTGGGTCGACAGATGCAACCATATTTATCTTATATAAACAAACCGTATCATCTTTTTTTTTTGACAAGATTTAGGTTGAATATGGTTCCCTGGCTCCTTGCTTTTCCTAAAGGGTTTTTCAAAGAAGGAACATTAAATCCCTGTCCTTGTGATAATTTCTCGGACCAGAATACTCTTCATATAACATTTTTCTGAATGTATGACAGTACAACGCGATCATTTTGATCGCAGTACTTTACATCGCGGTTTTTACAACGCAAGTCGTTACAACGACTTGCGTTGGAGGACGCTGGATTGAGGATTAATATGATTTTCTATTCCAACTCCAGCCCACAGAACAGGGAAGGTGCTGGAATAGAAAATCATACTATTCCTTAACCTAGAGCGCCATCCAGCGCAAGTCATTGTAATGACTTGCGTTGTAATGGCTGCTTGGTAAAGGTCGTGCGGTGTAAACACCGCGTTGTAAACGACGTTTCCCCATTTTTCTGTGCATATTACAATTCTCTGCGCAGAAAATTTATCATTCCTTTGCTTAGAGGTTGTAACTTTGAACAAGTTAGGCCGGCGCTGGTATATTTACAAATGCTAGCGTCACCTATGGTCTGTTTTGGGGTAGCAAGTTTCCTAACAGGAGCAATTAGGCATAGGAATAGGTCACTCATGAATTCCCCTGTGGACATGGCTTTGAATCACGTTATTTAAATACTTATTCTTATGTTCTTATATGTAAAGTTGGACAAGTGTAAGTTGGGCTAATTTTTATCTTATTTAATTATTCACTCCCAGGCCTAATTATGTGTTGGTGGGCTGTATTTTTATTTTTGTTGTTATTTTCCCTGTCATGGATCCTTGAGGTGTGCTCATTCTTGTATGAAGTGTTGTATTACTCGATGGAGTGTATTTTATTCTATTGTAGATAATGAATTTTGAGTGGAGCAGGACTCTACGGAGATTAATAACTGTCTTATGGTCTTTTTACTTTTTATGTCTGTTACATTGTTACAAGACGGGGATCTTAACTGATTTTACATTTATGTATTTTATGATTGTAGATTCGATCTGTCCTGTTTTGTTATTTGTACTTTGATGGCTATAATCAGCCGAATAAAGTTAAATTTTGATATATATGATATGTATATCCGCAAAATTTTTATGACAGGCAAACGCAGTCATATTGTACTTATCTAAAACAGATAATCCATAGTACTAGTATTGAGTCAATCGACTATCGTTGAGTTGCCAATACTAATCCTAAAATCCCTATTCCAAATTTACTTAACAAAAACTATATTAAGAACTAGTACATTCAACTGAAAGATCTATGATTCTATTCTCATTTTGCAAACTCCTTCCTGGACCAACTCAGTCTCCCTTTTTGCAGTGCATAGATGCATACTACACATCACTGTGAAACAGCTTGGGACTGTACGAGCTACATAAAGAAAGTCACAGAGAACGCTAACTCACGGCTATCACTGATTCACTATGGTGACAGGAGGACAGAAGAGTCTGTAATGGCTTCTTAATTAACCAGCCAAAGCGGGCGCTGATGAGTACAATTAGGTAGCACTGAGCACCTGCCTAGCTGAAACTGGATCACACAATATTCTTAACATAAACTAAACACAACTCACCTCTGAGTGTGAGTGCATGCTATTCGGAAAAAAATATTAGCATTGTAGAACACAAACACAACAAATAATTAATACTCACCGAGCCTGGAATCTCAATGCGAGCAGGTTGAGCAGGTCCTGCTCCTGGTGCGTCAGCTGTTGGATTGTACGATGAACCTGGTTTGTGTGGTGCACCCTCCCCCAGTGCAGCCGATGCTTTCACTTGGGTTACCCAGTACCAGCACTGCTCCCTGATGTCATCATTGAGGGGGCATGGCGCTGCACAAAAAAACTAGTGCTACCACCACCTCCTCACTAAAGATAGCCCAGTGCTTCACACCTTGGCAGCGCCACCATCCACAGGGTAGGCGGCTGCTCGCATTTCCATGGGGGCCTGGAATCACTGCTCCCCATTCGCCCTGCTCTGACATGGTGCTGGGTGGGGGGGGAGAAAAACAGAAGAAGGAAGGAGGAAGAAAAGAAGGAAGGAAATGAAATACAAAGGAAGTAAAGGAAAAATTAAAAAAGCACAAAATGGCACAAAAAACACAAAGACAAAAAAACACACACTAATGTAATAAATAAAAATTAGGGGTAGATTAATTAGGAGGGTACAGGATTGAAAGGATTAACAGGAGATTAAAAAATAGGCCCAGCATCATGAACAAACCAGAAAAACAAGATGGCCACGCCCATGAGATCTACGTGGTGCCGTTCACATGCATTTCCGATACGAGGGTGCACTCTGCATTGCGTTTAATGAGAAAACACAACTCAAAAGGCCGCAACAGTCAATTCCGCCCACTCACGGCACTCCGCGTAGTCTAAAGGAGTTCCGTGACCACTTCACAGAGTTTCGGGTAGTGCGACTCAGTGAACTCCTCCCAGGCCTACCTCCTACTGTTTTCAAATAAACAAACCACATTTACTGTGCCTATCTGAGAGCAAATCACAGAGTGTATTCACTGAATAGGTAAGTTAAAAATATTTTTTAAATAGTAAAGCTTGTGTTAAGTTGTTAGAAATGTTTCTGATGTGGAAATATTTCTAATATTTGCAACATTGTTTAACATTTTTAGCCTTGAAAAAGTCCCAGGCCTGTGCATCAATATGGGTAAAACACGTATTGATTGTACACTATGAAATAATGATTGGAGAAAATCATCAAGAATAAGGAATAATTGTCTTACTCTAGGTCTTGCTTGCCTATCTTTATTAAATTCCTATGCGTTGTATTATAAACATTATCATGTAACACATGCTTTTGCATGCTGACATTCAGACTCTCCCTAACATTATAAATCAAAACATGGGCTATAAGGCCTTAACCACAGCACAAAAATGCATGAGCCCACTGACAGACAAGTGTTCTCACACTATTTGGGAAACCTAGTAGAAACCTTTGTTCTAGGGCCCATTCTCTAACTAAAACACATAATCAGCAAACCAGGTCAAAATGCATATTGAACTGGTGTCGGCTCACCCAGACCTCTCAGTTTGACACCTGTTAGGGAGGAAATCTCATGGTAATTTCTCTTTAGAAAATTTAGTAAATGTGGCACAATTACCTTTAATTACCATTACCCTTTTTCCAGGCCAATATCTATTCTCAAGGTGATAAATCTTGGCCACCTTATTTTGAACAAAAGAGCTCCTTCTTAAACACATGCAAGTAATCAAATGCAAATAAATGCAAATAAATATTTAAGTCAATAATGAAAGTTTGTGAGTAGTTTTAAAGGGTTTTAATTGCTAATTAAGATTCTCCGATTCTTCATTTGTTAGTCAAATTTCAATCAGGTTCCAGAATTGAAGAAAAAAAATTGAGTTAGTGCAGAGCATATTATATTATAATCCCTATTCTAAGAAATGGGTGCAAATGATGCCAGTCAGAACCAAAGAAGAATTCAAAATAAAGCAAGGAGTGAGATTAGTATGAAGATAAATCAATAATTAATGATTGCAGAATCTCCAACAAGGAGAAATAAAACATAAAGCAAATAAGCCTTGGCAAAACCACTTAGGGGCCGATTCTGATTCGGGCCGGAAATCTCTCCGACCGAGCCGGACCCGGAGAGATTTCCGACCGAATTGGACCCTAGCAGTCCGACCGGACGAGTACGATGCATTCGCATGCTATCGGACTCGATTCGGTCGGACTCCCATTGAAGTCAATGGGAGCCGGTCGTACAACGCGTACGCGGGCTCCCATTGACTCAATGGGTGCGAGGCGAACAAGGGCGCCCCCTACAGCGGGTACGCGTCCATGCGCATCGCGGCGTACATGCACAGGTAGGGGGGACCCATGGGTTGCCCCTGTGTGCGACTCGCGTGCCTATGCGTACAGGGGGTTCGACGCGGACCCCCAAAGTCCGGCTCCGACAGCTCTTTCGAGCCGGACGGCGCGAGTCGGCCGGACTGCTCCCGGCGCGCATCGTACTTACCCGGCCGGGAAATGTCTCCATAGCGCGGTGCGAGTCGTGTCTGTGCGAGTCGGTCGGAGCGTGTTGAAGCCGCGTACGAGTCGGTCGGCGATTTCGCGGGCGTTTGCATCGTACTTGCTCGGCTGGACCCGCGTACGATTCGGTCGGGAAACAGGGCTCCGAATCGGATCCGGTAAATCCGAATCCGATTCGGAGCACTACCGGCCAAGATCGGAATCGGCCCCTTAGTCTAAGCATAACACTTTGGGTTTTTAATAAAAGTCAGAATGGAACACATAGCCTACATCTAATCTGCCCTCATCTCAGCTGAATCTGCCTCCCCCTGTTCAGCTTCTTCTGAATCAGTTCAGCTCTGCATCTGCCCTCTCTTCCACTGCAGGTCTTTGTTTCTCAGTCTAAGGCTCCTCTGCAGTTCTCTAAATCTGAGTTTGAAACTCCTAAACTAGGAACCCATTTGTAGATCTATAAGAATGTTCCAAAGCATGTGTCATGATCTTTTGTTCTCCCTCCAATTGGAATCCAGCATTCTCCAGAAGGACATATCCACCCTTTCTGCTGTCTGCACATGTTGTCCATTAGGCAAGCGAAATCCTTCCCACAGCACATTTTGAATCTTATTTAAAATGACTTCATCTCCTAACCTTCTATTAAAGAAACATTTTATTTTAATTAAACACATAGCAATAGCTGCAAAAGAACTTAGGGCCTGATTATGATGTCGGTCGGAAACCAAACCGCCCAACTCCTTATCGTATTCCGGTCCGACCGACTCGCGGTCGGCGGTTACGCCTGAGCAATTATGATGCTTCCGAACACCATTCGGAAGGACTCCCATTGACTTCAATCGGAGACCTTGTTCTGACCGACAACACTGGCTCCTATGGGGAAAATGGGTGTCTGCAGAAAACCTTGCACCCTGGTTCCTGCCACACTGTGCATGGTTTTACAGGGTGGTCCCTTGGGTACCCCTTCAGCCCAAACCGGAGGACTCACGATGAAGGGGAGCCTGCTAGGGGCCTCCAAAGTCAGTTTCCGACAGCCTTTTCGTGTCAGACAGACCAAGTCAGAAAGGCTGTTAGAATCCGGCATCGTAATAGGTCGGTTGGAAACGCTGTCCCTTGAAATGAAATGAAAATAAAATGTATATAGCGCAATAGCGCTTGTGGACTAACCCCGAATAACAGGAGAGGAGTGATTTAGATGCATTCATTGAAAAGAACGGTTTTTAGAAGCTTTCGAAAGGAGAGCCGGTTTTGTTCCTTTCGCAGAAGGAGTGGGAGGGAGTTCCATGAGTTGGCAGCGTTATGGGAGAAGGAACGCCCGCCCCATCTAGCCTTCCTTATTCTGTGTGAGGTGACTAGGAAGGAAGACATAGAGCGGAGATCTCTGGGAGGCTGATAAGGAGTGATCATGGACTGGATTGAGACTGGGCCCTTCTTCCAGAAGGCCCTATGAGTCAGGCACATGGCCTTAAACTGGATCCTTGCCTTAATTGGTAACCAATGGAGGCTCCTTAGTGCAGGTTTCACCGATTGTCGAAGGGGGACCTGCAAAAGCATGCGAGCAGCACAGTTCTGCATGACCTGGAGCTTATGGATGGTGGTTTGGGGGGCTCCCAAGTAGAGGGAATTCCCATAATCCAGGCGAGAGAGGATGAAGGCCTGAACCATAATCCTTCTCGCCTGAAAAGGGAGAAGGGGGAGGATCTTACGGAGCATCCTCAGGAGGCCGTAGCAAGTGGCTGAGATTTTGACGGCCTGGTGATTAAAACTGAGTGAGCGATCAAGCCACACACCAAGGCTCTTGATCTGAGTCTTCAGATCAGGTGCGGGACCAAGGCAGTTCGGCCAGAGCGAAACCGGGTCGAATGAGGGTGAGTTGCCCAAAAGCATGAGCTCGCTCTTATCCCTGTTCAGCTTAAGGCACGAGTTTTCCATCCACTTGGCAACTTCCTCTAGGCACAGGCCTAGGGTGCTAGACGACCTCTCGGCAGTGGTTCAATGCCACCACGAGCTGCGTGTCGTCTGCATATGTGATGATTTTAATGCCAAATGGGTGGACAATCTCAGCCAGGGGTCTCATATAGATATTAAACAGCGTGGGGCTCAAGGAGGAGCCTTGAGGAACCCCACAGCTGAGAGACAGCGGGTTGGAGACAACATCACCCTCAAAGACCTGAAAGAACCGATCACTGAGAAAGGATTGTAGCCAAGTTATGGCCATCCCGGTAACTCCCACACTTTTTAGCCGGTGGAGCAGGGTGCAATGGTTAACAGTGTCGAAAGCGGCACTGAGGTCAAGTAAGATGATCGCTGCCTTGCCTCCCTGATCCAGTATCCGCCTCGCCTCCTCGGTTACTGCCAGAAGAGCAGTTTCGGTTCCTTGTTGAGGACGAAAACCAGTTTGAGAATGATGAAGGAGCTCGTTAGATTCTAGAAATTCTACTAGGATAGAATTTATATGCTTTTCCAGAATCTTACTCATCCAAGGGATGAGCGAAATGGGGCGAAAGTTAGCTAGGTTGGACTGATCAAGATTAGGTTTCTTTAAGAGGGCCTTTACCAGAGCACACTTCCATGCGGGGGAACAGTACCAGAAGAGATGGAGGAGTTGACCAGATCAAGGATTACCGGACGGATGATGTCGGCAGCTAGAATCAGAGGGGAAGGAGGGGCAGGATCAATAGGGGAGCCCGACTTTACTTTTGCCATGACCAAGTCCAGTGAAGCAAGATCCAAAGGGGGGAATTGCCCTAGTGTAATTTGGGTTCCGGCACGTGGCTCCAAAATGGCTGACATAGATCGATGATTCTGGAAAGCCGGAAGGGACATGTAAATGTTGTGAATTTTCTGTTGGAAAAACTCCGCCAAGTTATTGCACCTAGTAAGTGCCCCCTCTGATGTTGGCTGCTGCTGAGGTAGATTGGAGAGGGACTTGGCAATTCGCTGTACAAACCAGCTCAGACCGACTCGGATTCTTCGAATGCCGGTTGGAACTGATTTGGAATGACCATCGTAATCGGAATTCCGACCGCGTCAGAAAGGCTGTCAGAAAGTGTCTTCGAGGCCCCTGCTATGAGGCCTGGGGGGCAACATCCCTGCACCGTGCAGGGATGTTTGCAAACTTCCATTCTTCAATAGAAGCTTGTGCTGTGGGCCTTTTCCGCCAGCCATACAAGCTTCCATGGAAAAATTGGCGGGTGCATCCTAATCCTGCAGTCGGAACTGCCAACCTAAGGTCGGGCGGTGTCGTAATGAAGCCCATAGTTGTTTATAATATTGTTTTATTATTATTGCTATGTATAATCATATATATTTTAAATATATATTTTAGTAGTTATTAAATTAAATTTAAGTAATGTTTGTTATTTTTAGTACTGTAGTGGGTTGTGGATGTGTTTAGGGTCCCAGGGTGGGAAGTAATTTAATTATATAAAATTAATGAATAATTTTTTATTAATAATATGTTTTAATCAATAATTAATTATGTTATTAGTGTAATTAATTGTTTTTAATTAACATTTTATGTGTGGGTTGTGGGGCTTAAAGGGGTACAGGGTGGGAAGTAATTTAATTTCAATGGTTTAATAATGAATTATTAATTAATATTAATCATTTCATTGATAATTAATTATGTTAATATTATTAAATATTTTTTTATTATACATTTTATGTGTGGGTTGTGGGGTTTATAGGGGTACAGGGTGGGAAGTAGTTTACTATTAATTGATTAATAGTAGTTTGTTAATTAATATTAATGATCAAATTGTTAATTATGTTAATTGTGCAAATATTTGTTTTATTTTAGGTGTGGGTTGTGGTATTTACAGGGGTACAGGGTGCAAAGTAAATTAATTCTAAGTAATTGATAAGTAATATTTGAATTTAATAATGATTGTTTATTTTATAATTAATTATGCTAATTGTGTAATTAAATTTTTTGACTAAAACTTTGGGGGCCCATTACGATACCCGGCGTAAAAAAATCCGCCAGGCATGGAAGCGGCAAAAATCCGCCCGCTCACACCGTCTGAACACCGACCACGCCATTACGATTACACAAACCGAAAACCGCCATCGGCGGAAAAATCACACAAGATACCGCCCGCCATCGTCCGAGTCGGAGTCAAACCGCCCGCCACGGACGGAAACACGCACGACAACACAAAACCGCCCGCCCTCACGGCCGACACACCGCACGTGAGATTACGATCGCACCGCCATGAGCGCGGGAAAACTACAAATATACCGCCCGCCAGCGCAAACAACGCCGATGAGAATCGACACGGCAGAAGCCATGGCGCCCACGTCCCTGCACAGAAACCATCCGCTGACAAAAACAATCGCACACAACATGGCCAACAAGTCCACACAGCAAGGCACGCACAAATACACAAGCACAGTACACATCCCGAAAACACCCCCCTGGACAAACAAAAACTACAAAGGCCAGAACCCCAGACACAACACACCTGAAAACAACAGACCATGAGGACACACCCACATAGGTAAGTACAAAAGCAGCACTCCCACAGACCACAACCCCTTGCAACATTGCAAACTAGAGAGGAGAGGAGAGGACACAGTGACACAGCAAGGACAGCAGCACACCACAGAAACGCACACATCACAACCACCACCACCACCACCACCACCACCACCACCACCACCACCAAACACCGGCACCACAAACCCCCTGCACATTACACAACACACACCGCACCAGCACCACAAACACCATGGCACCACAAAGAATGCCCAAGTTCACGCCCATGGAGCTGACGGTCATGGTAGACGAGATCATCAAGGTGCACCCACAAATCTATGGGAACCTGGTCCAGCACACACCACTAGCCACCAGAAAGAGAATGTGGAACCGGATCGTAGACCAGGTCAATGCAGTCGGGACCTTGCCCAGGAACAGAGTCGAAATAAACAAACGGTGGAATGACGTCAAGAGCCTGGTCAAGAAGAAGGAGAGCAAGAACAGAGAGCTGGCTGCCGTCACTGGCGGAGGGAATCCCACGCTCTTCAAGACCTTCAAAGCGTGGGAGGAGAAGGTGCGAGTCATCATACATCGCCGGATTAGCAGGGGGAGTGGAGGCTGGTAAGTACAAACTAATGTATACCAGCACACCGCTATGTACTCACATGCACTACCACCATGCCACAGCTCCCAGGGACAAACACCCCCATGTCCAGCACACAATACACAACACATCACACACACATGCAACAGACACCACCACACACAGCCCAAACCGAACAACTGTAAGATGCGTGGGGACATGTGTACACTCAGCCAGCCACGTAGCCACCAACAGGTCCCCAAATATGCCAGAAGCGCCACAACGAGCACCCACCACACCCATGTGTCCGCCATAGCTGCACTAACCGACAAGTAACAGGTAAGTGGCAGGAACACAAAGTGCAGTGGGTGGGAGGGTGGACAGCCCAAGTACAAAACACACCAGGCCCCTAGTCCCACAGCACAGCAAGGAGGAGCATCCCCCACACCCCACAGCCACGTGTCAGCCACAGCAGTGCACAACGACAGCCGAAAGGTAGACATCACGGTCCACAGCAATCGGTGTCAGTGGGTGTCCAGCCACCACCACGACCCACAACACCCCCCACCCCCACAGACCTGCAACATGGAGCACCCCCGCTTAGAACCATGTGGCATCCAGTACAGTGCACGCCCGAACAACCTGCAGGTGGGAAACTGGACAGGGCTGGATTACTGGAGGCATGAGGACCGTAACACGACCAACACATGGGACATGTCAAGTAGCAGACGAACACGCAGCACCGCCCACCGTCACGAACAAGTGAACAATGTGCACACGGACATGAACCACAGACTCACACCCCACATGACCCATCACAAACACAGCAACACCCAAGGAGCCACGTCTGCATGCACAAGCCACACTGAATATAGTACCACACGGCAGCCACTGTGCAACCCATCACACACAACCGAAATACCATTGAAGTCCTGTCCATGTAGCCCCTACTGCCTGTCAACCACACACCCCACAACTACGCCTATGTAAGACAAACAACACTAGACGCAACAGAGCGGAACAACATAAATGCACACGAACACCACTGAACCCATCAAACACACAGACACACCATGCACATACAACATACCATCCATCTCATCCGTCAGCCCCAGTCTCATGAAAGGCATGTCATCCGCACAGCTGCCACACATACAGCAGTCACGCTAAGATACATGCCCATGACCAACCATGTGCCAGAAGTCAATGAAGCGCACGACACACTGTGAGCAACAACACACAACATGGGCCACACCCCCCGAGCACTGCAGTGATGCACATGGCACAGGGCAGCACGCACACCAAGGAGATGGGACAACTGCAATACGTTGGCTGGCACACAACCATCACTCACTCATAACGATGCGTCCAATGCCATGTCCAGTAATCACAACAGACAGCAAATATGCAGGCCATGTCAAGCATGCACACACCTCAAACCATGCACTGTCATGCTGCCACAACACATGTCACGTTCGGCACCCATGGCTCACAGCATGTACCCCAAAAGCATATTCCATCCCAAATGCGAATCTGGGGCATGGCCCCCATGTTGCCATATGCGTTCCTAAGCGTCCCATCTGAACACCAAAAGCAAAGTACAAACCAGACCCAGGATGGGCCAGGAGCCCGCATACACCAGAGTCACAATAAGTAGGGGCACAGCAACACACCCATCGGCATGGCCAATCCGTCCCATGCCACATGTGCACAGCACACAGTCCCATTGTCAAGCACACACAACTACAAATGCTACAGCCACACACACGCCTCCGGGAAACCCATGTACGAGATTGCACGAACTGTTAATGTCAGACGACAAATACATACTTCGCCAGGTGCAACACAATAACAAATCTCATTCTCGCCACAGGTGACGAACTGCTGGATGCTGGGGATGGAGACAGCAGCCAGCACAGCCAGCCTACAAGCCCCCAATGAGGACACACGGCTGTGGAGGATCTGTCCTCCTCTTCGGACACGGACCACCAAGCAGGCCCATCTGGTGTGGCAGGGCCCAGCCGCTCCCCAGGACCCCTCCTACCCACCAACCCATCATCCAGGGCTGCTGAACATTCCCAGCCCCCTGCTGCCACTGTCGTTGCGGCCACACCCACGGTCATTGCGGCCACACCCTCGGTCATTGCGGCCACTACCATTGCCGCAACCGCCACCATCGCCGCACCGACCACCACCGCCGCCACCACCACCACGTCTTCGCTGGCACCAGCCCCAGCGCAGGTGGTGGCCCGGCCGACTGGATCCACCCTGGGAGCCACAGCGAGGACCGTGGTGAGCAATGTGGCTAGTGGGCAGGCCGGTGGCAGCAGTACTGGTAGGAGGAGCAGGGTCAGGGAAACGCAAGTCTCCCCTGGGAGCCATGCCCTGCCTCAAATGGCCAGAGTCCTTGGGGCCTATGAAGAGGCCCAAGGACAATGGGTCAGGTCTGCTTCAGACACGCGGGAGGTGCTGGGGGTGCTGAGGTCCATGGACGCCCGTATGGGCCAACTCGTGGACCTCATGGGCCAGCTGGTGGTGGCGGTGAGGTCACAGCCAGGGACAGCAGCTCCCCTCCGCCACCACCTGCCGGGGCGCAGGGTCGAGCAGCAGTGTCCAGTTCCCCTGCGTCCACAGCCAGTGAGCACACCTCAACCACCAGCATGTCGCAAGCAGGCACCCCCTCGCAAACGTGGAAGGGGCCGTCCGAAGTGGAAACAGATCTCCCGGGAGGACTTCACACGCTCCAGACGCAAGTGAGGCAGCCAGCCAGCCTTCCTTGACCACCCACTGCATTGACTTGGACTACGATCCCACTCCACACAGCCATCTGGATGGCATGTGTGTGTTGGACTATGGACATAGAACCAGTGGGTACACCCTGAGCATCACGCAGCCATGACCGACAGCTCATTGTCACTGCACGCACCACTTTTGTCATCACCTTACACACAATCACATGTCACAGTTTGAAATAAATGCACCTCTTACACAAACTGCTGTTTGTGCCCTGTGTTTTATTTGTACGGAATACAACGGCCACCTTGGGCGGAAAGGCACCTGATGCGTGGCATGGCAATGGAACCGGAGGGCCTATAGGGACCTAGGGGTGGGAGACAGAACAGGAGCACATTCAATGAGTGTGTCACACACCCATCACACAGTACATGTCAACAACTACAAGCAATGTACACACATCGCACAGAGCAATAGGGCACAATGCCACAGCCACCAACAGTGGCATACTACCCTGGCCATGGAGCGTTGACACACAGCACGCAGTGAACAAATGGCCACCCTGACACAGCACACACACACCTGCACAGACACAGCCACATCAGCCGTCGTACATGGACACTCACCGTCAAGTGAAGTAGTGGGCGATGAGCTGCTGCCGCACATTACCAGCTTCCTCCTCTCCGCTGTCCTCCTCACTCGAGCTGTCCTGGTCTGCGGGCTGGGGCCCTGGTTGATCTCCGTCATCCACGATGAGGGGATCTGCTTCCGAATGGCCAGATTGTGCAGCATGCAGCACGCCACCACTATCTGGCACACCTTCTGTGGGGAGTACGCCAGCGCACCCCCGGTGCGGTCCAGGCACCTGGACCTGGACTTGAGGAGGCCAAAGGTACGCTCGACCACACGTCTGGTCCTCCCATGTGCCTCATTGTAGAGATCGTCTGCTGGGGTGCGAGGATTCCTCAATGGACTGAGCAGCCATGCCCCATTCGGGTACGCAGAGTCACCTGGGTGTGAGGGACACAGAGAACCGTTGCTATTCCAACTGGACAGGGGACAGCATCGCACAACCAGCACGCTACACCACTCCACATACTCACCGACAATACAGCCACGATCCTGTTGCAGATTGGACATCAGTCGTGGCAAGATGCTGTTGCGCATTATGTGTGCGTCATGGGCCGAGCCTGGGAACTTTGCACAAACGTGGGTGATCACCATGTCCGCAAGGCACACCACTTGCACATTCAGGGAGTGCGTGTGCTTCCTGTTGTGGTACAGGTGCCCAGTGGCCTGTGGTGGAACAAGGCCAACATGTGTGCATCAATGGCTCCAACGACGTGTGAGATTCTGCCAAGGGCATAGAATGCACCCTTCACTGCCGCCAATTCACGAGCCCTGGGGAAGCGGATGTACCTGTTTCGGTACAGCATCATGGCTGCCAGTACATCCCTCAGCACCTTGCTGAACATGGGCTGGGACATCCCTCCTCCACTGCCCACTGTGTGCTGGAATGACCCAGTGGCGAAGAAATGCATGGCGGCCATCACCTTAGCCGTGGGGGTGACAGCTGTCGGATACACCCTGCGGGGACGGAGATGGGGTTCTAACATGGCACACAGTCGATGCAGGGTTGGCCTGTCCAGCCGAAACTTCCTAATGACCTCTGTATCGTCCATGTCCGCCAGCAATTGGTATGGGCGGTCAATGTTCGGTCTCCGCCTAGGGAAAATGGCAGTGGACACATGTCAAAGCAACACAACACATAGCAATTTCGCATACACATCACTGACATGACTGAGCAAGCACATGAGCCACAGCCCAGCTGTCAAGCTGGGACGGCACGGCCACAATACACTTACACAGGTCTCCCAACAATGGCAATGGCTAGTGAGACATACCACTGCCATGCGCATGCACATGGGGATCTAGGCCCCAATGACTTGCGGGGCATGCTGATGGGGACTGACTGCATATTCGTCAAGCGGCAACGCCACGGCAACATGAATGTCTGCTGAGCATGGAACTGCTTCCGAGGCTGGATGAGTATGGCACACGACGACGACGATGTGGGCACAGGCTGAGCGGCCAAAACAAGTGGGACCTGTGGCACGAGGGGATATGAGACAGTAGTAGGTGTCAGCACTGCACCCTATGTACAGCACTGTACGGATCACACCTTCTGAAACATTGACAGGTGTCCACATTGACAGCCCCATGCCAAGACGGCTGTGTGCTTGCAGTCACACGTCACAGGTGAGAGGTTACATTGCACGTGCCAGGTGGCAGACGTACATAGTGGGAGCTGGCATGTGTGTGCATGTGTCTCCTGTTCAGGATCCACCAGATGGACGCTGACTCTGTACTGACCATTGGACACAGCATGTTCCGTGGAAGGCTTGTGTGTGTGGGATGGTGGCACTGGATGTGCCTCCGTTGGGTGGGGGCCATGCACAGGGCGGGTACGTCGATGATTGCGCATTGTTGGTCACGGTGGGTGCACCCACTAAGATGTGTTGCCCTGTGTTCAATTCCTATGTCCGCATGATGATGGACTGTAGATGTGGGCAGACTACACATTGGTCGATGTGCTGTCTATATGCATGTGCCTTCACACCAGGCACAGCTGCCCCTGCACATGTGACCCCTGCTGGACTCGCTGCTGGGTCTGTGGAGCTGATGCACCTTCTGTGCGTGGGGCGGACAGCTCTCCTCACTTCCCTCATTGCGCATGTCATGACTTTGCCGCAGGTGACATGGATCATGGAGGGCCCACATGTACGCGTGGGTAGGCTACACATGATTGTTCACTGGTCGCCACCCCCAGTCAGTGTTTCGAATGGGAAGGTTGTCGTGCTGGTGGTATATTCGATGTGGCGGATGGGCGGGCCTAGGTGCGGGCTTACATTCCGGACATGGGGGGGTAGTTGGATTGGCGACTAGTTGCAGTACACACGGGACACGTCTCTTCGCCCCAGCCCTCATGTCCTCCCCTCGCTCCCCCAATATGCATGTGCACCTGCGAGGCTAGCGCTTGCACAGGCAGCCCCAAGCTCGCACCAGAGAGGGCAAGGAGTGTATGTGTGGGTCCAGTTGCACGAGTGGGCTGTCTCAGGGTATGATGTGTTGCGGGGCGCCGTCCACCTGCGTGGTGCCCCAAATGGAGACCCGGCCTGCATGGACTATGCATCACAGTCTTCGCCTTCCGGATCCGCCACCTGCGACACCCAGTGGCTGTGGCTGCCCTTGCAGCCATGCCGCGTCCGTCTGTGACTGATGGCCCACACATTCACTCTTTGGCCTCTCTGGGGAGGGCTCGGGGGTGGTGGCGCACGCGCTTGCACTTAGTCGCAATGGCATGTGGCGTGGTTGGTATAATGGGCAATGGATGGGATGGTGCGAGCCACCTCCCGTGACGTCAGTGCTGCTCGTGCTGTGGTGCGTCCCCCTACACTTCCATTTGACTTGTGCCATGCTAGACGTTGAGGTTCTATTGCCTGCGTGATATGACCAGGAGGAGCGCGAGGAGACCTCTCACACACCATGCTCCACTGCCATCCCGTGCCCTGTATCGCCTGTGCGGATTGACTATGTTGGGATTACACCTGGTCGACTGGGGCTGTGTGTGCCTTGTCAAGGGGCATGGCGGGCGCACAACAGGATCCAGCTTGTCCACAGAGGGTGGGCTGAGGTGCGCCTGGTACCGCTTTGTACGTGTGCCCGGCTGCTGTGCACACACGTGTTCACTCCCCCGACAGGTGTCCTCTCACAATGCCCAGGGAAGCGGTGGTGTACTGTTCATGACCCCTCCCGACACGGCGTGCTCCAACTTGGCATGTGCGCATCTACCCGTCACACCCACCCACCTGAGCACTGTGTCCATACGACTTCACACGACACATGTGTGTCTTCCACAGTTGTGCTACTCATTTGCGTTGACATCCAATACCAGTGGACTACATGGTCATGTCACGACTGCCGTGTACTTCACATACTCTCATCCTCTCTCATTCGTACTTGTGAAATGAGTCAGCGGAGACAGTTTTGGTTTCAAACATTATATTGAGTCTTCTGTCCTCTGTGATGCAGTATAGTGGACACTACTGGCAGCGGAATACATGTTGAGGATATACTGAGCATGATTGCAAATGGGATAGGGTGTGGGGTTACATGTGATTGGCTGTTGCATGTGGGATGTGGGCTTCAGAGTTACATCTGCTTGGCCAAGGCTGTGCTAATGTACATTTACGTATAGCTGCGGAGCTGCGGACTTTGACACAGACGGTATACATGTAGCCTACCAGACCGCTTGGCATCATGGGCACAGTCCATCTCAGTTCCATGTGACAGGTTTGCTGCGGTTGTTCCTCATGCACGCGTGCATGTGAGATGACATCAGGGCATGTGCTTGCGTGCATGCAGCGGCGTGCCACTTGCTGTTGCAATGTGGTGGTTACTGGACATGTCACAGTCACTGGGGTCGTGTTGTTGTTGTATGCACTTGTCGTCCATGCAAAGGTCCTGGTATGGGATTCCCGGGGTGGGGGTGGGAGGGGTGCAGCACCCACAGACTCCAGGCGACCTATTCATGTCCACTGAGCGGTGTGTGTGTCCATGGGCGCTGGATCCATGTCGTGTCCTGGTTGTTCGTGCAGTTCCGTCCATGTGGGTGCGATACACAGAGCCCATGCCACTGCCTCCCACGATGCATGCGGTGTTCCTGGATGTGATGGGGAACAGTGTGCATGTCCCGGTCATATCCGATGTCATGGCGATGTCGTTGATGGTGTGGTAACAGTTGCCGGTCGTTTGGTATGGCTGTTGTGGTGGTGACTGGCCAGTCCGTGCGGAAGCTAAGCATGGGTGCGGGGTTGGACATCATAGGTCAATCGGGGAACCTGCGTTGTGGTCCGACGAATTTACAGGTTGTCAGGTATGCGATGCCGTCCAGCAGGGCTTCCATGTCATTGGAGGTGTACATGTTTGCCAGCCAATGTAGCGGATGGTGGCTGTCAAGGTGTTGTTCGTAAGTTGTCCCTTGGAGGACCATGATGGGGCATGCTGGGTGACATTCGATGTAGCTGTTCTCGATGATCCGTCGTGTGGAGGCACAGTGGTCCCATTTCAGTGCGGGTGCGATGTTGGCCACATACGCCATGCCCCCATAGGCAGAGCAGGCCCTGTCGTGTGCGTCCAGAGGGAGGAGTAGTGGTAGCAGGTCCGCCTTTAGACATGCCGGGTTGGAGAGGCATATCTACACGGGATGCTGGTAGGGACACCGCCAACAGTAGAAGACGGGCATGACGCAGCTGAACAATGTGATGCGGTAAGTCAGTCGGTAACTTACGTTCAGCAGGGACAGGAGATCGCATCCCAATATATGTATCAGGTTGGTTTTGTACAGCTTGAGCTGTCCGGCGTAGTTGGGTAGGTGTGTTGCGGTTGCCATTTCGCAGCGGTGCGTTGTGGTGGCGTGCTCCGGCTGTGTGTGCAGTCTGCAATGTGCACGCTCCGAGGTTGCTGTGAGCTCTGTGTAGTCGTAGGGAGACAGGACTTGTGTTCTGTTGGCTTGTTTGGAGGACACGGGCCCTCATCCCACATGCTTCTCAGACAGTTCAAGGTCAGTGATGTGTGACTCCTTCCAATTAACTTGCATGTGGCCGACATGGGGGAGTGTTTTCTTCTTTCTTCCCCGTCCGTTGTGTGCTTCTGTGATATGCGCTAACTGCCCTGTGGTCGGTCTCCTCGGCATGCCTGTGTTGGTCTTTTCTTGGACAATGGCTGTATTCACCGGCTTCTTTCGTAGGGCTGTGGTTTCGGAGTTGGAATGGAAGGTCATTCAGTGCTGTCTGCTCTCCCTTGTGTGGGCGGCAGGCTGCCTTTCCGCTCTGCGTTGGGCCTTGTGTGTGAATGTTATTCTTGGGCCACCTGTTGTCGGTCCCCGGGCTCTTTGGTGTTCCGTTTTATATGTCTTGTTCATATGTGCAGGGTGGTATGGGTGTTTCAGTGTGGTACTGGCGTTCCTCTTCCCGAAGGAGCCCTGCTTCTCCTAGTTGGTGTTGCCGTCGCTGTGTGCTTCGCCATGTTTGTTACACTGGGGTGTGTCCTGCTGTTGCGTGACTTCACTGACATGTGTGCGTCGGTTGTGTGGCGTTGGGTGTTGTCCGTGAATTGGGCGTTGGGGACATGTCTGTGGCAGGCCTGTCACGTGTCATGTGCGTTCGGGGTGGGGCTGATGTGTGTGCTGCTTGGTTGTGTCCCTGTGTCTGTGTGCGACGCATGCATGGCGCTGCGGTTGGCCTCTGCGTTGTGCGCATGTGTGGCGGCGTCATCGCCGCTTTGGGGCCGTGACGGGGTCGTTGGTTCCTAGTCCCAGGTGGTGTGTACACATGTGTTACGCAATGTTACGATTTGGCCTGTGTGTCATATGTGGATGCAATGGTGGATGTGTAGTGTACACGCGCTGGGGGGGGGTTGTCCGCTTTTTCCGCCCTTGCACTGTGTGCGATGTTTGCGTGCACTTGTTGTGTGTGTGCCTACCTGCGTCTCCGCGGTACGTTGCGTCCTTGGTGGTGCATCAGCAAGAGCATGGGGAGGGCCTGCAGTGCTGGATTCATGCTTGGGGGTGCCGCTTCTTCGTTGTCCGTGCTCGGCGTCCGTGCTACCGCTTCGGTTTGTCGTACGGTATCTCTTAGCCGTGGGAGCCGTTTGTTTGCGGCATCGTAATTTATACGCCGGGCGGGACGTGTTTTCGTCGGACGGTGTGTGTCAGTTGGGCTGCGCCGCTACGTGTACGGGCGCACTTTAATGGCGGACGGTGTTGCTGGCTTGCCGGCGGTGTTTGGCCTACTTTTCGCATCGTAATTGGGCGGGCGTGTGGACTGCTGCGTGCCGGCGGTAACTGGTGGTTTTTGCATCCGCCAGCACGGCGGTTGTGCTTCCGCCCGCCATCGTAATGACCCCCTTAGTTGGGGTATAAGGTAGGAAGTAAATTATATTTTAATTATGAGAGAATTAATTTTTTAATTGATAATAATTATTAAAACTAAAACTTATTATGTTAATTGTGTAATTAATTTTGTAATACATTTCAGGAGTGTGTTGTATATTTGGTGGGGGTATATTGTGTAAAGTAAATTAAATTTAATTAAATAATAATTAATTTGTATTTATTGATAATTAGTTTGATAAATTTGCTTGTAAGTTTTGTAGGGTATATGGAGGGTGGTAACTAAAATTAAAATTATTTAATTTGTTATTATTTTGTTAATAAATAATTGGAAACATTTTTTTATATGAAAATTATTTTTGGATTTAAATTTTAATAATGTTTGTCATTATTTATGATATATATTTAACATCATAATATGAAATTATTTTAAATAATTTTATATGAAATATATTTGTGGTTTTTTAAAATATTTATATGTATATTTGTTTTAATTTGTTATTGGAATTATTTTATTGTTTTCCAGAGAATTTGTTTGTTTCTAATGTAGTACTGACTGCAGTGGGAATATTATTATTTTTTCCTTCTGCAATCCTACACTTTCCCTACTGTTGCACTCACTCGAGTGAGAACAGTAATCTCTCCGCAATCCAACAAATTCCCTACTTTTGTACCTATTGAAGTGGGAATAGTAAATTTTATCCCACCGCAATCCAACACTTTCCTTACTGTCACACTCAGTGGAGTGGGAATAGTAAATTCTACCCCTTTGCGATCCAACACTTTCCCTGCTGTTGCATCTTCTGGAGTGGGAATATTATATGTTACCCCTCCACAATCCAACACATTTCCTACTTTTGCACTCATTGGAGTGGGAATAGTAAATTTTATCCCCCCGCAATCCAACACTTTCCTGACTGTTACACTAAGGGCCAGAATAGAAGATTTTGGTGGAATGCTGGCGTGGCAGTGCACTCTGCCAAAGCTTGTGCTGCACGCCCACCAGATTACAACTAGTCTGGCAGGTGGGCGTGTGGCGGTCCCATGGCAGTGTCTCTTTTAAAGGTGGCAGTGCCATTAAAAAGGCACCGTAATGGGACCGCACTACAAGGTTCCTGCACCGCATGGACTCGTACCATGCCGTGCAGGAACCTATGTGCATGCACACAGTGGGGCACATGTTATGCCCCCTTGTGTGCATCCACATATGTCTGAGGCTGTTTCCTCTCCACCAGGCTTATGAAAAGCTTGGTGGGAGAGTGGTGTTCCAGCCAAGCATATTGCAGCCCCTGACCGCCACTCCTATGCCAGGGAACAGCATCCTAGTCTTAATCGAGGATCTGCCCCTTAGTGGAGTCGGAATAGTAAACTTGACCCCTCTACAATCCAACACTTTGCCTACTGTTGCCCTTATTTGAGTGGGAAATTTAATCACCCAGGTACTACCCATACACTACCCATACACTTTCCCTACTGTTGCACTTATTTGAGTGGAAAATGTAATCACCCAGGCACTACCGATACACTACCCATACACTCATCCAATCACACAAGCACTACCAGTGCACTCATAGAATCACGCATGCACTACTCATGCACTTATCCAATCACCAATGTACTACCCATGGAGTCATCCAATCACTCAGGCACTACCCATGCGCTCATCCAATCACCCAGGCAGTACTCATGCACTCATCCATTCTCTAAGAGACCACCCTTGCACTCATCCAATGGTCCAGGTAATAACAATACACACATCTAATCACCCAAACACTATTCTTGCATTCATCCATTCACTTATGCACTACCCATGCACTCATTCATTCACTCAGGCACTACTCATTTACTCATGCAATCATCCACATACTATGCATGCACACATTCAATTACTAAGGCATTTCCTATGCAGATATTCATTCACCCAGGTCATACACATGCAGTCGTTCAATCAACAAACCACTACCCATGCACCCAGGCAGTACCTATGAACTCATGTAATCAACCGTGCAGTACTTATACACTCATCCAACAACCGAAGCATTACCCATGCAGTAATGTATTCACCCAGGTACTATCCATGCACTCATCCAATCACACAAGCACTACTTATGCACTCATTCATTCACTCAGGCATTACTCATGCACTCATGCAATCACCCCTGTACTACATGTGCACTCATCAAATCACCCAGGCAGTACCCATGAACTCATCCAATCTCCTAGGCACTACCGTTGCAGTCATCCAATCACTCATGTACTACCTATGCATTCATCCAATCACATAGGCACTACCCATGCACTCATACAATCACCTAGGCACTAATAATGCACTCATCCATTCACACACTCACTACCAATGCACTCATGGAATCACACAATCACTACTATGTACTCATTCAATCATCAAGGCACTATCCATGGACTCATTCAATCAGTCAGGCACTACCTATGCACTCATCCAATCTCCGAAGCACTACTTATGCACTCATCCATTCACTCAGGCACTACTCATGCAATCACCCATTCACTATGCATGGACTCATCTAATTACCAAGGCACTACTCATGCACTCATGCAATCATCCTTGTATTATATGTTCACTCATCAAATTACTCAGGCAGTACCCATGCACTCATCCAATCTCCCAGGCACTACCCTTGCAGTCATCCAATCACTCATGAACAACCTATGTACTCATCCAATCACAAAGGCACTACCCATGTACTCATTCAACCACTATTGAACTATACTTGTACTCATAGAATCATGTAGGTACTACCAATACACTAATACAGTCACCCAGGCACTACGCATTAACTCATCTAATTAGTCACATACTACCTAAGCACTCATGCAATCACATAGACACTACTCATGCACTCATGCATTCACGCAGTCACTACCCATGCCCTCTTCCATTTGCCTACACACTACTTATGCACTCATCCAATTATCCAAGCACTTTCCATGTACTCACACAATCACCCAGCCACGACCCATGTACTCAATGAATCACCCAAGTACTATGCTTGCCTCAACCATTTATTGGCGCACTACCCATGGACTTATGCAATCACCCAGGCACTACCCATGCAGTCATTCATTCACTGAGACACTATCCATGTAGTCATTCCATTACTTATGCAGTATGCATTTGTTCACCCAATCATGCAGGCACTATATATTCAATCAGTCACATATCTATTCACTCATACATACAAGCACAATTGCACAAATTTGTTATCCATACATCCACAAATTCATTCAGTTACATAAACAACATATAGTTCTTTTTTAAACCAAAATAGGTGGTTCCATAAGAATCATTTCGCAAAATCAGGCAATGTGACCGGAATGCTCTGAAAGTCTTTGGCCTTCTCAAGATGTTCCAGGCTGTGCATCTCCTGAAGCTTGCCTACCTTTTTGCTCCTTCAATCTTAAAAATTCTGCTCTTGCAAGCTGGGTAGTATGAATTGTTTTTAGATGTTTGTACATCGATGATGTTCCACATGAGTATTTTTTGTCTGACCCACGTGATAGTACTTTCTTGTAAAGCAGGCAAGTAACTTTTTGGGCTTTAACTTTATTTTGCCCTTCAGGAATAGAAACAAACTTCCATACCACACTTTCTTTTATTTTCTTTGGTGGCTCTTCTTCCTCCTCAAGCAAATTTTGCTCTACCTGGTCCTCAATATCTCCAGAGGTTGCCATCTTCATTTCCAGAAACTCAAAAAAAACACCCAAATTCCTCCAAACAGCTCCTGCTCCAATAAATGTAACTGTTGCCAACCACACCCTGATGTAGAAGAAAAAGGGTGGAATCTATATTGGTTTATGATGACAAGATGTTTAACCAATCATATCTCTTTTTTTGTGTCACATGGGGTACAAGAATCCTACGCGGTGGCATCATGTACCCAACGCAAATCCGCAACTTCTTTTTATTTTACATTTGAACATTTGATTGTATCTCATAATATTTGGTTTACGAATAACTGTACGTCTCCTTTCAAAATAAAGTAAATGAATCTATATCTACATATATTAATATTGTAAAATGATCTTTAGAGGCACGTCTCCTACAAGAATCCAGAAATACATGCGATGTACGCGGACGTATCGCTACTCCTGAAATTATTATAAAATAACTGTTTTAATAATTTTTACTTTTTAATACACAAGTTTCTATACAATCTTAGTAAAACCGTAACCTTTAATTTAAGCATACAATTCTCTATATATATGTTTTAATATCACAAAACAAATAAGATAGAGTCTCGTTCTGACCGCGACTCCGCAGTTACATGTTTGAAATAATGAAGGAGGTACAACATATTTTAAACAAAACTATTAAAGTAATATTCAAATCAAAATTATGCACAATCATAAATATCACTTTTAGAAATCCCGCTGGAGCTGCGACTCCTACGTGGACCCCAAAGTAAGCCCTGGTAGTGTGCGTGATAGTTTTGCGACCTCTCAAAATGCCTAAATTCAGTTTTCAATTTGCCTGTAGCATAATTACACATTCATTTTGTTACTCTATCTGTAATCTACTACCCTTAAATTATACATAAAGTATTAATTTCACTATATTTTACACTCATAAATATATAAATGGGTTCACACACAAGATGCGGAAGACCGCGTCCAGTACACAACTCCATTTTTATATTTTTTAAATGATTGCTTTTTGATATATATATATATATATATATATATATATATATATATATATATATATATATATATATATATATATATATATATATATATATATATGTTGATTAAACCTGCATCGCAGGTATCACCACAGCACAGCAGGTACGGACCACTTGTTCCTTTCCGATGTTAAAAAAGCAATACCAGGAAACGTCAGGTTACAGCTTCATAGCTTTTATTTAATGCTTCACCAAAATCGTGTGGACAAGTGTCCGCCCCAGACACGTTTCGATCGCAAAGCGATCTTGATCACCTGACGCGATCGTGACGGGCTACCATTTTATTTGAAAGTGCAACCAATCAGTTTCAAACAACAATTAAATAGACATAGAAAAAATACTTAAATAAGTCATGTTCATTAAAAACACCTGCACCAAAAAATGAAAATTTACATGTCTTATAGGCATATGAGTATCGCGAGTTTCGTCAATCAGTATTTCAAACAAATATTCCATATAAACAATATCAAGTTGATGCTGTTAATATATAAGGTATTAAACATTAAAAGCCTCATAAAAATCATCAAGTTTATTATTATTGCCGAATAACAAATTAAAAACCACATCAAAACCGGCACAGTATGCTATCCCTAATGTCAACATCAAAGACCCAAGGGGGTCCCTAATGTTACCCCAATGCAAATGTGAAAAAGTGGAGTGAAGTGGAACAATGGAATATAAATGGAACAAAAATCCGGGGCAAGTGCCCACAGAACAGCTATCAATCCTTAAGCTGCTATTCTCCATACTTCCACCATAGCATATATGTTATCACACTAGTTGACACAGGGATAAGATAAATAAAGTGCAAGTGCATATTAAAACCATTGCATAAACCGATTGTAGTTTGTTGGCTATATACCTGGCATTTACTATTCATTGGCTTTAAACCTCTCTATATGGCTGATTCACTACAGTACTCGCCGATGTGACTCACTACCATATCACATCATAGATTGGTGCATGGTGATATAAAAAAGTGCAAAGTGAAAAATGGAATAAAAACAACACTCCAAAAGATGACACTGGAGCAGAGAACTATAATTCTTTGTATGTGTCGCCCCTACTCTGAGAATAGTATGAGATCATTTAGCGTTCTAGATAATGATTGTGCGGGTTCTGCTGACATGAGTATGGCCCAATTATTCAAGCATTGTGCAACTGATGTAAACATAGAGGATTTTTCTAAAACAGCATCTAGAAGCAGTAACTCAGAACTCTTTGGCTTAGTGGCACTATAGAAAATTGTATAGGTCCTCCCTAGTATTCAACCCGTTAGGGATACGGGTATCGAGCATCAATATAAATGAGGACTTAAGTTGCCTCAACTTTTTCTCCCTGTTGCCGCCCCGAAAATAGGCGGGAACTGCTCCTATTACAGAATAGGTCAGGTCACCCAGATTGTTTTTATGTACGGCTTTAAAATGCCGTGCCACAGGATAACTCTCATCTGAATTGACTATGGCACGTAAGTGTTGTAGAATTCGCAGGAACACTGGAAGTTTGGTGCTGCCAATATATTTTAAATGACAAGTGCACTCTAATTGGTAAACTGCAAAGTCCATTCTACAGGTATAGTGGTCTTTAATCTGTATAGGACTATCACTGAAAGCAGTATAATAGTCAGACAGATTGAGGCCAAACTTGCATGCCCTGCATGACAAACACTTAAAAAAGCCAGATTTGGATAACCAATTAGTTTTCATAACCACCTCGGGACAGCTTTTAACCAAGGCATCCCTCATAGAGGGTGCCCTTCATAGAGGGTGCCCTTCTAAAAGTTATTTCAGGAAGTTTGGGCAACAAAAACTGTAGTGTCAAATCCGTCAATACCACTGGCCAATGTTTGTGTATAATTTTTCTGATATTACTCTCTTGTTTGCTGTAGGTGGTAATGAACCTTATTTTTCGCGGTTCCTCTACTATGGAGTAATTAAGAGAAGTACTAGGGAGACTTGTTTTAGGTATAAGACACATATCACGTGGTCGGGAATTGGCCTTATCCAAGGCTGTCCTGAGTGTAGATTGTTCATATCCCAGAGCCAAGAATCGTGCAAAAGCCTCATTTTGACATTTGTGCAAATCAGACTCCAAGCTGCAAATACGCCGTACCGGGGAAATTCTCCGTACGGTATACTGCTGATCAAATGTCGAGGATGTGCACTGCTGGCATGTAGTGTGGAATTGCCAGCAGTGCTTTTCCGATGCAGACATGTTTGGATCTGATTGTCAGTAATAAAAACTTCCACATCTAAAAACTCTACTTTCTCTTGACTGATAGTGGACGTAAATTGTAGATTTAAAGAATTCTCATTAATGGCAGTGACAAATTGATTTGCCTCAGATTCAGTACCATTCCATATGACAAATATATCATCGATATATCTGCCATAATATTTAATGTGTTTATCCCAGACATGTTTATATGTCACTTTGAGTATGCACTCCTCCCACCACCCAACCAACAAACAGGCATAGGTGGGGGAAAAACACGCACCCATCGCGACTCCCCTAAGTTGTTTATAGGGAACTTTGTTAAAAAGAAAGTAATTGTTGTATAAACAAAGCTCAATCATTTGCAGCAACATGCCATTGTGCTCATGTAGGTGGATCGCCCGGTTATTCAAAAAATGTTTGACTGCCGCTACACCTTGTGAATGATTTATGCTAGTGTATAGCGATGTTATATCTAAGGTGATAAGCCACCAACCTGTTTCCCACTCCATTCGGTTGATTTTCATAAGGAAATCCCCCGTATCTCTTATAAATGAAGGTAGGTTAAACATATGTGGTTGGAGGAAATAGTCGACATACTTGGAAACTGCTTCCAAGACGTTATTTCTGGCTGAGATAATGGGTCTGCCTACGACAGGGGAAACCCCCTTATGTACCTTCGGAATAAAGTACATAATAGGAGTGGTTGGAAAATCATTTTTTAAAAACAGAAGTTCTTTCTTGCTTATCAACCCCTTTCTTTTCCATGCATGCAGACTCTTCAATACTGTATCTTTAACTTGAATTAAATCAGCCCTGTTAGCCTTAGCATAGCAATTTGTGTCCATTAGATGTCGATCTGCCTCACTAAAATAGTCTGCCCTGGATACACAGAACTATATTTCCGCCCTTATCAGCATTCATCACAACAATGTCCTGTTTTTTGCGCAATTTAATAATCAAAGACCAATAATTTCTAGTACGTTAATTACATTTCTTTTGCCTGGAATTAACATGGGTATACAGTTGTTTTAAATCTTGAACCACTAAATCATTGAAAACATCTACACAATCTTTAGGCATCATAGGGTAAAATGTCGACTGCGGGCTGAACGGGCTGGCAGCCGCCACGCCTGCATTAACCCCCAATCTCACAGTCAAATCCATGGTATTTGCTTCCTCGTTGTCATCATTATCGGCCAAAGACTGCAGCATACTAAGAGTTGGAAGATCCCCAACTGTGAGGGTGGATGCAGTACCCACATTGCTTGGTATGGTAGTAGGAGGTTTATTTAGTTCAAAGAATTTCCTGAGTTTGATTTTGCGAATAAACTTATACACATCCACCCGGGATTGCTTGTATGAGAAGTTAGATTCGGGACAATAAGATAACCCCAGAGTTAACAGCTGACTTTCTGCAGTAGACAGCGTCGTGTTTGTTAAATTGATGATAGTATTATCCTGTTGCACTATCGGTTCTTTCTCCACCACCCCCTGCCTTTCTTTGATCCGTTGGAGGCGTCGCCTGCGCCTCTCCCTCCTGGATTGACTGGGGCTACGGGCATATTGTTCTGCCTGTTCCTGGGACGGAGGGTGGCTTGCCTGTCCATATTTAAAAAACTCAGTTGTTCACCCAACGTGTGTTTGATAGAGTCTGCCTCTTCCGATTGCGGCTGTAGACTACTAGCCCCATCCTCGGAGTCATAGCTAGTAAGCGAGTCAGAGTCTCCCTGAATCAAATTATTACCGCTTGCACCAAATGTTGTGGATGTGGTCACTTGCTCAGACACAGCGTTCCTTCTCACATTGTCAAATTTGCGTGCGAACGTAAATACTCTGCCAAACAGATAATCGTCCCGGTCTCGAGAAAATTTGAAGGCCTTGCGTGTTTTAATTGTCGCTTCATGATTTTTCAATCGTAGTGCAATTTCCACTTTACTCTTGCTGATTAACTCTTTCTGATCACTAGCTTCAAGAATTGCCAATAATTCATCTATTTCTTTGACAATGGTGTTCCTATCAATCTCTGCATATTTTATTAAAATGTTCACCATGTTCATTGAGGCCTGGAGATTGTTTGTGGCCCATTCTGCAAGCATCTCCGGGTGCGGATTTTCAAAAGTTGGAGTAATCATGACCCGCAAACCCCGCGGTATTCTTTCAACATCCCGGTACTTCTCAAGGGATTTTTTCTCCCACCATTTCGTTAATTCATTACGTTGGAGTTTCTCCAATTTTTTTAGTATACCATGCACATCATTCACATTGTTAGAATCAGATCTCTTCTCTTTTGTCCGGTCAATGACCGGCAGATTTACAAATAGTTCCTCTGCTGCAGCCTCCCGGTCACGCAGCGCGTCTTGGGCTGTCATAATGAACGGTGATTTTTTCAAATGCCTCTGTATCCTGTCCCAAATTAAATGGGTATATCCCGGAAACAAGTCACTCAATTATCAGGAAATCTCCCAACCCGTCAATATTGTACTGAACACACCGTCGCTCCTTACCACAGGATATAGTCGATGTCCGGGGTCCTCCGACTCCACAACAAACACCGACACACCGCTAGTAGTTTCAGAGATCTCCACGGCGTTCTTTCAGTTTGAAGACGGGGGGTGTGGCTCCTTATACTCCTTCCGAGTCAGTTTGCACTCGCTATGCGCGAGGTCCGGCCGATCATCGCCACGCCACTTCACCGGGAGAGGGTCCGTAGTCCGGAGTCAGCCGACTTCCGGAAAATTGGATATGTTGATTAAACCTGCATCGCAGGTATCACCACAGCACAGCAGGTACGGACCACTTGTTCCTTTCCGATGTTAAAAAAGCAATACCAGGAAACGTCAGGTTACAGCTTCATAGATTTTATTTAATGCTTCACCAAAATCGTGTGGACAAGTGTCCGCCCCAGACGCGTTTCGATCGCAAAGCGATCTTGATCACCTGATGCGCTCGTGACGGGCTACCATTTTATTTGAAAGTGCAACCAATCAGTTTCAAACAACAATTAAATAGACATAGAAAAAATACTTAAATAAGTCATGTTCATTAAAAACACCTGCACCAAAAAATGAAAATTTACATGTCTTATAGGCATATGAGTATCGCGAGTTTCGTCAATCAGTATTTCAAACAAATATTCCATATAAACAATATCAAGTTGATGCTGTTAATATATAAGGTATTAAACATTAAAAGCCTCATAAAAATCATCAAGTTTATTATTTATTGCCGAATAACAAATTAAAAACCACATCAAAACCGGCACAGTATGCTATCCCTAATGTCAACATCAAAGACCCAAGGGGGTCCCTAATGTTACCCCAATGCAAATGTGAAAAAGTGGAGTGAAGTGGAACAATGGAATATAAATGGAACAAAAATCCGGGGCAAGTGCCCACAGAACAGCTATCAATCCTTAAGCTGCTATTCTCCATACTTCCACCATAGCATATATGTTATCACACTAGTTGACACAGGGATAAGATAAATAAAGTGCAAGTGCATATTAAAACCATTGCATAAACCAATTGTAGTTTGTTGGCTATATACCTGGCATTTACTATTCATTGGCTTTAAACCTCTCTATATGGCTGATTCACTACAGTACTCGCCGATGTGACTCACTACCATATCACATCATAGATTGGTGCATGGTGATATAAAAAAGTGCAAAGTGAAAAATGAATAAAAACAACACTCCAAAAGATGACACTGGAGCAGAGAACTATAATTCTTTGTATGTGTCGCCCCTACTCTGAGAATAGTATGAGATCATTTAGCGTTCTAGATAATGATTGTGCGGGTTCTGCTGACATGAGTATGGCCCAATTATTCAAGCATTGTGCAACTGATGTAAACATAGAGGATTTTTCTAAAACAGCATCTAGAAGCAGTAACTCAGAACTCTTTGGCTTAGTGGCACTATAGAAAATTGTATAGGTCCTCGCTAGTATTCAACCCGTTAGGGATACGGGTATCGAGCATCAATATAAATGAGGACTCAAGTTGCCTCAACTTTTTCTCCCTGTTGCCGCCCCGAAAATAGGCGGGAACTGCTCCTATTACCGAATAGGTCAGGTCACCCAGATTGTTTTTATGTACGGCTTTAAAATGCCGTGCCACAGGATAACACTCATCTGAATTGACTATGGCACGTAAGTGTTGTAGAATTCGCTGGAACACTGGAAGTTTGGTGCTGCCAATATATTTTAAATGACAAGTGCACTCTAATTGGTAAACTGCAAAGTCCGTTCTACAGGTATAGTGGTCTTTAATCTGTATAGGACTATCACTGAAAGCAGTATAATATTCAGACAGATTGAGGCCAAACTTGCATGCCCTGCATGACAAACATATATAGATATATATATATATATATATTTTTGACAAAACCTCGGACTTCAAGGAATGATGACGCCGTGTTCTGACACAAATAAATGGTTTATTTGTCGGCTGTTTTGCCTTGAAGTCCGAGGTTTTGTCAATTTTAACCGGACCTTGCTCAGCTCTGGAGTTGCGGCGGCGTAAAACAAGCAGCGAGTTGGAATATATATATATATATATAAATAAATATATAGTTATATATATATATTATCTACTGGCGGTCGCCAGTAGGTAGTTATAGTTAGGACCTAGTTTCCATAGGAAACTCGTTTATTGTTTTCTCAATATCTTTGGCGCCGGTTGACGAATCTTCGTGAAATTTTCAAAACTCGTAGCCCGCTCCGGTCAGCTCCTGTCTTGAAAGTTTCGGGGTGATTCGGAAAGCGGGGGCCGAGAAAAAAGGGGGTCCCAAAACGTGTTTTCTCCATGTAATTTCCATAGGAAACTTTAGAGATGGCTACAGCCCAAACTGCTGAACGGAATTACACCAAATTTGGCAAAAAGGTAGTGCGTGGTTCAGAAAGCACCCTTTTTTTTAAATGGTGTAAATCCGTTCAGTAGTTGCTGAGAAAATCAAAAAATAAAAGTTTTGATATATAGAGGCACGGAGGATCCGCACACCCTCCCGACCACGAGCTTTATTCTAATTGGCTGTCAACACTCCAAACCAGGAAGTGTTGGCAGCCATCTTGTGCCTCGGTCACCGAGGCACAAGAAAACAGAAAAACAATCGCGAAAAACAAGAAAAGGGGGCAGGATAGAAACACCCTGACCCCCTAGGCCTGCTCAGGGGGTCCCACAAGGACCCCCAGGGCCAAAAAAAGCATTTAAAAAAAAAAAAATCAGCGAGATTCGCACACCCAGCGTGAATTTCGGCCGAAATTTTAAAAAAAAGAAGCTTCTTTAATATTTAGCCCCCGGGTGGGCCAAATAATGTAATTGCGGGGGCCGAGGGAGGCCCCCGCAGCTCCGGGGACCACCAGCCCCCGGGGCTTTCCATAAACATTTGCGGGGACCGCCACCACCCGGGCTTCTTATTTTTAATGTGTGGCGGGCCTCCAAGGCCTCCCAAGCCCCGGGGTCCGCCACCCCGGGGCTTTTATTAATTATAATTGTGGGGGAGCACACGGCCCCCCTGCTGCCCCGGGGACCGCCACCCCCAGGGCTTTTTTTTTTTTTTTACATAGACCTGTGTGGGGGGGCTCGAGCCCCCCCACATGCCCCGGGGACCGCCACCTCCCCGTGGCACTAATATTCTAATTCGGGGGTCTGTAATGGACCCCTGAGCCCCGGGGACCACCACCTCCCCGGGGCTGTGCAATAGGTGGGAGGTGGTCCGCGCGGCCCCCCTCCTGGAGCCCGTGATGGCCCTGGGGACCGCCACCCCCAGGGCCGGCTCCTGCAGTGTCCCGGGGTGCCCACCCCCAGGACACTGCTGTTTGCAATGACAGGGCGGGAGCCTCAGGGCTCCCGCCCTGTCATTGCAAACTGCTTTGCTTCATTGAAGCGAGAGCAGGGAAACCTGCTCTCGCTTCAATGAAGCAAAGCAGATTGCTTTTCCACAAGGGGAGCTGCATGTCAGCAGCTCCCCATGTGGAAAAGCAATGCCGGCTCCCGCAGGATGCGGGAAGCCGGCGGGACTGTGGGGGCATTGGGGCTCCCCCCACGGTCCCCAACGGATAGGGCCTGCCCCGGGGGATGGGGTCCCCGGGGTTAGAAGTGGCCCGGGAGGAGGGCCACGCAGCCCCCCTCCATAAAAAAAAATATTTGGCCATGCCCCGGGGCTGGAATTGGCCACGGGAAAGGGCCCCTTCCCGTTCAGGTTTTTTTTTTTAAAAGGGGTCACACCCTGGGGGATGGGGTCCCCAGGGCCCAAAAAAAGGAAAAAGAAGGGGAGCCACACAGCCCCCTCCTAAAATAAAAAAAAAACGCGATTGTGCCGGAGGCCCCGCCGCCTTCCAGCAACACTCTGCAAACGTGCTCTGTGGCGCGTTTAAGTTGGGGAATTAATTACCCTTCAATACTGGGAGTCCCTGGGGGCCAACTAGCCCACCAGCTACCTCCAGTAAGCGCCACAGGGCTGCGTTGCAGAGAGGTGGTCCAGGCCACGCCCCTTTTTACACCTCTCTGCAATGCAGCTCTGTGGCGCTTACTGGAGGTACCTGGTGGGCTAGTTGGACCCCAGGGAACCTCAGGATTCAAGGGGACTTTATCCCCCAACTTAAAACGCACCACGGGGTGCGTTTGCACAGTGGTGAAGGGAGGGGGCGGGGCCTGAGGTGATATGTGTGCAAACATGCCCTGTGCCACATTTTAAGTTGGGGAATTAATTCCCCTTCAATCCTGAGGGCCCCTGGGGGACAACTAGCCCACCAGGTACCTACAGTAAGCACCACAGGCCTGCGTTGCAGAGAGGTGGTCCAGGCCACGCCCCTTTTTACACCTCTCTGCAACGCAGCTCTGTGGCGCTTACTGCAGGTACCTCGTGGGCTAGTTGGACCCCAGGGACCTTCAGGATTCAAGGGGACTTTATCCCCCAACTTAAAATGCGCCACGGGGCGTGTTCGCACAGTGGTGAAGGGAGGGGGTGGGACCTGAGGTGACATGTGTGCAAACACACCCTGTGGCGCGTTTTAAGTTGGGGAATTAATTCCCCTTCAATCCTGAGGGTCCCTGGGGGCCAACTAGCCCACCAGGTACCTCCAGTAAGCGCCACAGGGCTGCGTTGCAGAGAGGTGGTCCAGGCCACGCCCCTTTTTACACCTCTCTGCAATGCAGCTCTCTGGCGCTTACTGGGGGTACCTGGTGGGCTAGTTGGACCCCAGGGACCCTCAGTTTTTGCACACATGTCACCTCAGGCCCCCCCCTCCCTTCACCACTGTGCAAACGCGCCCCGTGGCGCGTTTTAAGAGGTAGTTTTAATCCCCCTGCCCTATTATGTACTAGGGCCTTACAGAGGAGGTCATGCTAATCACAGGGGTACCCCAACGCATAGTGTTCACTAGTGTATGTAGGTGTTTTCACTGTATTCTAAGTGTCTTTTAGCATAGCACTGGCTCTAGGCCTAGTTACTCAGAATCAGTTACCACCAGTACCCATCTGAAAAAGTTGTGGGCACACGATGATTTTGCAACAAGGCCTCTTTCTGCTCCTCTGTTGGTTCTTTCTGCACATGTCTTGCTTCTTCCTGCTCTTTTCTTCGTCTTTGTGGCATTTTGTTGCTTCTTTCTGCATTTCTTTTGCTTCTTTCTGTGCGTTTTTTCTTCTTTCTTCACATGTCCTACCTCTGTAGGCATAGTTAGAAACTAGCATTTAAAAAACGTTTGAAATTCACTTAAAAACCATAGGTTTCAGGCACGTTATAATTAGAAATTAGCATTTAAAAAACCTTAGAAATTCACTGAAAAAACCATAGGTTTTAGGGACAGTTATAGTTAGTTGGACATTTCACTCGTACAAAACCAGAGAAATTCCCCCATTATAGTTAGTTCAGCTAACTATAACTCGCGCCCCCGCAATGCACTGCTGATGACGTCACATATTACATCACTCATGACATGGTCAGTGACATCACTGATGACATCACTGATGACATTCAGGTTAGACGATCCTCTTGCTTATTACAAGGCGGTGCGAACTCCCGCGGTTGGGCCAACCGCGTACACATCTCCACCAAAAGCACCCAAGCTCCAGAGACGCACTCCTCCAGCTGGTAAGTTTAAAATGCTTTATTTGCAGAAGGTACAGGGTTTCAGCTCTGCTTTAACCAGTCCATTAGCCTGACGCGTTTCACAGCATTCTCGTTCTTTCTTCAGAGGCTGTTTGTTTCACACACAGTTTTTGCAGGCTCCCACAGTTCCCTGCACGCTTACATAATTAATTTATAGGCCTTGGGTGTGCCGTGTTTAATTTGATTTGTTCCAATGCATGCTGGAACATGTAGGTAATTCCTTTTTACTTTTTAACCTCCAGTGGTTTTTTGTGTGTTGAAACCCTTCTTGGACCAAAATTCCGAACTCCAGTGGGCTCCAGAGCTGGAATCCTGTACCAGTATTCGAGCAACCAGCTGTGCCGTCCTCACAATCCTGAAGATTCAGGTTAGACGATCCTTTTGCTTATTACAAGGCGGTGCGAACTCCAGCAGTTGGGCCAACCGTGTACACATCTCCACCAAAAGCACCCAAGCTCCAGAGACGCACTCCTCCAGCTGGTAAGTTTAATATATATATATATATATATATATATATATTTTTGCAAAAAAGAAGCAGAGAACTCTAGGAAGTCCCATGTTTAGGTGGAAGGCGGCTCCTGCATAGAACACCCTCAACACCAGCGACACTCTAAATTTCCTCACCTCAAATGTCTGCTTTTCTATCAAACCTTTTGAGCATAGGATTAGCACAATGCTATCTACGCCGAGATAGAAAGGGACAAAGTCTTTTGCCAAGAGAAGTGCAGAAAAAGGCAAGAGAAGTGTAGAAAGGGGTAAGACAAGTGCAGAAAGAGGCAAGAGAAGTGCAGAAAGGACCAACAGAGGTGCAAAAACAAGAAAAGAGCAGAAACAGGCAAGAAAGGTGCACAAAGAAGCAAGAGAGGTACAGAAAGAGGGAAGAGAGGTGCAGAAAGAGGCAAGAGAGGTACAGAAAGAAGCAAGAGAAGTGTAGAAAGAGACAAGAAAAGTGCAGAAAGAAGCAAGAGACCTACAGAAAGAGCCAATAGAAATGCAGAAAGAGGCAAGAAAGGTGCAGAAGTAGGCAAGAGAAGTGCAGAAAGAGGCAAGAGAGGTGCAGAAAAAAACAAGAAAAGTGCAGAAAGGAGCAAGAAATATGCAGAAAGAGGCAAGAGAGGTGCAGAAAGAGGCAAAAGAGGTGCAGAAAGAAGACAGTGAGATGCAGGAAGAAGCAACAGAAGTGCAGAAAGAGGCAATAGAGGTACAGAAAGAGGCAAGAAAAGTGCAAAAAGAAGAGAGTGAGGTGCAGAAAGCGGCAAGTGAGGTGCAGAAAGACGCAAGAGAGGTACAGAAAGAGGAAAGATAAGTGCAGAAAGAGGCAAGAGAAGTGCAGAAAGAGGCAAAGAGGTGCAGTAAAAGCCAGTGCAGAAAGCGACAAGAGATATGCAGAAAGAAGCAAGAGACATGCAGTAATTGATAAAAGAGGTGCAGAAAGAGGCAAGGAAGGTGTAGAAAGAGGCAAGAGAGGTGCACAAAGAGGCAAGATAGGTGCATAAAGAGGCAAGAGTGGTACAGAATGAGGCAAAAGAGATGCAGAAAGAGGCAAAGAGGTGCAGTAAAAGACAAGAGAGGTACAGAAAGGTGCAAGAGACGTGCACAAAGAAGCAAGAGAGGTACAGAAATTGGCAAAAGATGTGCAGAAATAGGTAAGGGAGGTGCAGAAAGAGGCAACAGCAGTGCAGAAAGAGAACAAAAGGTGCAGAAAGAAGCAAGAGAAGGGCAGAAAGAGGCAAGAGAGGTGCAGAAAGAGGAAGAAAGGTACAGAAAAAAGCAAGAGAAATGCAGAAAGAGACAAGAGACGTGCAGAAAGAGGAAGAAAGGTACAGAAAGAAGCAACAGAGGTACAGAATGAGGCAAGAGGGGTACAGAAATAGGCAAGATAAGTGCAGAAAGAAGCAGCAGAGGTGCAGAAAAAGGCAAGAGAAGTACAGAAAGAGGCAAGATAGGTGCAGAAACAGGTAAGTGAGGTGCAGAAAAGGGAAATGAGTGCAGAAAGAGGCAAGAGTGGTACAGAAAGAAGCAACAGAGGTGCAGAAAGAAGCACCAGAGTTGCAGATAGAGGCAAGAGAAGTGCAGAAAGAGGCATGAGAGGTAGAGAAAGAGGCAAGATAAGTGCAGAAAGAGGGAAGAGGAGTGCAGAAAGAGGGAAGAGGGGTGCAGAAAGAAGCATGAGAGGTACAGAAAGAAGCAAGACAAGTGAAGAAAGAAGCAACAGAGGTTCAGAAAGAGGCAACAGATGTGCAGAAAGAGGGAAGAGAGGGGCACAAAGAGACAAGAGAGGTGCAGAAAGAGGCAAGAGGGGTGCAGAAAGAAGCAAGAGAGGTGCTAAAGAGGGAAGAAGGATAGAGAAATAGGCAAGAGGGGTGCAAAAAGAAGCAGCAGAGGAACAGAAAAAAGCATCAGAGTTGCAGAAAGAGGCAGGAGAATTGCAGAAAGAGGCAATAGAGGTACAGAAAGAAGGAAGAGAAGTGCAGAAAGAGGGAAGAGGGGTGCAGAAAGACGCATGAAAGGTACAGAAAGAAGAAAGAGAAGTGCAGAAAGAAGCAACAGAGGTGCAGAAAGAAGCAACAGAAGTGCAGAAATAGGCAAGAGAAGGGCATAAAAGGCAAGAGAGGTACAGAAACAGTCAAGAGAGGAACAGAAAGAGGGAATAGGGGTGCTGATGAGGTAGAATTGTTGCAGAGAGAGGGAAGAGGGGTGCAGAAAGAGGGGTGCAGAAAGAAGCAAGAGAGGTGCAGAAAGAAGCAAGAGAAGTGCAGAAAGAACTAACAGAGGTACAGAAGGAGGCAAGAGGGGTACAGAAAGAGATAAGAGAAGTGCAGAAAGAAGCAACAGAGGTGCAGAAAGAGGCAATAGAACTGTAGAAAAAGGCAAGAGAGGTGCAGATAAAGGCAAGAGAGGTGCAGAAAGAGGGAAGAGGGGTGCAGAAAGAGGCACAAGGGGTGCAAAAGGAAGCAAGATAGTTGCAGAAAGAAGCAAGAGAAGTGCTGAAAGAAGTAACAGAGGTGCAGAAAGAGACAAGAGGGGTGCATAAAGATGCAAGAGAAGTGCAGAAAGAAGCAACAGAGATGCAGAGAGAGGCAACAGAGGAGCAGAAAGAGGCAACAGGGTTGAAGAAAGAGGTAATAGAGGTGCAGAAAGAGGCAATAGAGGTGCAGAAAGAGGTAAGAGAGATGGAGAAAGAGGGAGACGGTGCAGAAAGAGGTAAGAGGGGTGCAGAAAGAGGCTACAGAGGTGCAGAAAGAGGCAAGAGAAGGGCAGTAGGAGGGAAGAGGGGTGGAGAAAGAGGCAACAGGGGTACAGGAAGAAGCAAGAGAGGTACAGAAAGAGGCAACAGAGGTGCTGAAAGAGACAACAGGGGTGCAGAAAGAGGCAAGAGAGGTGCAGAAAATGGCAGGAGAGGTGCAGAAAGAGGGAGAGGGGTGCAGAAAGAGGCAAGAGGGGTACAGAAAGAAGCAAGAGAGGTATAGAAAGAAGCAAGAGATGTGCAGAAAGAAGCAACAGAGGTGCAGAAAGAGGCAAGAGGGAAGCAGAAAGAGGCAAGAGAGGTGTGGAAAGAGGCAAGAGAGGTACGGAAAGAGAGGAGAGGGGTGGAGAAAGAGGCAAGAGGAGCACAGAATGAAGCAAGAGAGGAGCAGAAAGAAATAAGAGAAGTGCAGAAAGAAGCAACAGAGGTGCAGAAAGAGGCAAGAGGGGTGAAGAAAGAGGGAAGAGAAGTGCAGAAAGAAGCAACAGAGGTGCAGAAAGAGGGGAGAGAAGTGCAGAAAGAGGCAAGAGAGATGCAGAAAGAGGGAAGAGGGGTGCAGATAGAGGCAAGAGGGGTACAAAAGAAGCACGAGATGTGCAGAAAGAAGGAACAGAGTTGCAGAAAGAGGCAAGAGAGGTGCATAAAAAGGAAGAGAGGTGCATGCAGAAAAGTGAAAAGGAGTGCAGAAAGAGGCAAGAGTGGTGCAGAAAGAAGCAACCGAGGTGCAGAAAGAAGCATCAGAGTTGCAGAAAGAGGCAAGAGAAGTGCAGAAAGAGGCAAGAGAGGTGCAGAAAGAGGCAAGAGAAGTGCAGAAAGAGGGAAGAGGGGTGCAGAAAGAGGCAAGAGGGGTGCAGAAAGAAGCATGAGATGTACAGAAAGAAGCAGGAGAAGTGCAGAAAGAAGCAACAGAGGTGCAGAAAGAGGCTACAGAAGTGCAGAAAGAAGGAAGAGAGGTGCACAAAGAGACAAGAGAGGTGCAGAAAAAGCAAGAGAGGTGCAAAAAGAGGGAAGAGGGATAAAGAAAGAGGCAAGAGAAGTGCATAAAAGGCAAGAGAGGTACAGAAACAGTCAAGAGAGGAACAGAAAGAGGGAACAGGGGTGCAGATGAGGCAGGAGAGGTGCAGAAAGAGGAAAGAGGGGTGCAGAAAGAGGCATGAGGGGTGCAAAAGGAAGCAAGATAGTTGCAGAAAGAAGCAAGATAAGTGCTGAAAGAAGCAACAGAGGTGCAGAAAGAGACAAGAGGGGTGCATAAAGATGTAAGAGAAGTGCAGAAAGAAGCAACATAGATGCAGAAAGAGGCAACAGAGGAGCAGAAAGAGGCAACAGAGTTGAAGAAAGAGGTAATAGAGGTGCAGAAAGAGGTAAGAGAGATGCAGAAAGAGGGAGACAGTGCAGAAAGAGGCAAGAGGGGTGCATAAAGAAGCTACAGAGGTGCAGAAAGAGGCAAGAGAAGGGCAGTAGGAGGGAAGAGGGGTAGAGAAAGAGGCAAGAGGGGTACAGGAAGAAGCAAGAGAGGTGCAGAAAGACGCAACAGAGGTGCTGAAAGAGACAACAGGGGTGCAGAAAGAGGCAAGAGAGGTGCAGAAAATGGCAAGAGAGGTGCAGAAAGAGGGAGAGGGGTGCAGAAAGAGGCAAGAGGGGTGCAGAAAGAAGCAAGAGAGGTATAGAAAGACGCAAGAGATGTGCATAAAGAAGCAACAGAGGTGCAGAAAGAGGCAAGAGGGGTGCAGAAAGAGGGAAGAGAAGTGCAGAAAGAAGCAACAGAGGTGCAGAAAGAGGGGAGAGAAGTGCAGAAAGAGGCAAGAGAGATGCAGAAAGAGGGAAGAGGGGTGCAGATAGAGGCAAGAGGGGTACAAAAGAAGCAAGAGATGTGCAGAAAGAAGGAACAGATCTGCAGAAAGAGGCAAGAGAGGTGCATAAAGAGGAAGAGAGGTGCATGCAGAAAAGGGAAATGGAGTGCAGAAAGAGGCAAGAATGATGCAGAAAGAAGCAACCGAGGTGCAGAAAGAAGCATCAGAGTCGCCGAAAGAGGCAAGAGAAGTGCAGAAAGAGGCAAGAGAGGTACAGAAAGAGGCAAGAGAAGTGCAGAAAGAGAGAAGAGGGGTGCACAAAGAGGCAAGAGGGGTGCAGAAAGAAGCATGAGATGTACAGAAAGAAGCAGGAGAAGTGCAGAAAGAAGCAACAGAAGTGCAGAAAGAGGGTACAGAAGTGCAGAAAGAGGCAAGAGAGGTGCACAAAGAGGGAGAGGGGTGCAGAAAGAGGCAAGAGGGGTGCCAAAAGAAGCAAGAGAGGTGCAGAAAGAAGCAAGAGACGTGCAGAAAGAAGCAACAGAGGTGCAGAAAGAGGCAAGAGGGGTGCAGAAAGAGGGAAGAGAAGTGCAGAAAGAAGCAACAGAGGTGCAGAAAGAGGGGAGAGAAGTGCAGAAAGAGGCAAGAGAGATGCAGAAAGAGGGAAGAGGGGTGCAGATAGAGGCAAGAGGGGTACAAAAGAAGCAAGAGATGTGCAGAAAGAAGGAACAGATCTGCAGAAAGAGGCAAGAGAGGTGCATAAAGAGGAAGAGAGGTGCATGCAGAAAAGGGAAAAGGAGTGCAGAAAGAGGCAAGAGTGATGCAGAAAGAAGCAACCGAGGTGCAGAAAGAAGCATCAGAGTTGCAGAAAAAGGCAAGAGAAGTGCAGAAAGAGGCAAGAGAGGTACAGAAAGAGGCAAGAGAAGTGCAGAAAGAGGCAAGAGGGGTGCAGAAAGAAGCATGAGATGCACAGAAAGAAGCAGGAGAAGTGCAGAAAGAAGCAACAGAAGTGCAGAAAGAGGCTACAGAAGTGCAGAAAGAGGGAAGAGAGGTGCACAAAGAGACAAGAGAGGTGCAGAAAAAGCAAGAGAGGTGCACAAAGAGGGAAGAGGGATAAAGAAATAGGCAAGAGAAGTGCATAAAAGGAAAGAGAGGTACAGAAATAGTCAAGAGAGGAACAGAAAGAGGGAACAGGTGTGCAGATGAGGCAGGAGAGGTGCAGAAAGAGGGAAGAGGGGTGCAGAAAGAGGAGTGCAGAAAGAAGCAAGGGTGGTGCAGAAAGAAGCGAGAGAAGTGCAGAGAGAACCAACAATGGTACAGAAGGAGGCAAGAGGGGTGCAGAAAGAGACAAGAGAAGTGCAGAAAGAAGCAACAGAGGTGCAGAAAGAGGCAAGAGAACTGCAGAAAGAGGCAAGAGAGGTGCAGATACAGACCAGAGAGGAGCAGAAAGAGGGAAGAGGGGTGCAGAAAGAGGCACCAGGGGTGCAAAAGGAAGCAAGATAGTTGCAGAAAGAAGCATGAGAAGTGCTGAAAGAAGCAACAGAGGTGCAGAAACAGGCAAGAGGGGTGCAGAAAGATGCAAGAGAAGTGCAGAAAGAAGCAACAGAGATGCAGAAAGAGGCAACAGAGGAGCAGAAAGAGGCAACAGGGTTGAAGAAAGAGGTAACAGAGGTGCAGAAAGAGGCAAGAGAGGTGCAGAAAGAGGTAGGAGAGGTGCAGAAAGAGGCAGATGGGTGAAGAAAGAGACAAGAGGGGTGCAGAAAGAAGCAACAGAGGTGAAGAAGAGACAAGAGAAGGGCAGAAGGGCAGAAGGAAGCAAGACAGGTGCAGAAAGAGGCAACAGAGGTGCTGAAAGAGGCAACAGGGGTGCAGAAAATGGCAAGAGAGGTGCAGAAAGAGGTAAGATAGGTGGAGAAAGAGGGAGAAGGGTGCAGAAAGAGGCAAGAGGGATGCAGAAAGAAGCAAGAGAGGTGTAGAAAGAGGCAAGAGAGGTGCAAAAAGAGGGAAGAAGGGTGGAGAAAGAGGCAACAGGGGTACAGAAAGAAACAAGAGAGGTGCAGAAAGAAACAAGAGAAGTGCAGAAAGAAGCAACAGAGGTGCATAAAGAGGCAAGAGGGGTGCAGAAAGAGGTAAGATAGGTAGAGAAAGAGGGAGAAGGGTGCAGAAAGAGGCAAGAGGGGTGCAGAAAGAAGCAAGAGAGGTGTAGAAAGAGGCAAGAGAGGTGCAGAAAGAGGGAAGAAGGGTGGAGAAAGAGGCAAGAGGGGTACAGAAAGAAGCAAGAGAGGTGCGGAAAGAAACAAGAGAAGTGCAGAAAGAAGCAACAGAGGTGCAGAAAGAGGCAAGAGGGGTGCAGAAAGAGGGAAGAGAAGTGCAGAAAGAGGCAAGAGAGATGCAGGAAGAGGGGTGCAGAAAGAGGCAAGAGGGGTGCAGAAAGAAGCAAGAGAGGTACAGAAAGAAGCATGAGATGTGCAGAAAGAGGAAGAAAGGTACAGAAAGAAGCAAGAGAAGTGCAGAAAGAGGCAGGAGAGGCGCAGAAAGAAGCAAGAGAGGTTTGCATACCATTAGTAGCAATTTAACACCCACATTTAGCAATAAGTAACAGGTGACCATTCCACCTTTGCAAGGGGCCTTCCACCACGCTGTAATACATGTTGATGTATTTTCGGTAACGTTTGAGCCGTTTGAGCTAGAAACGTTTGAGCCGTTTGAGCTAGAAACAAGGGTTTTTTGTTCAAATCTGCAGATTATGCAGCAGCTGGTGGATTATGTGGCAAATGCGGAAATAGTATAATTATGCAAAAATCGTCACAGCCTAACAGTCGCATAATTCCAGTGGCCCTGCTCATACCTCTAACTAGGTCCAGAAGTGCTCCTCTGTGGTTGCTTCTTTTTTTGTGTCTCACTGAGTTTATAGTTTAGCTTCTATGGAAATGAGGAAGGCTAAACCTGAGGTTACCACTCCACAACACAGACTACCATACCTCATAATTACTCTCCATAACACATAATCCCACTCCACATAATTCCTGTACACTAAATACCACATACTTTCTATCCACATAATTTCACTGCAGAACATACCACATAATTCCACTACACACAATGTACATCCACTCCACTCCAAAAAACATTAGTAAAAAATGTTTACATTTACAATGCCAATAGCTCTAACTCTCGTAACTGCGAGACCAATTGCATTGCAAATGCTTGTTTAACTAGTAGTCACGTTTGCAGAGTGGGGGAAAAAGGGGGATGGGCCTCCAACCAGCACTAAGAAATTCTGCTACGAAGGACTTACAGGAGGTACCACGAGGGCTTCTTGGCCCCCATAGTCCCTCAGGAGTAAAGTGGACTTCATCCCTCAACTAGTAGTATGCCTGGAGGTGCTTTTGCAGAGTATTGGAAAAAAGGGGGCGTTGCCTCCGAAAACCTCTTAGCAATCCCACTGTATGGGACTTTAGTCCTGAAGTCCTCAGGCTTACCTATATAATTGTTTATGTATTTCAAGGTATATCTTTATTTTCACTTTTGTAATGAAATACGTATGAGCTGTGTATAAAATAACATTACAAAGGAAGAGAGCCCTTTCTTTCCTTTTTTCTTCTTTTCTTTTCTTTTTATCTTCTTATTTCTATCATGTTTTCATTCATTTTTCTTCTTTCACCTTTTCATTTTTTTACATATCTTAAACTTCTCAGTCTAAATATACTATGGAGTGGTTTAGACAAGATAGGATCCATGTTCTCCTGTACCTATACAATTTGTACTGATATGAGTAATCATATAAAATAAATTTGATGTGCCAGCACTTCCTATTGGAGGAGTATACATTTTATTTAATTGAATAATCTTTCAAGTTGAACTTTGTTTTAAAAAGTTTAGATCATAGATAATAGCATTTTTTGATAATTGTGGCTTTTTCTACTTACCTCTGTTTGCACTGTCATACAGATTATGGCATGCATGCTCACATATTTTTTGTTTCTTTATTGTTCTCCTTTTATTTCTTTGCCTTTTATCATGTTTAACAATGCTTTTTATAGCATTGACTGGTCTGTTTTTTCTCATTAGTCACCACTGTAATATGATGTATGGGTTATTTCATTTGCTACAATGTTAAATATTTATATCTATATTTTTCAAAATGATATGCAGTCGCCTACCAACAGCCCTGAAGAAGCTAATGTTTTCACAAAACACGTGTTGGCTTGGCTGTATCTGTATTTTTCTGTATCCTGTTGATTATTGAAAATAACAAAGACCAACCTAATGGATTGTTTTCTTGGAAACGGAATGAATAAAAAAGAACTATAAATACAATTTGATTTTGTATCTGTATCTTTCTCAGTAAATGAACCTATGTACCTATTCCCTGAAAGGAAAACAGGGAACTGAGAAACAGCGCTGGGCAAATTTTCCCTATTTTTCCTTGGCTTGTATATATATATATTCACTGAAAAAACCATAGGTTTTAGGGACAGTTACAGTTAGTAATTAGCATTTAAAAACCTTTGAAATTCACTGAAAAAACCATAGGTTTCAGACACGTTATAGTTAGAAATTAGCATTTAAAAACCTTTGAAATTCACTGAAAAAACCATAGGTTTTAGGGACAGTTATAGTTAGTTGGACATTGCACTCGTACAAAACCCGTGAAATTCCCCGTTATAGTTAGTTCAGCTAACTATAACTCGCGCCCCGCAATGCACTGCTGATGACGTCACATATTACATCACTCATGACATGGTCAGTGACATCACTGATGACATCTCAAATGACATCACTGATGACATCATCCACGTGATAATCTGATGCACCTCCTCACACCCTACTATAACCTTTGATACACCCACTCTAAATAACAGACTGCCATTCGCAAAACCATAGACACTCCAACACCAATAACTACATACCCACTCACTGATTCTTAGGTCTACACACACATCCACTAACTCACCCGTACAGTCACTCAAACTTACGGTCACTCAGTACAGGACTATCATATGCACTCATACTCCTATATAGACACTCACACACCGCCACTCATCCATAGAGGTACTCACACACCTAGTCAGTCATGCAAATAATTACTCACACTGCCATTTACTCACCTATACAGTCATACACACACCAGCTCACTTACTCATACAAATACTAGCACATTTTTACGCTCTTATACAATCACTGATACAAGCACACACTCATCCATACAGCCACTCTCACAATCACACACTCTCACTTATAGCCATTTATATACTTCAACACACATATATACTGCCTTTCACATATGTAGTTACTCACACATGTACCACTGGGACATACATTCACTCACTAACACACTCTTACACACACTTACCCACCCATACAGTCTATCACAGATGCACTCTTGAAACCATCCACCCAGTGAATCACCCACTCACACATCTATGCACAGAGTCGCACACACCCCACCCACACAAACACTCAGGCACCCATACAGATACTCAGACAACCAATCAATAACTCATATAGACACTCATGTAGCTATTCACAAACCCATGCAGCCACTTACACAGCAACTGACAGACGGATGCAGACATTCACCCAGTTTAGTCACTAACCCATGCATTCAGTAAGATACGTTTAATCACTCACTTATACAGTCAGTCACGTACCTACTAAATCCTCCATACAGACATTTATACACCCACTCATTCCTCAATACAGCTTGGCATATATATAAAACAAAATTAAACTTTACAGAAACACACAGTCACTGGATGATGTCATCAGTGATGTCATTTGAGATGTCATCAGTGATGTCATCAGTGATGTCACTGACCATGTCATGAGTGATGTAATATGTGACGTCATCAGCAGTGCATTGCGGGGCGCGAGTTATAGTTAGCTGAACTAACTATAACGGGGGAATTTCACGGGTTTTGTACGAGTGCAATGTCCAACTAACTATAACTGTCCCTAAAACCTATGGTTTTTCAGTGAATTTCAAAGGTTTTTAAATGCTAATTTCTAACTATAACGTGTCTGAAACCTATGGTTTTTTCAGTGAATATCAAAGGTTTTTTAAATGCTAATTACTAACTATAACTGTCCCTAAAACCTATGGTTTTTTCAGTGAATATATATATATATATATATCCTTTCGCTTTAGTTCACAGTTGCTGACTCCATAAGGCAATTCTCTCTCGGTGCGTGACCCTTGGTTGAACCACGCCAAATTCCATTTTCCAAATCCCTCGAGGTGAAGGAAAAAGGGTCGCACTTCCAGATTAGGTGTTTTCACAATCCTTTATTTTCATTTAATCAGATATTCAAAAGCTGCACCAACGCGTTTCATTCTCCTCCGAGAACTTGATCTTTGAACGTGCAGCTTTTGAATATCTGATGAAATGAAAATAAAGGATTGTGAAAACACCTAATCTGGAAGTGCGACCCTTTTTCCTTCACCTCGAGGGATTTGGAAAATATATATATATATATATATATTACCTACTGGCAGTCGCCAGTAGGTATTATAGTTAGGACCTAGTTTCCATAGGAAAAGCATTTTTTGATTTGCCAATAACTTTGGCGTCGTTTGACGAATCTTCATGAAATTTTCAAAACTAGTGGGGCGCTCTGGTCAGCTCCTGTCTTGAAAGTTTCAGGGTGATTCGTTAAGCGGAGGCCAAGAAAAAAGGGGGTCCCAAAACGCATTTTCCCCATGTTATTTTCCATAGGAAACTTTAGACAAAGCTACAGCCCGAACTGCTGAACGGAATTACACCAAATTTGGCAAAAGGGTAGATCTTGGTTCAAAAAGATCGCTTTTTGTTAAATGGTGTAAATCCGTTCAGTAGTTCCTGAGAAATTAAAGAAAGAAAAAGTTTCGATATCTATGGCCGCGGTGGGTTCACGAACCTTCCCGACCACGAGCTTCATTCTAATTGGCTGCCAGCACTCCAAACCAGGAAGTGTTGGCAGCCATCTTGTGACTCAGTATAACCAAGTCACAAGAAAATAGTAGAAAAAACATTAGAAAACAAGAAAAGGGGGCAGGGTAGAAACACCCTGACTCCCTAGGCCTGCTCAGGGCCAAAAAAAGCATTTTATTTTTATAATTTCAGCGGAAATTTCAATGGGGTCGCGAATCCCGCTGAAATTATTAAAAAAAAACGAAGCGCGGGCTCTCGCGCTTTGTTTAAAAAAAGCCCCCGGGTGGGCCAGGTCCCTGGGGCACTGCCAATTTATTAGCAGGGGCCCGCGGGGGCCCCCGCAGCCCCGGGGACCACCACCTCCCTGGGGCTTTAATAAACAACCGCAGGGGGCACACAGACCCCCGCAGCCCCGGGGACCACCACCTCCCCGGGGCTGTAAAAAAAAGATGCGTGGGGGTCCCAATCCCCCCACGCTGCCCCGGGGACCGCCACCTCCCCGGGGCTCTTTCTTAAATTAAAACATGTGTGGGGGGCTCGAGCCCCCCCACACACCCCAGGGACCACCACCTCCCTGGGGCACGCTAAATTTAAAATCGGGGGTCCGTTAGGCCCTGGGGACCACCACCTCCCCCGGGGCTTTTAAAATGAAGGGAGGGGGGCCGCGTGGCCCCCTTCCTGGAGCCCTTGATGGCCCTGGGGACCACCACCCCCCAGGGCCAGCTCCTGCAATGTCCCGGGGTGCCCACCCCAGGGACATTGCTGTTTGCAATGACAGGGCAGGAGCTGTGCAGCTCCTGTCCTGTCATTGCAAACACTCATTTGCTTCTTGGGAGCGAGAGCAGGAAACCTGCTCTCGCTTCCAAGAAGCAAAGCAGTATTGCTTTTGGGCATGTTAGCAGCTCCCCTTGCCCAAAAGCAATGCCGGCTCCCGCTGGAGGCGGGAAGCGAAGCAAACACAAGGAGATGATGGATGGAGCACTTAAACGTTTCAGACACTCACCGCCAGTCACAGATCTGGGTTGAATCCATCATCATTCTTTAGCTCACTTCGCCACCTCAGTTGAGACCCAGCTATATGCAAATCAGTCTTTACCCTGTGCCTCATGGGAAAGGTCCAGCCCGAACTGCCAAGCCAGGTCTTCCCTGAACCGGAAACAAGCATCCTGGGACCGGTTTCTTGGTAACACCCTTCATCAGCCAGGCTACCTTGAATCCAGTGGCACAGTGAGCAAGGGACCCACAAATGGGCATACCCTGCCAAATTAGGGCGAACAAAGCAAACACAAGGAGATGATGGATGGAGCACTGAATCTTTTCAGACACTCACCCTCAGTCACAAATCTGGGTTGAATCCATCATCATTCTTTAGCTCACTTCGCCACCTCAGTTCAGACCCAGCTATATGCAAATCAGTCTTGACCCTGTGCCTCATAGGAACAGTCCAGCCCAAACTGCCAAGCCAGGTCTTCCCTGAACCGTAAACAAGTGGGGAGCCGGCAGGGACCATGGCGGCATTGGGGCTCTCCCCACCGTCCCCATCATAGAGGCCAGGCCCTGGGGGATGGGGACCCCAGGGCCAGGAGTTGCCTGTGAGGGGGGCCTCGCGGCCCCCATGTTTTACAAAAAGATGCAGGCTGACCATGCCCCGGGGATGGGGTCCCCGGGGCCATTCATGGCCTGAGGAGGGGGGCCACGCGGTCCCCCTCCTTATTTTATTATTATTTTTTTTTAAATGGTTGTAGGCCCTGGGGGATGGGGTCCCCGGGGCGAATACTAAATAATGGCAGTGGATCAGCATTTTGTTTGTTCTTTTCGAGTTTGGAGTCGCGACTCCAACGCGGCTCTCAGTGCAGCCCCCGTGTAATTGCGATGGGTTCGCGAATTCACCTTAAATAAATAATTAAGTAGTATATATTGTAGAAGGTAGTGTTGTATTTGTGAAGTTGTTTTAAAGTGGAACTGTGGTTGAAGTTAATGACAAGATTACAATTGATAGAGTTGTTAAAAATATATAAAATTACAAATTAATAGTTAAACTTGAAAAGTGTGTTGTGTTGCAGTGCATTGAATTTGTGCTTTTGTTTTATGAATTCGCGTCGGGTTCGCAAATCCTAATTTTTTTTTTTTAAATGTATGTGTCAAAAAAAATTACATTTAGTATTATGTTATAGGGTGGCTCTAAAAAGAGCCCTTGTTTTTATTATCAGTTTGTTGTAGCTACATGTCAGTGCGGATGCACAGCTTTAGGTTGTTGAGAAAGACTCTGTTTCCTTGATCTGTGAAGTGTACTCCATCACTTCTGTAGATGTCATCCATATAAAAACGTAGATAGTTGTTATATATGGAGCCCATCCTATGGTCTCTGAGGTAAGCAGAAACAGCTTTATTGATATTCTTTCTAGCTTTTTCAATCTGTGGACAGAATTGATTTGACCACTTCCATTTCTGACTTTGGCATATGTTAGAGTATACAAAGACAGAGTGAGGTAAAAGCAACATCAATTGTGCAAAGGTGTCCTTCATTAGCATTTCCAGACCTACCCCAGTCAATGTGCCTAGGTCATTGCCACCACAGTGCACAATCATGAGGTCAAGGGGTTGGAGATGCAAAAAGGTTTTAACCAAAGGCATCAATTGGTGCCACTTTAATCCTCTCTGTGCAATACATTTAATATCCACATTTTGCAAACCTAGGTCTTTGTCAATAGCTCTGTGTTCAGCATACCTTTTGCACCAGAAAACATAGCTGTATCCAACAATCCACACTGTAAGCATCTTGAAGGGATGTCTGTAAGTATTGAAAAGATGTTTGTAGCTGAGGTAGTCAGTTGGTAGAATGAGAGGTATGTAAAATGGTGGACAAGATGCTGTTTTTTGAAAAGTAGAGAATTGATTAGCTGTTTAAGAACCTTGGGACATATTAGCAAGACCCACGTTAAAATTATCGCCGTTTTAGCGGCAGGAAACTGCCGCTAAAACGGCGATAATGGGCTTGCTAATATGCGCTATAGAATTCCAATAGAAGCCTAGGTTAGATGTTCAGGACGTCTAACCTGGGCTTCTATTGGAATTCTACTAACGCATATTAGCAAGCCCATTATCGCCGTTTTAGCGGCAGTTTCCTGCCGCTAAAACGGCGATAATTTTATCGCCGGTCTTGCTAATATGCCCCATTGTACTTTCAAAAATAGGGTGCATTTTACTTTCTTTAAAAAACATTTTTCTTATTGGTTAGTAAAAAATGTTTGAAAGGTACAGTAGATAGGATAAGCTCATATTTTGGAAATGTCAACCACACCTGCTGTTTGCATTTGTAACATTGTGTGGTGAACTTGAAAATATGATGAACTTGTGACCTAGGAGTTCAGTTGAATGTTCCATGAACTGTTACTATGGAAACTGGCATTAATTTAAGCAAAATGGGGGAAGGGTTGAAACTTAACTGTGGAATTTAAATGTGAAATTGTAATTTATATATAAGTGAAATCTCAATAAAGTAAGATTTCCCAAGTCAGTAGTATGTTTAGAAGTGGTGTGTTCTTAAAAAATAATGGAATTTTTGTTTGTAATATATTTTTGAACTCCTGTATGGATTCGCAGCTCCATCGCGTTGGTGCACGGTGGAATCGCGATTCCAAAAAATTCCAGAAACAGTTTGGGCACTTTTAGAAGTCAGTTGGTAAGGGTTCATAAGTCTAACCAATACAAATGTGTTTTATAATTTGAAATAATGTAGGAAGGTATGTGATTTGTTACTTACAAGAATTTGTGTGGAGAAAGAGAGGGAAACTTTGCCATTACTGGTTTTACCTTGCTGAGACTGGTGCATTACATTGATTGTGTGCATAAGAAAATCATTTATGAGTTTGTGATATTTTAAATTCTACAAATCTATTTGAAAGGTGATTTATAAATTTGTGAGATGTATTATGTATTAGTTTCTTTTAAATTTTAAAAATAATTTAAAAACTGATGTTTGAAATATATTATCAAATGTACAGATGTGTATTGTAGTTTGTTTTATTGAAGTTAAATGTTGTTTGTAATAGATTCTGGATAGTAATATGTGTATATTGAAAGATGTTAGTGATTATGGTAGTTTGTTTTAGTGTGTGGATATGTACATTTGTAGTATACCGCATATTTTAGCTCTTGCTTTAAATTTGGAGGTGAAGTCTGTCAAGTTTTAAGGTGTGCAAGGACTTCTGTCTCAAGTATGTTTCTACTTGTATATGTATTTTCATATGTCTTATACATTTGAAGGTGTATGATGTATAACATAGAGATGTTGTTGCTTTTTATGTGGTAGGCTCAAGACTGTGAGTACTAGTAGAATGGTGATGATGCAGCACAAAAGTGTGGTTTAAAAGATGGTGACATAAGGTGTTATTGATTAGGCTTCTTTTTTAAGTTTCTAGAGAGGTACAGTTGAACTATGCCGCATAATTTTTGATGTTTGCTTGAAATTGAAAGTTTGTTCTGTGAATTTTTAAGGTTTGGATAGTGTTTTGGTACAGACATATTCACGTATGCGTTTAGTAATATGGTGAGACCTTTACTAAAGATATGTGAAGGGTTCCTACTTTGTATTTGGGTAGGTGTAATATTATTAGTAGTTGTAAAATGGTTAAGCAGCAGCCTGAAAGTGAGAGTGGAGATGTTTATAGAGATGTTATTTACTAGAGTAATTTGATTGATGTGAGGAAAGTTATATTCATATATACCGTATAATTTTCAGTGTCTGTTTGAAAATTGAAGTGTACTCTGTGAAGTTTTGAGCTGTGCATGGTGTTGTGACTGAGATATGTGTCTACTTGTTCATATATTATGGTATGTGTTATGTGTTTGAAGATGATAGATGTATAAAATCACCCAGGCGTTACCTCTGTGCTCCTTTAATTCTTCCACTCTTTCAATCACGCAGGCACTACTTTCTTACTTATGTAATCACTCAGCCAGTAGTCATGCACTTATAAATTCACCCAGGCACTACCTTTGTACTCCTGTAATCATTCAGGTAGTACCTTAGTTGTTCTGTAATCACCTGGGCAGTACTCATGGACTTATAAAATCACCCACTCACCTCCTATGTATTCCAGTAATCCCCCAGATATTACCCCTGCAGTCATGTAATCACCCAGGCACTAGTTATGTACTACCCCGGCAGTCATGCAATCATGCAGGCTGTACCTATGCTGTTAAGAAATCACCCAGGCACTACCTTTGCACTCCTTTATTCACTCAGGCACTACCTCAGTAGTCCTGCAATCACCCAAGAAGTATTCATGCACTTTTGAAATCATGCAGTCATGTGAATCCCCAGATATTACCGTTGATGCAATCACCCAGGCGTTAGGTATGTACTCCTTTAATCCCAAAGACATTACCCCTGTACTCATGCAATCACCAATGCATTAGGTATACATGCAATTCATGCAATTACCAAGGTATTACCCAAACACTCTTTCAATATGTAGCCACTACTCATGCACTTATATAATCACCCAGGCACTACCATTGAACTACTTGAATCACGAAGGTACTACCCTTGTACTTATGTAATGATTCAGCCAGTAGTCATGCTGTTAAGAAATCACCCAGGCACTACCTTTGCACTCCTTTATTCACTCAGGCACTATCTCAGTAGTCCTTCAATCACCAAAGAAGTACCCATGCACTTATAAAATCACCCAGTCACTTCCTATGTAGTCATGTAAATCCCCAGATATTAGCCCTTTAGTCATGCAATAACCCAGATCTATTACGTGTCTCAGTTTGTAGGTTTCACTATTTTCCAGAAATATTGTATACATATTTCTTCTAGATATGATGATGATTTGAAAACGTAGAGACATATGTATGCATGCTTCTAACAATATGGAGAGACTTGTAGTTGAGTCATGTAATAGTCTGCTGCTTTATATTTTGCTAGGCCCAACACTCATGCAGTTATAAAAACACCCAAGTAGTACCCATGCAGTCTTCCAATGATGCAGGCACTACATATGCACTGCTGTAATCACTCCGGAATTACTGCTGCACTCATGCAATCAGCCAGGCAATACTTATGCACTCATGCAATCACCAAGGTATTACCCATACACTCTTTCAATCATGTTGTCATTACTCATGCACTTATATAATCACCCAGACACTACCATTGCACTACTTCAATCACAGAGGTACTACCCTTGTACTTATGTAATGATTCAGCCAGTAGTCATGCTGTTAAGAAATCACTCAGGCACTACCTTTGCACTCCTTTATTCTCTCAGGCACTACCTCATTAGTTCTGCAATCTCTCAAGAAGTACCTATGCACTTATAAAATCACCCAGTCACTTCCTATGTAGTGATGTAAATCCCCAGATATTACTCCTGTAGTCATGCAATCACCCTGGCGTTCCCTATGTACTCCTTTAATCCCCCAGACTTTACCCCTGTACTGATGCAATCACCAATGCATTAGGTATACAGTGCTTCATTCAGCCAGCCACTATCTTTGCACTTTTTCAATCAAGCAGGCACTTCTCTTGTACATATGTAATCACTCAGCCAGTACTCACGCACTTATAAATTCAACCAGGCACTACCTTTGCAGTCCTGTAATCACTCAGGTAGTACCTTAGTATTTCTGTAATCACACAGGCAGTACTCATGCACTTACAAAATCACTCACTCACTTCCTATGTATTCCAGTTATCCCCAGATTTTACCCCAGCAGTCATGCAATCACCCAGGCACTAGTTATGTACTACCCCTGTAGTCATGCAATCATGCAGGCTGTACCTATGCAGTCAAGTAATAACCCACACACTATCCTTGCAGTCATAGAATCAACCAGGCCCTACTTATGAACTCATCTATTCACGTAGGTACTAATCCATGTCTCATCTATGCCATCAGGTTCTATTTTTACACTTATCCATGCACTCACTGTTTATGTGTGCACTCATGCAGTTAGTCAGTCACTATCCATCATTCTGCAATTACCCAGTGACTACCATTGCACTCATACAATCACCCAAGCACTGCCCATGGAGTTATGCCATCACTCAGGCAGATCTATTACATGGTTTAGTGTCTAGGTTTCACTATATTCTAGAAATATCGTATACATATTCCTTCTAGATATGATGATGATTTGAAAAGGTAGAGACATATGTATGCATGCTTCTAACAATATGGAGAGACTTGTAGTTGAGTCATGTAATAGTCTGCTGCTTTATATTTTGCTAGGCCCAACACTCATGCAGTTATAAAAACACCCAAGTAGTACCCATGCAGTCTTCCAATGATGCAGGCACTACATATGCACTGCTGTAATCACTCAGGAATTACTGCTGCACTCATGCAATCAGCCAGGCAATACTTATGCACTCATGCAATCACCAAGGTATTACCCATACACTCTTTCAATCATGTTGTCATTACTCATGCACTTATATAATCACCCAGACACTACCATTGCACTACTTCAATCACAGAGGTACTACCCTTGTACTTATGTAATGATTCAGCCAGTAGTCATGCTGTTAAGAAATCACTCAGGCACTACCTTTGCACTCCTTTATTCTCTCAGGCACTACCTCATTAGTTCTGCAATCTCTCAAGAAGTACCTATGCACTTATAAAATCACCCAGTCACTTCCTATGTAGTGATGTAAATCCCCAGATATTACTCCTGTAGTCATGCAATCACCCTGGCGTTCCCTATGTACTCCTTTAATCCCCCAGACTTTACCCCTGTACTGATGCAATCACCAATGCATTAGGTATACAGTGCTTCATTCAGCCAGCCACTATCTTTGCACTTTTTCCAGCAAGCAGACACTTCTCTTGTACATATGTAATCACTCCGCCAGTACTCACGCACTTATAAATTCAATCAGGCACTACCTTTGCAGTCCTGTAATCACTCAGGTAGTACCTTAGTACTTCTGTAATCACACAGGCAGTACTCATGCACTTACAAAATCACTCACTCACTTCCTATGTATTCCAGTTATCCCCCAGATTTTACCCCAGCAGTCATGCAATCACCCAGGCACTAGTTATGTACTACCCCTGTAGTCATGCAATCATGCAGGCTGTACCTATGCAGTCAAGTAATAACCCACACACTATCCTTGCAGTCATAGAATCAACCAGGCCCTACTTATGAACTCATCTATTCACGTAGGTACTAATCCATGTCTCATCTATGCCATCAGGTTCTATTTTTACACTTATCCATGCACTCACTGTTTATGTGTGCACTCATGCAGTTAGTCAGTCACTATCCATCATTCTGCAATTACCCAGTGACTACCATTGCACTCATACAATCACCCAAGCACTGCCCATGGAGTTATGCCATCACTCAGGCAGATCTATTACATGGTTTAGTGTCTAGGTTTCACTATATTCTAGAAATATCGTATACATATTCCTTCTAGATATGATGATGATTTGAAAAGGTAGAGACATATGTATGCATGCTTCTAACAATATGGAGAGACTTGTAGTTGAGTCATGTAATAGTCTGCTGCTTTATATTTTGCTAGGCCCAACACTCATGCAGTTATAAAAACACCCAAGTAGTACCCATGCAGTCTTCCAATGATGCAGGCACTACATATGCACTGCTGTAATCACTCAGGAATTACTGCTGCACTCATGCAATCAGCCAGGCAATACTTATGCACTCATGCAATCACCAAGGTATTACCCATACACTCTTTCAATCATGTTGTCATTACTCATGCACTTATATAATCACCCAGACACTACCATTGCACTACTTCAATCACAGAGGTACTACCCTTGTACTTATGTAATGATTCAGCCAGTAGTCATGCTGTTAAGAAATCACTCAGGCACTACCTTTGCACTCCTTTATTCTCTCAGGCACTACCTCATTAGTTCTGCAATCTCTCAAGAAGTACCTATGCACTTATAAAATCACCCAGTCACTTCCTATGTAGTGATGTAAATCCCCAGATATTACTCCTGTAGTCATGCAATCACCCTGGCGTTCCCTATGTACTCCTTTAATCCCCCAGACTTTACCCCTGTACTGATGCAATCACCAATGCATTAGGTATACAGTGCTTCATTCAGCCAGCCACTATCTTTGCACTTTTTCAATCAAGCAGGCACTTCTCTTGTACATATGTAATCACTCAGCCAGTACTCACGCACTTATAAATTCAACCAGGCACTACCTTTGCAGTCCTGTAATCACTCAGGTAGTACCTTAGTACTTCTGTAATCACACAGGCAGTACTCATGCACTTACAAAATCACTCACTCACTTCCTATGTATTCCAGTTATCCCCCAGATTTTACCCCAGCAGTCATGCAATCACCCAGGCACTAGTTATGTACTACCCCTGTAGTCATGCAATCATGCAGGCTGTACCTATGCAGTCAAGTAATAACCCACACACTATCCTTGCAGTCATAGAATCAACCAGGCCCTACTTATGAACTCATCTATTCACGTAGGTACAAATCCATGTCTCATCTATGCCATCAGGTTCTATTTTTACACTTATCCATGCACTCACTGTTTATGTGTGCACTCATGCAGTTAGTCAGTCACTATCCATCATTCTGCAATTACCCAGTGACTACCATTGCACTCATACAATCACCCAAGCACTGCCCATGGAGTTATGCCATCACTCAGGCAGATCTATTACATGGTTTAGTGTCTAGGTTTCACTATATTCTAGAAATATCGTATACATATTCCTTCTAGATATGATGATGATTTGAAAAGGTAGAGACATATGTATGCATGCTTCTAACAATATGGAGAGACTTGTAGTTGAGTCATGTAATAGTCTGCTGCTTTATATTTTGCTAGGCCCAACACTCATGCAGTTATAAAAACACCCAAGTAGTACCCATGCAGTCTTCCAATGATGCAGGCACTACATATGCACTGCTGTAATCACTCAGGAATTACTGCTGCACTCATGCAATCAGCCAGGCAATACTTATGCACTCATGCAATCACCAAGGTATTACCCATACACTCTTTCAATCATGTTGTCATTACTCATGCACTTATATAATCACCCAGACACTACCATTGCACTACTTCAATCACAGAGGTACTACCCTTGTACTTATGTAATGATTCAGCCAGTAGTCATGCTGTTAAGAAATCACTCAGGCACTACCTTTGCACTCCTTTATTCTCTCAGGCACTACCTCATTAGTTCTGCAATCTCTCAAGAAGTACCTATGCACTTATAAAATCACCCAGTCACTTCCTATGTAGTGATGTAAATCCCCAGATATTACTCCTGTAGTCATGCAATCACCCTGGCGTTCCCTATGTACTCCTTTAATCCCCCAGACTTTACCCCTGTACTGATGCAATCACCAATGCATTAGGTATACAGTGCTTCATTCAGCCAGCCACTATCTTTGCACTTTTTCCAGCAAGCAGACACTTCTCTTGTACATATGTAATCACTCCGCCAGTACTCACGCACTTATAAATTCAACCAGGCACTACCTTTGCAGTCCTGTAATCACTCAGGTAGTACCTTAGTACTTCTGTAATCACACAGGCAGTACTCATGCACTTACAAAATCACTCACTCACTTCCTATGTATTCCAGTTATCCCCCAGATTTTACCCCAGCAGTCATGCAATCACCCAGGCACTAGTTATGTACTACCCCTGTAGTCATGCAATCATGCAGGCTGTACCTATGCAGTCAAGTAATAACCCACACACTATCCTTGCAGTCATAGAATCAACCAGGCCCTACTTATGAACTCATCTATTCACGTAGGTACTAATCCATGTCTCATCTATGCCATCAGGTTCTATTTTTACACTTATCCATGCACTCACTGTTTATGTGTGCACTCATGCAGTTAGTCAGTCACTATCCATCATTCTGCAATTACCCAGTGACTACCATTGCACTCATACAATCACCCAAGCACTGCCCATGGAGTTATGCCATCACTCAGGCAGATCTATTACATGGTTTAGTGTCTAGGTTTCACTATATTCTAGAAATATCGTATACATATTCCTTCTAGATATGATGATGATTTGAAAAGGTAGAGACATATGTATGCATGCTTCTAACAATATGGAGAGACTTGTAGTTGAGTCATGTAATAGTCTGCTGCTTTATATTTTGCTAGGCCCAACACTCATGCAGTTATAAAAACACCCAAGTAGTACCCATGCAGTCTTCCAATGATGCAGGCACTACATATGCACTGCTGTAATCACTCAGGAATTACTGCTGCACTCATGCAATCAGCCAGGCAATACTTATGCACTCATGCAATCACCAAGGTATTACCCATACACTCTTTCAATCATGTTGTCATTACTCATGCACTTATATAATCACCCAGACACTACCATTGCACTACTTCAATCACAGAGGTACTACCCTTGTACTTATGTAATGATTCAGCCAGTAGTCATGCTGTTAAGAAATCACTCAGGCACTACCTTTGCACTCCTTTATTCTCTCAGGCACTACCTCATTAGTTCTGCAATCTCTCAAGAAGTACCTATGCACTTATAAAATCACCCAGTCACTTCCTATGTAGTGATGTAAATCCCCAGATATTACTCCTGTAGTCATGCAATCACCCTGGCGTTCCCTATGTACTCCTTTAATCCCCCAGACTTTACCCCTGTACTGATGCAATCACCAATGCATTAGGTATACAGTGCTTCATTCAGCCAGCCACTATCTTTGCACTTTTTCCAGCAAGCAGACACTTCTCTTGTACATATGTAATCACTCCGCCAGTACTCACGCACTTATAAATTCAACCAGGCACTACCTTTGCAGTCCTGTAATCACTCAGGTAGTACCTTAGTACTTCTGTAATCACACAGGCAGTACTCATGCACTTACAAAATCACTCACTCACTTCCTATGTATTCCAGTTATCCCCCAGATTTTACCCCAGCAGTCATGCAATCACCCAGGCACTAGTTATGTACTACCCCTGTAGTCATGCAATCATGCAGGCTGTACCTATGCAGTCAAGTAATAACCCACACACTATCCTTGCAGTCATAGAATCAACCAGGCCCTACTTATGAACTCATCTATTCACGTAGGTACTAATCCATGTCTCATCTATGCCATCAGGTTCTATTTTTACACTTATCCATGCACTCACTGTTTATGTGTGCACTCATGCAGTTAGTCAGTCACTATCCATCATTCTGCAATTACCCAGTGACTACCATTGCACTCATACAATCACCCAAGCACTGCCCATGGAGTTATGCAATCACTCAGGCAGATCTATTACACGGTTTAGTGTCTAGGTTTCACTATATTCTAGAAATATCGTATACATATTCCTTATAGATATGATGATGATTTGAAAAGGTAGAGACATATGTATGCATGCTTCTAACAATATGGAGAGACTTGTAGTTGAGTCATGTAATAGTCTGCTGCTTTATATTTCGCTAGGCCCAACACTCATGCAGTTATGAACACGCCCAAGTACTACCTATGCAGTCTTTCAATGATCCAGGTACTACAAATGCACTGCTGTAATCACTCAGACATTACTGCTGCACTCATACAATCACCCAGGCACTACCTATGCATTCATGCAATCACCAAGGTATTACCCATGCACACTTTCAATCATGTAGCCACTACTCATGCACTTAAATAATCACCCAGGCACTACCCCTCCACTCATGCAATTACCCAGACATTATCCCTGTAGTCATGGAACCACCTAGGCATTATCGCTGCAGTATACAATTATACAGGCATTACCAAAGCACTTCTTAAATCATCCAGCTCGTACACATGCACTTATGTAAAGACCCAGGCACTACCCTTGCATTCTTCAAATCACCCAGGCACTAGGCCTGTACTCTTTCAATCACCCAACCAGTATCTATGCATTTATAAAATCACGCAGGAACTATCTATGCACTGTTCCAATAACCCAGGCATTACCACTACACTCATACAACCTCCCACACATTACCCCTGCACTCATGCAATCAGCCATACTTTAGTCATGCACTTCGCCAATCTCCCAGACATTACCCCTGTATTTATGCAATCACACAGGCATTAGCCATGCACTCTTTTAATTACTTAGGCAGTACCCATGGTCGCAACACCTCTGTTCCTTCTTTCTGTACTTTTTTTGGGCCTTTCTGAAGCTGTTGCTTCTTTCTGCACCCCTTTTAGGTCTTTCTGCACCCCTGTTTCCTCTTTCTGCATCCCTGTTGCCTCTTTCTACACCTCTGTTCCTTCTTTCTGCACTTCTTTTGGTTTTTTATGTACATCTCTTGCTTCTTTCTGCACCCTTCATGCCTCTTTCTGCACCCCTTTTCTCTTTTTGCACCCCTCTTGCCTCTTTCTGCACCTCTGTTGCTTCTTTCTGCACTCTTCTTGCTTCTTTGTACACCTCCGTTCCTTCTTTCTGCACCCCTCATGTGTCTTTCACACCTCTTCACTTTTTCTATACCCCTCTTGCCTCTTTCTGCACCTTTGTTCCTTTTTTATGCACTTCTTTTCTTTCTTTCTGTACCTTTGTTCTCATGCAATCACCCAAGGACTACAGAGTGCACTTCAAATTTGATTTGGATAGCAGAAGAGAAATATTTTAGTTGTGCTCTGTGGTTCTGTTGTATATGTTGTGATGTCTTCTTATTATAGGAATTCTGCAATGTTTGACATACCTTTGAAATGCAATAAAAAATATTTTTTTATTTATATATGATAATATTTGTATATAATTATTTAATTAATATTAAATGATTTAACGAAAGTATTTAAACTTTTCTTTCTTTTCAGATACTTACCATTATTATTAATAAAGATTGAGTATGGCAAGAAAAGATCAAAAGAAAAGAAAGAAAACAGTACTATTTAAAGGGAAGAGAAAAGGAGAAATTAGATGAAGTACAACATGTGACATTGAAGAAAAAGGCTTCTGGTAAGAGAACTAAAGAATTTGTTAAAGAGTTTTAAAGAAGATTACGAATTTTCAAAATGGAGAAATGAAAAAGAAAAGTAGTACAACCATTCAGAAGCAAACGAAAAAGGACTTAATAGAAAATCAGGTTATGGAAAAACAATATATGTTGAAAGAAGGATGAAACAATATAAGGACATTAGGAAACGAATGTATAAAAGTAGAGTACTACAAAATGTATGGAAAGATTGCAAAAAATATAAAAATAGATCTGCATTTTACAAGAAAAAACAACACATTGAAAGTGTAGTTGAAAACGCTTTTGAATTAAAAAGAAGATTGTTTATATTAGTTTTGAAGAGAATGAAAACATTGAATAAAACAATGCGCTTTATGAAGAAGAAAAGTAAAAGAAAAAGACTTGTTAATAGAACTAACTTTTGCAAAAAAACGTTTGGGTGAATAGAAGCACACTTCTAGTTCAGAACCTTTTTTTAATGATGAAAGTTATTTTCAACAAAATACATTAGTCCACGCAGTTGATACCAGTGGTCGTTCTTATGAGGTTAAGAATGGTTGTCCAATTGAAAAAGAAAAGATGGTTGCTAGAAATGTGGAAGAAGTAATAGCTGAAGAAGTTCAAGGGAGACGTTCACAAGCTCCAGTGTATAGGAGGGATTGTAGTAGTATTTGGAGTATACGACAGGAATCTATTGATATTTTGCAAAATTTCTTACGAGACTATAGTAAAAAAAGTGTTAAACAGAAAATGAAGATGTTGCAAGGACTAGCAGGCACATGCATCAAAAGAAAAACCGGTCGCAAACGGGCAGATTCTCAGAATCTGCCCCTTTGCGACCGGTATATTTGCATTTGGGATGCATCATCCCAAATGCAAAAATCGCAATTTAAGTAATCTCTAAATTGCGATTACTTAAATTGCGATTGCATTTAAGGAATCGCAAATTGAGATTCCTTAAATGCAATGCATTAAAGTAAAAAAATTAGCGATTTCGCTAATAGGAGTCGCAAATTACCATCAATTTGTACTTGATGGTAATTTGCAAAAACTTTGAAAACTGCACTAAAGTGCATTTTTCAAAGTTCCATTTTACACACACACATGCCCTTGGGGCATGTGTGTGCAAGATGTACTCATATGCAGATTTCAGGGGTGCAACAGGGTGTCCTTTTGACACCCTTGCACCCCTGAAATGCATGCACAATTTGCGAGTACCTATTGGGTACTCGCAAATTGCGAATGCAATTTCCATTCATTCCTATGGGCCTCTAGGCCCATAGAAAGAATGGGAAGACATTCCTTAATTGCGACTCGCAATTTGCGAGTCGCAATTAAGGAATGTTTAGAAATCGCTATTTTTTAGCAATTTCTACATGCATAGGCTTTTGCGATTCCTTAATTGCGATTCCTTAATAATCGCAATTAAGGAATCGCAAAAGTGTACCTTGATGCATGTACCTGTTTTATCCTTGTAAAGTGAGAAAAAATACTGGCTTACAGGGTCATTCTCTGGCTTGTCTTTCTAGAAAAGTGTGTCAAAGTTGTTTTCATCATCTGAGAATGTTAGCAGTACATCATTCAGAAATTCGTAAGTTAGTAAGAAGATTGTACTATGTAAAAAGTCCTACATTATGTTTAAGTGAATTAAACACTGCTCTTTTGCATGCTTCAGTGTTGGATGTAAAAAAAGTTTGTGATGATATACAGTTTCGTTTCTTTGTTCCTGCAGGGGAGTGTAGAGAAAGTGAGAGTTTGATATGTGTAGGTGTTGAAGAAGAGTTGGAAGATAGTACTACTGAGAAGTTTGCAGAAGAAATTACAAAGTTTAAGGTACTTTCTTGTGAAAAACCAAACTTTGGGGCTGATTACGATGGCGGTCGGAAAACCATCCTGACCGCCGTGGTAGCGGAAATGAACCGTCCGCAGGTACCGCGGGAAAACCGGTGGTCAGATTGGGATCAACCGCCAGAAAAATCCAACCGCAGTGGAACGATGCCAAGAAAGACCGCTGGTAGCGGGCGGAGCAGGTGAAAATCCGTCCGCGGCGGTCGGATTCGTGGTGGAAAAACCCATACCTGCCGCAAGGCCAGCGGAGTGACCGCACGCACAATTAGGATACCATTGAGGTGACAGCGGAACGATCCGCTGTTTCCGACTGCCGCGATCGCTGACAGTGATGAATGGGAGAGCAGGCAGAAGGGCCGATGCATACCCACCGCCGCGGCCGCACCGGAACTATTATGGTGGTCGACTAAAAAAACACACAACAAGGCCACAAAGTGTACACATCAAACTAGCTCAGCCCCCAAAAACACTTAAAACACCCGAAGGACACACCCCCATAGCAACTTAAAAAATACAAATCCCATGACAACACACACAACACACCTGACAGCAAAACACTGTTTTGACACACCCACGTAGGTGAGTATAAAACCTGCCCCTTCCCTGACCAGAATCCTTTGCACTACTCCAGCCCTGAAGGAACTAAACCCTACAGCACATTGGATAGGCAAACCACCACACATCTCACCAGCACAACAACACACACACACACCATCTACACCACCCTCACACCTGCACCTCAAACCATTTGCACATCACACACCATGGCACAAAAGAAAATGCCCAAATTCACTGACAATGAGTTGTCAGTCATGGCAGATGAGATAATCAGAGTAGAACCACAATTGTTTGGTAACCTGGTCCAACAGACACCATTAGCCACCTGAGCACAAATGTGGGGAAGGATAGTCGACAAGCTCAATGCAGTAGGGACCACCCAGCGCACCAAGCAGGAGATCATGAAGCGGTGGCATGACCTCAAGAGGCAGGTGAAAGCAAAGAACTACAAGAACCGTCAGCTGGCTCAGATGACTGGCGGTGGCCCTCCCATTCCACCAAGAACATTCACTGCATGGGAGGAGAAGGAGCTTGCCATACTGCATCCAGAGAGTCTCACAGGAATATCCAGGAGAGTAGAGGCTGGTAAGTACAAACAAATGTCCACCATCACACTGCTATGTACTGTCTTGCACAACTACAAAGCTACACCTCCTAGGCCCAATTCCATTCATGTGTACCGCACTCTCCCCAACACATGTCTCACAGATCCAACATTCACTCCCTCTCATTTCCCCAAAGGTAGCTAGCAACATTCCCTGGGTTGCATGTGTACAGGCAGCCAGCACTACAACTCCCACCAGGCCCCCTGTCCCACAGCTGAGCAGGATGGCACACCCCCCCACCCAAGAGCCATGTGTAACCATTCCCTCCCTCTGCTCCACAGGGAGCCAGCATCTTAACAGGGAGGGGTGTCTGTGGGTGGGAAGCCAGCACTCCAACTCCCAATAGGCCCCCATGTCCCTCAGCTCAGCAACATGGAACACTCCCCCCCAGCCAGAAGCATGAGGCAGCCATTGTATCTCACCAACCAAACCTACAGGTAGGTAGCCATCTTCATAGCAACTACTTTCAGGAATAAAGTCTATGACATAGATAATAATTTCTCCGCTATCCCCAATACATCAAACAAAGTTTCCCCTACCACCAAAATAGAAGAGAATGGTGTTTTTAGGTTTTCACTGGTGCCAAGTGAGCTCGTGGAAAAACTTATTCAGGAAACAAAATCAGGCTCTCCATTGGATCCCTTCCCCCCTGTAATACTAAAAAGCATAGCAAAGGAGGTGAGTCCTATACTGACAAACATTTTTAATAATATGTTTTTATCAGGCACATTCCCGGCCATCTGGAAAGATGCAGCCATTCTTCCTTTGATAAAGAAAGCAAACCTGGATATAACCATAACAAGCAACTATCGTCCAATTGCTAGGCTACCTTTCCCGGCAAAAATAGTTGAGAAAATAATGAACAATCAACTAACACAGTTCATTCATGAAAAAGAATTACTTGACCCCTCCCAATTCGGTTTCCGCTCAGGGCATAGCACAGAAACAGCACTTAGCAAGACTACCGAGGAGATCAGAGCAGCAATGGGCCTGCTGTTCTGATTCTCCTCGATTTGTCAGCTGCCTTTGATACTGTGCACCATGACACACTGCTCCAGCGTCTGGAAAAATTAGGGGTAAAGAACCTAGCCCTATCTCTAATAGCATCATTCTTGAAAAATAGGAAACAGACTGTGACCTTAGATCAGTTTCAAGCTGCGCCGTACGTACTCCCGTGCGGGGTTCCTCAAGGTTCATCTTTGAGCCCATCGTTGTTCAACATTTATGTGTCTGAACTGGCTCCCCTGGTTCAACATTTCGGCTTCAATTTGACATCATATGCCGATGATACTCAGATTGTGGTAGAGGTGCATAAAAACCGAGTCTCGCCTGCCACACAATTTCAGAATTGCATGAGGGAAATTAGTCATTGGATGGGAAGGCACTGCCTCAAACTAAACTCGGATAAAACCGAGGTGGTTATTTTTGGCAATCTCCGACCTATGTGGGATGACGTATGGTGGCCGGCGGAAATCGGAGAACTTCCAAAGCCAGTAGAAAAGGCTAAAAACCTTGGGGTGTTGATCGACAACAAACTTACCTATTCCCAGCAAACCAATGCCACAGTCTCAGCTGTATTCTACTTGATAAGAAAATTGAAGAAGATAACACCCTACATTCCCCTAAACCTTAGGAGGACGGTGGTAACAATGTTAGTGTTATCAAAATTAGATTACTGTAACAGCCTCTACCCTGGGTTACAGAAACAACAAGTGAAAAAATTACAAATGGTACAGAATGCCGCCGCTAGGCTCTTGCTGAATTTACCAAAATATCAATCCATCTCGGAAGCCATTCGGAAACTCCATTGGTTACCAGTGGCACAACGTATTAAGTTTAAAGTACTTTGCCTGGCCTATAAGGTACTGAATAATACTAGACCAGCATCACTAAAAAATCTTTTTTCCTGGTACCATCCAGGCAGATGTCTAAGGTCTACTAACGCAAGGTTGATGCTGCTACCAAGAATTCGAACTGTGAACTGGGGAGGTCGAAGTATAAGCCACTGTACAGCCAAACTCTGGAATACTCTCCCAGCAAGTACTAGAGCGGCCAATTCCCTCATCTCCTTCAGAAAAAATCTGAAAACTTGGGGGCATATTATCAAGGGCCGGCGATAAATATCGCAAAGCGCGCTTAGTGCTTGCATATTTATCGCCGGCTATCTCTGTAATTTATCGCCCGGTTAGCGCGTTATTAACAACGCGCATCGCCGAGGCGATAAAAATTTCAGAGATAGCGTGGATATCGCCGTTTTCCATGTGGAAAACGGCGATATCCTAGATGATAGGGCCTGTGGTCTTAGCCACAGAATCCACCCCTATGTTAAGTATGCCTTAGTCAGGAATTTAACAGACGTTAAATTCCTGCGTTAAAGCATACTTAACGCGATTAAAATAATCGCTTCCCACATTGTAAATATCGCGAAGCTGCCTTCGCGATATTTACCCATGTTGTTTCCACAGACACGCCTACTTTGCATCTCATTATCGATGCGAAGTCAGGCGTGCTGGAAACGGGAGCAAAATCAGCAAAACACGCGATAGCATGTCTTTGCTGATAAGGCGATATAATTATCGCCGCTTTTCGGCCGAAAACGGCCGCAAAAGCGGCGATAATTGTTTATCGCCGCCTTGTTAATATGCCCCTTGGTTGTTTAACTAAACTTCATCTTAAACTTTTTTCTTCTTTTTGTCAAGGCTATATTAAGGTCCAGCGCCAAGACACCTTCGGGTATTCGTCCGCTTTAGAAATCACGCTAACATAACATAACATAACATAGGGAGGGGTGTTTGTGGGTGGGAGGCCAGCATCACAACTCCCACCAGGCCCCCTGTCCCACAGCTGAGCAGGATGGAACACACCCTCCACCCAAGAGCCATGTGTAACCATTCCCTCCCTCTGCTCCAAAGGGAGCCAGCCATGTTAACAGGGAGGGGTGTCTGTGGGTGGGAAGCAAGCATTACAACTCCCAACAGGCCCCCTTGTCCCACAGCTCAGCAGGATGGAGCACTCCACACACCCACAATCATGTGGCAGCCATTGAATCTCACTCATCCAACTTACAGGTAGGTAGCCATCTTCACAGGGAGGGGTGTGTGTGGCTGGGAGGCCAGCACTACAACTCCCACCAGGCCCCCTTGTCCCACAGCTCAGCAGGATGGAGCACTCCCCCCACCCGCAACCATGTGGCAGCCATTGAATCTCACTCATCAAACTCACAGGTAGGTAGCCATATTAACAGGGAGGGTTGTGTGTCTGGGAGGCCAGCACTATATAACATAACACTTGTATTTGTAAAGCGCACTTATCACCCATGGGTCTCAAGGCGCTGAATAACAGATGTTTATTGTTACCCAACTCAATGGTACTCATTTTATCGACCTCAAATGGATGAAAGGCTGAGTGGACCCGCCGAGATTTGAACCTGTGACCATGAGGTCGAACACAGGCCCCTGCAGTGGATGCATTAGTCCACTAAGCCACCAGACCCGACAACTCCCACCAGGCCCCCTTGTCCCACAGCTCAGCAGGATGGAGCACTCCCCCCCCACCCACAGCCATGTGGCAGCCATTGAATCTCACTCATCAAACTCACAGGTAGGTAGACATATTAACAGGGAGGGGTGTGTGTGGCTGGGAGGCCAGCACTACAACTCCCACCAGGCCCCCTTGTCCCACAGCTCAGCAGGATGGAGCATTCCCCCCCACCCACAACCATGTGGCAGCCATTGAATCTCACTCATCAAACTCACAGGTAGGTAGCCATATTAACAGGGAGGGGTGTGTGTGGCTGGGAGGCCAGCACTACAACTCCCACCAGGCCCCCTTGTCCCACAGCTCAGCAGGATGGAGCACTCCCCCCACCCACAACCATGTGGCAGCCATTGAATCTCACTCATCAAACTCACAGGTAGGCAGCCATATTAACAGGGAGGGGTGTGTGTGAATGGGAGGCCAGCACTACAACTCCCACCAGGCCCCCTTGTCCCACTACTCAGCAGGATAGAGCACTCCCCCACCCACAACCATGTGGCAGCCATTGAATCTCACTCATCAAACTCACAGGTAGGTAGCCACATTAACATGGAAGGGTGTGTGTGAGTGGGAGGCCAGCACTACAACTCCCACCAGGCCCCCTTTTCCCACAGCTCAGCAGGATGGAGCACTCCCCCCCACCGAGAAGCATGTGGCAGCCATTGAATCTCACTCATCAAACTTACAGGTAGGTAGCCATATTAACAGGAAGGGGTGTGTGTGAGTGGGAGGCCAGCACTACAACTTCCAACAGGCCCCCATGTCCCACAGCTCAGCAAGATGGAGCACTCTACCACCCACCCATAAAGCTGCGTCAGAAATTCCCCCCAAATGTGCCACAGAACAGGTAAGTAGACAGTGCATGCACCCCGCCATTGCTCTCAAAAAGCATGGAGCCATATGACCACACCAGCCCTCACATCCCACCAAAATTGGCACAGATCCAAAAGCCACTTACAGTGTGCAGACACCTAAGCATATGTAACTGTCACAGAAACCAAAGTGTGACTCACCAAATAACATGTTGAAGAAATTGAGGGCACAATCATGCACAGCACTGAATGCTATCTGTAAGTGCCATGGGGGCAGAGCATCAAGGCCCATCTGAAATCAAAACAAGCATGGTCTGTAGTAAAAATAAAGCAAAGTACATGACATGACAAAGGTATGCATGAGATTACAATGGCTAGTTCGTGCTCAGATGTAACGTCTTCCATGCAGAGTAATCAACAAAGATGCATCACATGAAGTTGTTGTGCTGCTAGTCGTTAGATGACAACATGTCCTTGTAATCACAAAATCTGCACGTGGCGCATGGTATCTATTGACATGTGACACCATGGACAAGTAATGTATGTACCTCCACATCATGTCATGATGCACAGTACTGTGCAGACATACAATGTGATATCAATGTAAACTGTGTGGTGTATAACTTGTAAATAAAAAACATCTAACACCAAGCTTGAGAGGTGCACTTCAATGACCATTTCCCCTCTGTTCCACAGGTGACCAAGAACTGACAGCTGAAGATGACCACACCAACCTGCAGAGCCAGTCTCTACCCCCGGAACATGGACTCTCTGATGCAGACTCCTTAGATTTCTTGGATGCAGAGCCAGAAGCCGGCCCATCAGGCATGCCAGGGCGCAACAGGTCCCAGGACCCCACTGTCACCACCTCAGCAACAACAACTACGCTGAGCCCTGCTGTAATGACCTGTGCGGCCTCCACTACCACCACCACCACCAGTGCTGCCTGCAACACTCTCCCTGCCTCAGAGGATGACCACCCCACCCCACAATCTGAGGAGGGCAGGGAGTGTACGCGGGTGCGTAGAGTGGTGACGCCACAGGCCCGGGACAGCAGGGCAGGTAGGAGGGCAACTGGGCATCAAACCTAACTGGACACTGGGACCGAAGCCCTGGCCAACATCGCCAGAGTCCTTGGGGCCTATGAACGAGGCCAGGCTGTTGAAGAGTCCAATGAGCTCCGCCTGCTGCTGAGGTCCATAGACACCCGCATGGGCCAAATCATGGACCTCTTGGGCCAGCTTGTGGGGGTTCTGAGAGACAGACCTGTGGCCCAAACAACAGCTCCACCTCCCTCCAGTGGCCCGCAGGATGACAGTTCCCCCACCTCCACAGCGGCCACAGAGAGGGGTGAGTCCTCAGACCCCGCTGAGCCCGTAGCAGAGGCCCCCCCTGCCAAACGATCAAGGGGCCGTCCAAAGAAATCCCATGGAGGATCCTGTGGCAAAGCAGCAGCCAAACGCCAGTCAAGGAGCCAGCCATGATGGCACTCCTCTTCACCCTGCCATTGACTTTGTTGACTGTCCTTACCCACACTGCCAGGCTAATGGCATGCGTCTGTTGGACTGGGTCACCACATCAATGTGGTGACTACTCTATTGTCTCATCTACCATCACTGACAACTCATTGATTCCCTTTTCACCATTTTGTAAATATTCACTTCCCTGTCACATATACCCACTGTAAATAAACATTCCTTACACACCTATGTTTTCGTGTCAGCTCCCTGTTTATCGCAGGATGTACAATGTTGACTCTGTTTACAATGTACCAGGAGCACTGATTGTCTGGACTCATTGAGAGGCTACCTAAGAAAACACAAGAGAACAATATTCACTTGTCAGGTGATGGCATCACAGCCATTACACAACGCTTGTCATCAAGGTACTCAAATCTGCACACATTACAATGAGCAACAGTACCAACATATACATCCTGTAGCTGTGTATGACTACCCTGTCCCAGGAACATTAGCAGCCAGCACAGAGCCAACAACAGGCAGCAGTCACAAAACTCACCTACGCCTTTTCACCAACAACAAAATCAGCAGACAATGGCACCGTTGCACGTTTTCACTCACCTTCAAGGGAAGTAGCGGTTGATGAGCTGTTAACGCAGGTTGACACCTTCCTCCTCTCCACTATCCTCGTCACTGGACATGTGTGGGTTTGCAGGCGGGGGCCTTTGCTGCTCATCATCATCCAGGAGCAGGGGGATCTCCTTGCGCAAGGCCAGGTTGTGGAGCATGCAGCATGCAACTATGATTTGACACACCTTTTGGGAAGAGTACATCAGTGCACCTCCGGTCTTGTCCAGGCAACAAAATCGTGACTTAAGTAGACCAAAAGTACGCTCCACCACATGACCTGTCCTGCCATGGGCTTCATTGTAGCGGACATCACCCGGGGTCCTGGGATTCCTCAGTGGGCTCAGCAACCAAGGCTGGTTGAGATATGCAGAGTCACCTAGGTGTGAGATACACAGACCAATTTTGTTATATAAACAGTAGCTGAGAACAGCATGTTACACATACAGCACACTACTTGACTCTGCGTACTCACCCACAATCCACGCACGCTCCGGATGCAGATTTGCCATCAGCTGTGGTACGATGCTGTTACGCAGGATGTAGGAGTCGTGGGCTGATCCATGAAATTTGGCACAGACGTGAGATTATCATATCCGCCTGGCATACCACTTGCACATTAATGGAATGGAAATGCTTCCTGTTCCTGTAGATGTGCTCACATGCCTGTGGTGGAACCAGGCCAACATGTGTGCAGTCAATGGCACCAACAACATTAGGGATGTGGCCAAGGGCATAAAAATCACCCTTCACAGCCGCCAATTCATGCCACCTGGGGAAATGGATGTATCTGTCCTTGTAGGTCATCATAGCGGACAGGACATCACGTAGCACCATGCTGAACATAGGTTGCGACATCCCACCTGCGCTGGACACCGTGTACTGGAACGAACCAGTTGCAAAGAAATGCAGGGCCGCCATCACCTTACACATTGGTGTCAAAGCAGTCGGATAGGTTCTGCGAGGCCTCAGATGGGGCTCCAACAGAGCACATAGGTCTTGAAGGGTAGGTCGATCCAGACGGAATTTCCGTATGATGTCGTCATCCTCCATGTCCGCTAGCACTGTGAATGGACGATGCACATTTGGTCGCCTCCTAGGTGAGATGAAAGGGCACACATGTCAATTAGATCCCCCTATGTGATGTGTCCAACATCTTACGTGTTGACTGAGACAGCGCCAACAATGACTGGCAAAAACACTTCAGTTTACTGCACAACTCACATGTAGGGACACCTTGACCTAAACTAGTCGCACACTTGTCCAGTATTCAGACAGAGATGTCCCCCAAAACAGATTCAGACTAGGTGAATTCAAAAAGGTACATTCCAACATCTTGTGCCACCAGCCCTGAGAGTAGTTGACACAGCACATGTGTGAGACAGCAACACTGCTAGCTTCTACGTAGCTGCTGTACCTGCCACATCTTCTCGCGTAATTCGGACATGGCACACATTAACAACACAATGTGCACAGTGTGTTCACAAAGATCAAGCATTAACATAGGTTCAGCAATCTACACAGTGAAATAGGCACAATATGTGGTCAGACCTTCATTACTGTGTGTCGCTTAAACATCTCACACATTGAAATGTGTACACATGTGAGAGTCCATCACACCACAGATCTGTGGACATGCACAACAATTACATAGGTGACATGTGAGTGAGTACATGTCTGTGCATGTAATCTTGTGCACTGACATGGCATGTGTAGTCATCAGTGGGCTAAATGTCACACTAGCATTGGTAAGCACTATCTGGTGGCATGATTCATGTGTCTACTGTACAATGTTGAGAACTGGCCATTGACACTGCCACAGCATGATGTGTCCATAGGTGGCATAAGCGTGCACCGCCACCGCAATCACGGCCATGGGCACCAATATCAGGCGGCCAAATCACGGTAGCAACCGCCTGGCCCCTGCGGTGTGGCACCGCCAATGCCCACCGCAATCGCGGTAGTGATATACACATTGTAAAATGGCAGTTGGTGTGCTCCACCACCACAATCACGGCCATGGGCACCAATATCAGGCGGCCAAATCATGCTAGCAACCGCCTGGCTCCTGCGGTGTGGCACCGCCAATGCCCACTGCAATCGCGGTAGTGATACACACATTGTAAAATGGCGGTTGGTGTGCTCCGCCACCACAATCACGGCCATGGGCACCAATATCAGGCGGCCAAATCATGCTAGCAACCGCCTGGCTCCTGCGGTGTGGCACCGCCAATGCCCACTGCAATAGCGGTAGTGATACACACATTGTAAAATGGCGGTTGGTGTGCTCCGCCACCACAATCACGGCCATGGGCACAAATATCATGCGGCCAAATCATAGTAGCAACCACCTGGCCCCTGCGGTGTGTCACCGCCAATGCCCACCGGAATCGCAGTAGTGATATACACATTGTAAAATGGCAGTTGGTGTGCTCCGCAACCACAATAACGACCATGGGCACCAATATCAGGTGGCCAAATCACGGTAGCAACCGCCTGGCCCCTGCGGTGTGGCACCGCCAATGCCCATGCCCTTACAGCCAATGGGAAGTGCAATCGCGGTAGCCAAATGCAATTTTGAAAATCGTGGTAGGCGTGCTCCGCTACTGCGGGGCCGGTCATTAGATGCAATTGTAAGATGCACCACCGTGGTAGCAACCACCTGGCCCCTGCGGTGTGGCACCGCCAATGCCCATGCCCTTACAGCCAATGGGAAGCGCAATCGTGGTAGCCAAATGCAATTTTGAAAATCGCGGTAGGCGTGCTCCGCTACCGCGGGGCCGGTCATTGGATGCAATTGTAAGATGCACCAACGCGGTAGCAACCGCCTGGCCCCTGCGGTGTGGCACCGCCAATGCCCATGCCCTTACAGCCAATGGGAAGCGCAATTGCGGTAGCCAAATGCAATTTTGAAAATCGCGGTAGGCGTGCTCCGCTACCGCGGGGCCGGTCATTGGATACATTTGAAAAAAGCTGACCTTGAACACCAATTGCAGCAGGTTAGTACCACTGAAACAACCCCAGGGGGATATATATGTGTGGGAGAGAGCCACACATTTCCACTGCTTCCAGACACTGCTGACTGACACACTTCACCAACAACTGCTGCTGTTCCTGTCTCCTGGACCCAGTGATGGCGAAGACTGAGAACATCAGGGCCCGTCCCTTCACCACAGAGGAGCTGGAGGTCCTGGTGGACAAGGTGCTCACACAGTATGGGAGGCTATATGGTGCTCCTGATGTCATGGTAAGTGTTTCAGAGTGAAAGTAGGGGAGTGCAGGGAGTGCACAAATGAAGTTGATCTGCTGCAGTATGTGCCTGAGAGTGAGGGTTTGTGTGATACACTGCCTAGCATGCTGACTTCAGGGGAAAGGGGTTTGTAGCCTATTTTACACATTTCCCTGGCTGCATATCAGGATGGGAGGGACATGCAGTGTTTTTGCAGCATTCAGTGACACTGCAAGTTTGTTAAGTGGGAGTCAGGACAGAAATTGCCTGTGCTAATGGATGTTTGGGTCCATGAGGTTCTTCACAGGTTCATCTGTGACATTACAAAGAGTTTCCGTCCAGAGGGTACTGATAGAAGTGGGTTTGACTTTATATTGCCACCATGGATATGTCAGCATTATGCACAAGAGTGAAATGCCTGAGGGTGACACTCTTGGTGGAAATTCACCTATGACACAGCAGATTGTTATACTTTTGAAACATCCCCCTTCCATTTTCATCATAATGTGTACTGACTCGCAAGTGTAGGCAGATTTTTCCCTCCCATATTGTACATGCATGTGACAGTTCGGATGGCCCACGTTAGACCGCAGTGTGAGCCCCCCTGGCCTGCACAGTTACTGCCCAATTTGTCAGGGACCCATCACTGAATGGACAGAGTGAGACATATGGGTTGTCTGCTACCCTATTCCTCAATGAGCTATCTTACACCTGTGGATTATACAAGACAGACCTTGTGATAAGGGTGTGAGATTGTAAGATCATGTCCCTATATGTGACCTCCATAACACAGGTAGCCATTCACATGCCAAGGACATTGAGGGGTGTGCAGTGTTGGACACAGTGAGTCTTCCCAAAAACATTATTTGCAATGTAATGTATGTCTTGCTCCCTCACATACTGCATTGCAGATGTGGGCCATCTTCACCTTGCTTTCTGTGCTGGCATTCTGCATGTGTATGAGATGGCCAGGTACTGTGTCCATCCTCATACCTGCATACATTTCTATACAATTATCTCATGCTAATGTACTACGTGTCATGCTGTATTGTCTCTGCTAAACATATCTGAGTAGATGTGCTGAGTGTGTGCATGTTCCTGTACTGAGACACAGTGGTACATAACCCAGTGTAACTGAAATTTGCTCTCCTTGTCTCCCATGCCTGCAGCTCAAAGTCCACCAGCATAAGGCCGTATGGAGGGCCATTGCACGCAAGGTGCGGGCTTTGGGTGTGTCCAACCGACGACACACACACTGTCACAAGAGGTGGGATGACATCTGCCGGCTGAGCAAATACGTGGCAGAGATGACGCTGGGGCTGCTCCCTCGGACTGGCAGGTTGGACTGCAGGAGCATGACACCACTAATGGCCCGCATCTTGGCTGTGACACAGCCAGAGCTCGATGAACGTTTGAGGGCCCATCAGCAGCAAGCTGGGGGTGAGTATTCTGGGAAGGGTGACTTTGGTTGTGAGTGACTGCATGTATTCCAACCCTGAGCTAGTGCTGAGCTCTGTGATGTTGCTCGTGTGAGGCAATGGCTTGTAAGTGGCCTCTCTGTTGGGTGCAGCTGTCATGCATTTTCGCTACATGTACTTTCTCATGTCATTGATGTAATGGCCCTTGACCTTGCATTCTGAGTTGTGGCCTTGTGGCATTGGCTGCATTAGGGGAGTCAGGGACATCCCATGGCAGTGAACGGCACTGTGTCTCATCTGAGTGTGCTTTCGTCAATGTGTGCAGTGCCTGAGCTCGAAATTGTGAGAACTACACATCTGACACCAATGTGCAACTGTAGTTGTGCACCAAAGCATGACATGGTGGATGGCAGTAGCTCATGGCCATTGCTAAATGACATTTTGGAGTCTGTATCTGTGTTGTCCCCTTATGTTGACTCCATATGTGACTGTGACAACATGTTGGGATGTACATCTTTTTCACCCACAGGGACCTAGGTATGCTCACAGGGATCTGTATGTCAGGTTACACGGAGGCGCGGGCAAGCTGTTTGGCTGTGTGGACATCACATGGGTCAATAATGCCAAGTGTGCATGTTACCATACATCTTTTGCGTTTTGAATTAAGGTTGCACAATGTGACTGCACAGGGTGGTGTGCAACTTGGGGGTATCATCATCTTGTTTGTGCTTTGCTTGCATATGATGTTTGTGTGTATGGCACTAAACTGAACCTACGTCTCTGTCTCTTGCAGCATCTGCCGAGGGCACAGAGGGACAGGGGACAGACACCTCTTGCACGACTGCTACACATGAGCCCACTGACACTGATGTGACCAGCGCCTCGGAGGGGGACAGGAGTGTCCTTGAGGAATCATGCCCAGAAACACCAACCTCTACGTCATCTGATGCTAGCGGGGACTCCTCGATGTTGGCGGGCACAGGGAGTGGGAAATCTGCCTCCTCTTCCACCACACATTGTCCAGTGCCCACCCTCCCAGCTACTTCCACTAGTGCTGCACGTGCTCGCACCAGTAGGAAGGGAAGAGTGTCCTTCCCCCCAGGCACCGCTGCCCCTGTCTCCCCTGCTGCCCTCAATGTTGAGGTGGTGGACCTTTTGTGCCAGCTGTGTGTGGGTCAGACAACTCTCCTGAATGCCTTCCAAGACCATGACAAGAAGTTGGCACAGGTAGTTGCCTTCATGGAGGGGATTCATTCAGACGTGGGTGGGCTACACAGGACTGTCCAGTCTTTGTCCTCCACAGTGACGACAGCCATTCAGCTGTCACAGGCTCAGAGTCCAGCTCCAGTCCCTTTGGCAACCCCCCTGCCAGTGGCTACATCTGACGACAGTGACCACACACCACAGCCCACAGGTTCTAGGTACACCACACGCAGCAATCAACAGCAGCACCCCAAGCGGCCCAGAGCGCAGACACCATCCCCCAAACAAACTAAAGTGACACAGGAGCGCAAAGGCAAAAGCCCTTCAGGTGACACTCAGGGGCATCAAGCCAAGAAGCAGGCCTCAGGCTCACATGCCTCAAAATCTGCCCCATCCAAGGACACTCCCATCCCAAAAGCGTCTCCCAAAGACAGGCAGACAGTTGCCGAGCCTGCTGTGAAGCTGGTGCCTGCTAGGAGTCTGCAGAAAAATCCCTCTAAGGCAGATTCACCCACAACCTCAACTCCTACCCACACCTCTGTGAAGCTGGGAAAGGAGGGCACTGTAGGGGGTTCACCTGGGCAACAGGGGATGGAGGGGAAAAGGCAAGGCCAGGCCAAGCGTACCGCCCGATCCAGTAGATCCCCAGTGGGAGGGCCACCACCTGCACCTGATGCACCTGTGGTGGGGAGTGAGTCTGTTGTGCCCGCCCCACTTCCCACTCCTACCAAGACAATTATTCCTTATCGAATCCCCAAGAAGTGGAAAGGCAGCCCTCCACATTCTCCCTCACACAATGTGTCTCACGGCAGCATGTCTCTGCCTCCACGTGCCACCACATCACCCGGTCCAAGCAGCCCTCCGGCTCACAAAGCCACTGATGCATCTACCTCAGCTGCTCCTCTCTCTCCCAGGTCCAGTCCTACAACTGGCCCAGTCAGCCACCTCCCAGTCCGACTGACAGCCACGTCTGCGTCTAAGTCCCCCTCCCACACCTATCTCTCCCACAGTGGTGCCTGGACTGCCCATTGTTATCCCCCTAGCTGTGTTGCCTTCCATGGCAGTGTACTGTGTCACCCATTCCCTGTGCAGGTTCTCATGCACACATGTGCCTACTTTGAACTATGGACTGGCCACTGGCCTTGCGGTTTGTCACTTTGTTTGCCCATTCCCTGTGCAGGTTCTCATGCACACATGTGCCTACTTTGAACTATGGACTGGCCACTGGCCTTGCTGTTTGTCACTTTGTTTGCCCATTTTCTGTGCAGGTTCTCATGCACACATGTGCCTACTTTGAACTATGGACTGGCCACTGGCCTTGCTGTTTGTGACCATGGATGCCCATTCCCTGTGCAGGTTCTCATGCACACATGTGCCTACTTTGAACTATGGACTGGCCACTGGCCTTGCTATTTGTCACTTTTTTGCCCATTCCCTGTGCAGGTTCTCATGCACACATGTGCCTACTTTGAACTATGGACTGGCCACTGGCCTTGCTGTTTGTCACTTTGTTTGCCCATTTCCTGTGCAGGTTCTCATGCACACATGTGCCTACTTTGAACTATGGATTGGCCACTGGCCTTGCTGTTTGTGACCATGGATGCCCATTCCCTGTGCAGGTTCTCATGCACACATGTGCCTACTTTGAACTATGGACTGGCCACTGGCCTTGCTATTTGTCACTTTTTTGCCCATTCCCTGTGCAGGTTCTCATGCACACATGTGCCTACTTTGAACTATGGACTGGCCACTGGCCTTGCTGTTTGTCACTTTGTTTGTCCCATTCCCTGTGCAGGTTCTCATGCACACATGTGCCTACTTTGAACTATGGACTGGCCACTGGCCTTGCTGTTTGTGACCATGGATGCCCATTCCCTGTGCAGGTTCTCATGCACACATGTGCCTACTTTGAACTATGGACTGGCCACTGGCCTTGCTGTTTGTCACTTTGTTTGCCCATTCCCTGTGCAGGTTCTCATGCACACATGTGCCTACTTTGAACTATGGACTGGCCACTGGCCTTGCTGTTTGTGACCATGGATGCCCATTCCCTGTGCAGGTTCTCATGCACACATGTGCCTACTTTGAACTATGGACTGGCCACTGGCCTTGCTGTTTGTCACTTTCTTTGCCCATTCCCTGTGCAGGATCTCATGCACACATGTGCCTACTTTGAACTATGGACTGGCCACTGGCCTTGCTTTTGTCTACTTTTGATGCCTATCTGGGTAATATGTGATAAAGACAGTCACTCCTGTTGTCTGCTTTGTCAGTGTCCTTGCTTAATAAAATCTTTCTGTATGGGTATGGTTTCATGTGACACATGCTCTGTATGCCACTTTAACATTGCCAATTGCTTGTTTCAGTTTTTCATAGTTTGCCAGAGGTGACAGGCACTTCAGTTCTTCTTGACTCTGAGGCTTGGGGCGCAATGATGGTTGTTTGTGATGATCTACTGTTATCCTGATCATTCTATGGTCAGGTTTGCTAAATTGTACACATGTCATGTTAGGATGCACTACCAGCACAGAGGGGAATTCTAGCCACAGGATTACAGGCAGGCTGGCCAGGGTCCATCATGTCTGTGTGATATTTCTGGATATGTGTACAGCAGTGTTGATGTATGGTCATCTTGTGAGGGCCTGTCTTCCTAGTCACATGGGTACATTTGAATGTGTGCACTTGAGTGGTCATGAAGTGTGAAAGGGGTGACTTGGTCAGTAGTGTTGATGTGTGTGTGCCCCTGCAATGCCAACTGCACACATGTATGACCCAGGAGCTGAGTGCCTGTTTGTTTGAATTGTCAGCCCTGTGCTTGTGATTGTGGGCACATGCAGGAGTTGTAGGTGGTGCACTGTGCAGTGTGTTGGTGTGTCCTTGCACTCCTGGGGGACACCTACTTGTTTTTGGTGCCAGTTGTGAATATGCAGAGTGTGTGACAGCCAAGTCTATGTTGTGTTTTGTTGATCAGCCATGTGTCTTGTTACTGTTTGTGCTCACTGTGCAGACCTGCTCAGCCACACTGACATTGTTGGTGAGTTTCCTCATGCATTGCTGTCACTTGAACCATTTTTGGCTCCAGTATGGTATGTGGTCTGTGGAGTCATACCATCCTCTATCTGTGCTTCTGATACCTGCCCATTGGGAGTGACTCCTCTATGTGTTTGTGTACAGTACACTCCTGACCTGTCCACTACTGTCGTACACACCACTTCAATCTCATGTCACCTACCCCTTGGGTTGCCAGTGTGTGAGCCTCCACACCACTTCATTTGTTACATTATGCTTTGTGGTGCTGATCTGTGCACAGGACCAAGGTGCCACTCAGGACAGTTTCCCAGTTAGTTATGTGTGATTTTCTTGTACTGGTTTGCAGTCATGGTTGCTCATGTGCAGTGCAACCTCTGGTCATGTTGTTTGCTCCTGGGTGTCCCTGAGTTGTGCATCTGTGAGTGTTGGGTTAGCTGTATGTGTGTTTGCTGAGGTACTGCTACCCTTCCTGAGTGTGGTGTTGTCTGTGTGCTGTGCTGATTTGTGTTGTGGGAGTACATGTTGTGGCACTGAGATGAGTGCTACTGATTTGGTTGGTGTGCACACACTGCTTGGCCTGCATGCAGTGCTTTCAGTGTATGTTGCCTTGTACTTTCCTGGTGTGCATCCCCCTGTTGTCCAGCTGAGTTTGCAATGTGATGGATTGGCATGTGCATCTGTTGTGTTTTTGTTGTGGATGTATGCAGTGTTTGGCCTGTGTTGGCTCTTTCTGCTGACAGATGCTCTGTGTGTGATGTTCTATTTGCATGACATTGTGTGTGAGTAGTTTGGGCATTGTGATACATTCTGATGTGTGTTGCAAGTGTAGTGTGCATTTCTTGTGTGTCTGTCACATGCAGCAAGGTATATTCTCGTTACTGGGCTTGTTTTGAGTGCACAATAGTGCTATGCCCTCCTATCTTTGACCTGTCACTTGTTAGGATTGGGCATGTGCATGCTTGTGGTAGACTATAACACCATGTTGACTTGATGGGTGGTGTGGTGTCTCTGTCTGTGTTAGCTTATTGTCCCATTGATCCCAGTTTGTAGACTAGAGCTAGGGTTTTTGGCGTAGTCAGGAAGTGTGGCGCTCAGACTAGTATGCGTGGTGTAAATGTGAACTTGAGTAGGTACGGTGATGCCAGGTCGGGGGATTTACCCAATAACCCCCGGAGGTGTGTGAGTCACAGGACCCACACTGGGAAAATAAGCACAGTCCCGGGCACACGTGGTGAGGGTATGACGATAGTGTGACCGTATTGTTCGAATAACAGTTGTAGTGGTCGACACCTGTTAGAGTTGAAAAGTTATTTAATGAAAAATGACTGAATTTACAACAAACAACCAGCCGACACGTGTTTCGTCACTCAGAGTAATCCGGTGACTCTTCAGGGCTGTGTAGCAAGAGTGAGGTTAGAAAGAGCAGAACCCGTTGAACCGGTGATAATTCCAACCCGGCCGGGGGTGTGCGCAATGATCGTATATAACGGAAGAGACGGTGCTCAACGAAGAGACCAGGCACGGGGTGCGTGCCACGGGAGTAGCAGGGAAGCCTGTGGGCGGTGAGGGCAGTATTGCCGAAGAAGAGGTAATCAGCGCAGTATGGCAGGCGGGAGTACTGGAACGAAGGTAGATGTGTCAGAGCAATCAATGCAATCAAGTCCAGAAACTGCGGGAGGACAGGGTTCTAAAGTCAGGTGGCGGCGGAAGTGGGGGAGCAAGGAGGAGAATAATGGCGCTCCATGGATATGAAGCGTGCCGGGAGGCGGATAAGCCTGTGAGGTAGCTCCGACGAATCCGGAAGGTGCTGGTGCCAAGGGATAGCAGTTTGTGTTCATGACTGTTTTGAGATGATGCAATTCTTGTTTGTGTTGGGTTATGGTGTATGTGCATTGGTCCTGAGTGAAAATGGTGTGTACTCCTGTTCTGTCTGGGATCCCATTGCCTTTCCACTGTTTGGCTGACCATATGTGGGGTTGTTGGACTTCTGTGTGTGTTGTTTGTGAGGTTTGTGTTTGGCTATTGTTTTTGTGTCAGCATTGGTTCAGGCATCCCTGAGTGTGTGTGTGATGTTTGTGGATGCACCCCAGGGAGTGTGATTGGTTGTCAGTGTACTCACAGGACATCATTTGCACCATTCTGTGTGTTTAACACTGGTGTTGAGTGCAGCAGGTGTGAGTTGTGTAGAGGAGGGGTATGTGTGAAGGTCCAACTTGGGTTTGATGGTCAGGGAGTGTGACAATGAGCCATGTGTGTTGTACTGATGACATACACATGTCAAGTGAGTTGAGACAGATGTGTGGCTGATCACTGTTTGACTTCAGACACTTCCTATCATTTCTGTGCCAATGCATGGCTTGCCTTGATGTCTCCCTGAGTTGTTGAACAGAGGTCACTTGGTTTAATTCCACTCACTGTGCCACCCATGTCTGATTTGATGGCCTAAGGGTGGTGTGATATGTTCCTTATCTTGCATGTGATGTACACATGCTTTGTGGCTTGCTCCATGGCTTTCCATCACTGTCCACTTCACTTTTGGCTAGCCCATTTATTGCCCTCCATTACTGCTGACATCTGGTATGTGTATGTGGCTGTGTGTCAGTGTGGGGTGTGTCTGAGTGACTTGACAGGCAGTGTGGACAGTTCAGTGGATGTTCATATGCAGTGTGAGTCTTCATTTTGTGATTGGACTCAGTTTGCTTGACATGAGTGGAGGGTAGGTGGGAGGAGGAGGAATGCCCTGCCCCTGAGCTTCTGTGCAGGGTGTTCCTCTTCACCCCCACCTTCTAAGACAGGCTCCCTGGTTGTTTGGTGTATGTGGTGCAGGGTCTGGCTACACTTGGCAGATGAATTGTGGGGTGGGGGCACAGGAGGAGCACAGAGCATGTCCCCAAATGGGTGTGGGGGTCGTAGTGTGTGAAGGGTGGAGGTGGGGCCCTGTAAATCTTTGTGGACTGCCCATGCCTGGCGCTGGCCCTGCCTACTACATTATGCACAGGTTTTCCCGCATCTGCTCCGCTGCAGTGACGTCACCGGGACATTGCTGTGATTTCGCGGTTGATGGGTGACCCGGATGCGGAGGGGTGATTTTGTGACAGGTAGGACATGTGTGGGTACACTTGGGGATGTGTTCCTGTCCCCACCAGAGTGTCTGATGTGGACAGGAACCGTATATCAGCCCAGGAGTTGTGTGTTATGTTTGTGTGCGGAGTTGTGTGATTGCGTACCTGCGGCGTTGTCCGCGACGGTCCATTATTTGCTGGTAGTGGATCAGGTACAGCACCGGAAAGGCTTGTAGAGCTGGATCCATTGCGGTAGAGACCGGGTGGAGGGGACCGGGAGTCTGGTTTCGCGCTCCGCTGTCGTGCTTCCGCTGTCTCAGGGTGGGTGGTTTCTCAGCTGCGGTGTGACGGGCTGTTTGGGGCATTGTGATTTGTACGTCGGACGGGACGTCATTCCGCAGGGCGGTGGGTCTCTATTGGCTCACACTGCCGCGGTGGTGGGCGCAAATTTGTGGCAGTTCACGTCGCACCGCGGCGGATGGGAAATGGGCTATGTTTGCCCATTGTAATATGGCGGACCAGAGGACCGCTGCTGGAGTGCAGAAAATGACATTTTCCGCCAGCACCGCGGAGGTGCCTCCGCCCGCCATCCTAATGAGCCCCTATGTTTGTATTTGTTGTCGACGTACTCACTATAGAAGTCAAATTAGGAATGTTCGTGTGTATTTAAAAAGTGAAAAGGAAAACAATGATAGGTGGGAGCAGTTTGGTGCTTATTTGTTGGTGGAAGGTCATTTTGAGTTGGGTAGTGATCAACATATTTGTAAATATTGTTACTGCAAACTAGAAGAGAATAAAATGCCAGCTAGAGCTGTACATAATAACCTAGAGTTGGTAGCTATTCCTCCAGAACTGGTGGATTTAAATACATATGAGTCCATTCTAATTTAATCTGTGCCCCCGTTTCAGGCTATAGTTCGTATGGAGCCTAAAACAGGTAAGCTGCCTCTCACAGATTTACAAAAAGGTTTAAAAGGAAGAGTTGTGTATTTACTTTTAGATTTTGAGAAAAAGATTGAAACTGTTTGTGTAGAGAGAGAGGAAACTGAACCTGTAGTTATTCTAGTTAATGGTGTACCAACAAAGAGTCGGAAAATATGGCAAGAGTTAGTAGATGTCACCAAAGTTCACAAGGCTACGTTATATCTCATAGAAAACAATATTTATTATAAAAATGTAGATCTTGAAGAACAAGAAATATCTTTAGAAGATGATAAGGAAATTTCAACTGGCCAAATCGAAAAAGTGGACATTTCGAGGAGTGAAGAAATTTATGAACATTATAGTATACATCCTTTACATTCAAAAGAAGTGATTGGAAACACTATTGAATTATTCCAAATGAAGAAAGCGAAGGGAACTCCCATGAGTGTTTGGGAAAGAAGTTTAGAAGCTTGTTGTTTTCCACAGCTCTTTCCCACTGGAAAAGGTGGACCATATGATGAACGACCAGTACAGATTCCAGCTTCAGAATACCGTTCAACAAGATTGTATTCAGAAGATCCAAGATTTCGACAGTGTGTTCCATATTTATTTCATCTTCTGTTTGAAAGTGATTTGTCTGGATGTTCATATGCTGTAAACCACATATTAAAAACAGGAGTTCATCTTACACATCTTTCTGCAAAGGAATTTTTGGACAAAGTTCAACAAAGAGAAGATCATTTAGAATCTCAGTTAATTAATTTGATGGCGTGTCAACGTGGTACCAATGAGTATTGGTATCGTCGTCATGGAAAACCTAAATGTATGTTAAGGAACTTAGGAACCCCTACGTGGTTTGTTACGCTTAGCTGTGCTGAATATGCATGGGACGATTTACTTGAATTTCTATGAGAAGCAAATTCAAATATTAAAAATATTGAATTGAAGACAGCTGGAGAACTGTGTTCCTTGGATCCTGTAAATGTGTGCAGATATTTTAATCATAGGTTTCAAGCTATGATGTCTTTTATCTGCAATAAAAATAATCCACCTCTTGGAGAAGTTATTGATTTTTTTTGGAGAAAGGAGTTCCAAGCCAGAGGTGCTTCTCATATACACATGCTATTATGGATCAAGAATGCACCTAAATTTGGAACCGATTCTGATGAAACTGTTTTGTCTTTCATTGACGACTATGTTACCTGTGGTATTCCAAAAACAGGAGGAGAAAATAGCCTAAGGCAACAAGTTTTACGGTTTCAAAGTCATCGATGTGGGAAATATTGTCGACGGACATACAAGTCAAAGGGAAAATTTTATACGAAATGTCGTTTTGGATTCCCAAGTCCAGTAATTTCAAAAGGAAGAGTCAACAGTTTCATGTCAGCAGTGAGACATACTATAACTCGGAAATCTCCGAAGAATACTTACAATATAAAAAGAAGTGAAGATTCAAAGTATATTAATGACTACAATCCAGTGATTTTGACGATGTGGAATGCAAATATGGATATCCAATATGTTGCAGATAACTCGATTGCTGTTGCTCGCTATGTTACAACATATATAACTAAATCTGAAAAGACGGAATTGAAAGAAATGTGGGAAGAAATTTCACAAGAGAAGACTCTTAGTAACAAAATGTACAGCTTTAGTTTGAAGATGCTTTCCCATCGAGAGATTGGATCCTATGAATGTTCGGATCGGTTGTCCTCTGCAAGTTTATATTCAAAGTCAAGAGGAATCATTTGGGTAAGTCTAGGTCTTGCTGCAACACGAAATCTAGTATTGAAATCTGTACAAGAAATTGAATACTTAGCTTTGAATGAGCCGGAAAGTACAGATATTGTTAAAACAAATATGTTGGATACGTACTATCCCAAAAGGAGTCTACATCTGGAAAACATATGTCTTTATGAAGTACTGCAACATTACAGCTTTAAGAGAAATGTTTCAGAAAATATAAATGAAGAAAAATATGCAGTAATTGGATGTGATGGATGTTTGGTAAAACATGCCAAAGGAAATCTTATTAATCACAGGAAACTCAGTTGTGATACTCCAGATAAAAGGGAATTTTTCTATTTAGTACTTCTGCAACTGTTTAAGCCTTGGTGTAGTGAAATGGAATTACTTGGAGATTTTGACTGCTATGAAGAGTCTTTTAATGCATGTAAAGATAGCATTGAATGCACAGTTTTTCCACAATATTTACAAATATTGAATGAAGAGATTGAACTAGAAACTAGTATTGCAGCTGAAATCGCTAGAGATAGTTCTCAAGATAGTCAAAGTTCTGCTCCACTAAGTCAAGATCCACTAGGACAACCAATTCTTGAAAATGAAGCAGCAATCGCTATGAATGAAGTAGAAATGGCAATGCAACAAGCACAACAGGATATTATTGATTTGGGAAACTTGGAAGAACAATTAAATGTTGAACAAAAAGAAATATATCAGCAAGTTACAGAACAGATACAGCATGGTTTACTGCATGAAAAAAAAGAATGCCAATGTACATCATTTAAACCTATTCGAATGTATATCAGTGGACAAGCTGGAACAGGAAAAAGTTTCTTATTTAAAGTTTTGACCATTTATCTACATAAAACCACTCAATCACATTTATCTTGTGTTGTAACCACTCCAACTGGGTTAGCAGCACATAACATTAAAGGGATTACATTACATCGATTACTCATGCTACCAGTTGAGCATGAAAATAAGTTGGAATATCACAAGCTATCTGGAGAAGCTTGTTATGAAGTTTCAAGAGTACTAAAGAAAATTAAACTTCTGATTATTGATGAGGTGAGCATGGTCTCAAACTTAATGCTTGCCTTTGTACATTTAAGAATGCAACAGATTTTAAAAACAGATTGTGATTTTTTATTTGGAGGAAAACATGTAATTGTATTTGGCGATCTATTACAACTTACTCCTGTGAAAGGACAACCAGTTTTTAAAACACTTGTCCATCAAGACACTAAGAAATCTTTGGGAAGTATTGTAAATGTGAACATTTGGTCTCTTTTTGAATATAAAGAACTTATTAAGAATATGCGACAAGCAAGTGATGAACATTATGGGAACATTCTTCAAGATATAAGAATTGGTGTTTTGACAAAACATGGTAAAGAAGCTTTACAAAGTCGACCACTAACAAACTTGTTTCCAAATGAAAATATTGCACCTGAAATAATGTACAAAAAATTTGGAGAAAATAAATCTATAGTTTGTCTAATGCCAACACTGCAAGAGTGTTCTACATTCAATCAAGAACTATTGAAACTGGAGAAACAACCGATAGTGAAAATGGAAGCGATTGATAAAATGGAACATGAAGGAGTTACTATTCTTTTCTCAGAAAAATTACAGTCAAAATTGGATTATTTGGAAAAGTCTGTGTCTAAGACTGCAGGTTTAGAAAAGACTTTATAGGTATGTGTAAACTGTCGGGTAATATTACGGCGTAATTTAGATGTTGAAAAAGGTTTAGTGAAAGGAGGAATGGGAAAAGTTGTTGATTATGTGAATTTTCAGAACAAAGATAGAATTGAATTTTTGAAGATTAAATTTGATCAGATTGAAGAGATATAACAGATTGGACGTTGTGCTGTTCGTTTTTTGCTTGTAAAAGATTTGTATGTTCATAGAAAACAGTTTCCTATTTCTTTAGCATATGCGGTGACCATTCATAAATCTCAAGGTTTAAGTGTAGACAGTGCTTTGGTAAATATTGGAAGTACAGTGTTTAAAGAGGGCATGGCATATGTTGCATTGTCTCGAGTAAGAACATTATCTGGATTGTATTTGATTGATTTTGATGAGAAAAAGATTAGTGCAGATTCAAATTATGTAAGAGAGTATAATCGGTTAAGAAGACTGTATGCTCCTAACTTAGGTGAATATCCCATATATGAAAAACATATACTATGTCCAAAACGGAAGTATGACAAACATTCTAGTGAGATTGAAAAAAAGAAAACAATTCAAGAGAAGCATGAAGTTGCCAAGAAAATGAAAATGGACTCTGTTGATGATATTGTAAGATACCAGTTAGAAAATAGTTCAGGTATCAACTGCTATGCTAATGTAATTATAAATGTTGTATTTTAACTGGAAGATCTTTATCATAAAGTTATGGAAAATCGAGAAAAAAGATTCTGTTCTTTATTACATCATCTTTTTTCAAAAGTTGGTAAGTGCTAGAACTAAAATCCATACTGTTTCTGGCATTCTGCATCTTTTGGATATATGTACTTACACTTAATATACAACAAGATGCACAAGAGTTTCTTATGTTTATGCTTGCAGTACTGGAAGAAGGGATTGAAACTAAGTTACAGATGGAATCATAAATGTGAAGAGTGCTCATTTTCTTCTACCACTGAAATAGACACTGAACGATTCATATATTTGACAATACCAGATTGCAAATCAGTATCTTTTAACAAATTAATAAAAACAGCTAATCAAGATATGAAATGTTCTCGTTGTAAATCAGAAATGTTGTCAACATTATATATAGAAAGATTTGGACAATATGTCATTTTAATGCTACAGCAGATGGAAGAAAATTGGAAACCAAAATTAAAAATTTGTGGCAAGTCAACTATAAATTTCAGGAAGAACTTTTAAAGCAGTGGCTATTATTTTTCATGATGGACCTACTACAACATCTGGACACTATACTGTGTATTTAAAGTGCAATAAAGGATGGACACATTGTAATGATGCCCATTTGGAACTCAAATGTCGGTTGCCTTACAAATTACCAAATTCATATCTAATATTTTTGATGCCAAAGTTTTGAAAACATCATTCGGCCTATTGGGAAGATGTGAACACGAATTAACGAGTTAATTTTGGATATTTTGAATGCAAATAGATTTAGAAACATTTTTCGGCCTATTGGGAAAATGTGAAGAATTACTGTCTGGATTATTGTTTCTGCTAATTCTTATTGCGTTTGCAAAATTGTGTTTGAAACAAGTAGTTTATATATTTGTTCTTTATATGATACGTGAAGTAAATGAGAGTGTATATTTAAGAAAATGTATTTCAGAGAAGTAGATCATTTAATGTAGTTGAAGAATGTAAATTTGAAACTGTAGATAGGTAAAGCAAACACAAGGAGATGATGGACACAGGGTCAAGACTGATTTGCATATAGCTGTGTCTGAACTGGGGTGGCAAAGTGAGCTAAAGAATGATGAGGGATTCAACCCAGATCTGTGACTGGGGGTGAGTGTTTGAAAAGTCGCAGCACTCCGTCCATCATCTCTTTGTGTTTGCTTTGTTTGCCCTAAGTTGGCAGGGTATGCCCAGACGTGGGTCCCTTGCTCACTTTGCCACTGGATTCGAGCTAGCCTTGCTTATGAGGGCTGTTAGCCTGAAACCAGTCCCAGGATGCTTGTTTCCAGTCCAGGGAAGACATGGCTTGGCAGTTCGGGCTGGACTGTTCCCATGAGGAACAGGGTCAAGACTGATTTGCATATAGCTTTGTCTGAACTGGGGTGGCAAAGTGAGCTAAAGAATGATGAGGGATTCAACCCAGATCTGTGACTGGGGGTGAGTGTTTGAAAAGTTTCAGCACTCCGTCCGTCATCTCTTTGTGTTTGCTTTGTTCGCCCTAAGTTGGCAGGGTATGCCCAGACGTGGGTCCCTTGCTCACTTTGACACTGGATTCAAGCTAGCCTGGCTGATGAGGGCTGTTAGCCTGAAACCGGTCCCAGTATGCTTGTTTCCGGTCCAGGGAAGACATGGCTTGGCAGTTTGGGCTGGACTGTTCCCATATAGCTGTGTCTGAACTGGGGTGGCAAAGTGAGCTAAAGAATGATGAGGAATTCAACCCAGATCTGTGACTGGGGGTGAGTGTTTGAAAAGTTTCAGCACTCCGTCCATCATCTCTTTGTGTTTGCTTTGTTCGCCCTAAGTTGGCAGGGTATGCCCAGACGTGGGCCCCTTGCTCACTTTGCCACTGGATTCAAGCTAGCCTGGCTGATGAGGGCTGTTAGCCCAAAACCGGTCCCAGGATGCTTGTTTCCGGTCCAGGGAAGACATAGCTTGGCAGTTCGGGCTGGACTGTTCCCATGAGGCACAGGGTCAAGACTGATTTGCATAGAGCTGTGTCTGAAGTGTGGTGGCAAAGTGAGCTAAAGAATGATGAGGGATTCAACCCAGATCTGTGACTGGGGGTGAGTGTTTAAAAAGTTTCAGCACGCCGTCCATCATCTCTTTGTGTTTACTGTAGATAGGTAAACAGATACTTCAACTTGTTGTAAATATGTTCAACATTGATTTTTTTTTTTTTTTACAATCTTACTGATTGTATTTTTTTCCCTGCTGTTATATGATGATCAACATTAAAATCACTGTGTATGATAAAATTCAATAGAATCTGAAATCAGCAAAAAAGGAAACTGAATATGTTGTGTAATTCTAAAATTATGTTGTGTTCTTAAAACTAAAACATTATATGCAATAACAGTTTTTTTCTTCTTTTTTACAGAAAGTAATACTAAAGTTTGAAAATATTTTAAATTTAGTTTACAAGGAAACAACTGTAAAAAAGTTTTAATGAGTTTGATATCTACTTCAATAAAGAAGGTAAGATAAAATAATGTAATAACCATAATATTTATGAAGTAATGTTTACAGTCACTTTTATTGTAGTCATTCATTTTTTCAAACTCTACCAACTCACTCCGAAAAATCACCTCAGCACTACCCATGCACTCCTTCAATCACTCAAGCATTACCCATGCACTTACAAAATCACCCAGGCATTACCAATACACTCCTCCAATCACCCACTCAGTACTGATCCACTCATACAATAACCCAGGCACTCCTCATGCACTTATGCAATAACGCAGGCACTAGCCATGCACTAATCCAATCACCCAGGCACTACCCATGCACTCCTCCATTTACCCAGTTAGTACCCATGCACTCATGCAATCACTCAGACACTACCTGTGCACTTATAAAATCACCATGCACTACCCTTGTACTCTTCCAATCACCCAGGTATTACACACGTAGTTTTCTAATCAGCCATACATTACCTCTGCACTCATGCAATCACCCAAGAATTACCCATGCACTTACAAAATCACCCAGGAATTACCCATGCACTTACAAAATCACCCAAGCAATACCGATGCACTTACAAAATCACCCAAGCATTACTAATGCACTCCTCCAATCACCCAGACACTACTCATCCACTCATGCAATAACCCAGGCACTACCCATGCACTCATCCAATCACCCATGCACTACCCATGCACTCTTCCAGTCACCCAGCCAGTACCTATGCACTCATGCAATCACTCCACCACTACCCAAGCACTTATAAAATCACCGTGCACTACCCTTGCACTCCTCCAATCATCCAGGCACTATCCATGCACTCATGAAATCATCCAGACATTACCCATAAACTCATGCAAAAACTCAGGCATTACACATGCACTCTTCCAATCACTCATACATTACCTCTACACTCATGCAATCACCAAGGCATTACCCATGCACTTTCAAATTCACCCAAGCAATACCACGCACTTACAAAATCACCCAGGCATTACCAATGCACTCCTCCAATGACCCAGATACTACCCCTACACTCATGCAATTACCCAGGCACTAACCATGCACTCATGCAAACACCCATGCACTACCCATGCACTCCTCTAATCACCCATGCACTACCCATGCACTTCTCTAATCACCCAGACACTACTCATTCACTCCTTCAATTATTCAGCCAGTAGCCATGCACCCCTCCAATCACCCAGCCACTACTCATGCACTTATAAAATCATTATGCACCATCCTTGCACTCCTCCAATCACCTAGGCACTAGCCATGCAATCATGCAATAATCCAGGCATTACCCATAAACTCATGCAATCACCCATGCACTATTCATCCACTCATGCAATAACCCAGGCACTACCCATGCATTCATCCAATCACCCATGCACTACCCATGCACTCTTCCAATCAACCAGCCAGCACCTATGCACTCATGCAATCACTCTGCCACTGCCCAAGCACTTATAAAATCACCATGCACTACCCTTGCACTCCTCCAATCATCCAGGCACTATCCATGCACTCATGAAATCATCCAGGCATTACCCATAAACTCATGCAAACACTCAGGCATTACACATGCACTCTTCCAATCACTCATACATTACCTCTACACTCATGCAATCACCCAGGCATTACCCATGCACTTTCAAATTCACCCAAGCAATACCATGCACTTACAAAATCACCCAGGCATTACCAATGCACTCCTCCAATCACCCAGACACTACCCCTACACTCATGCAATAACCCAGGCACTACCCATGCACTCATGCAAACACCGATGCACTACCCATGCACTCCTCTAATCACCCATGTACTACCCATGCACTCCTCTAATCACCCAGACACTACTCATTCACTCCTTCAATTATTCAGCCAGTAGCCATGCACTCCTCCAATCACCCAGCCACTACTCATGCACTTATAAAATCACTATGCACTATCCTTGCACACCTCCAATCACCTAGGCGCTACCCATGCACTCATGCAATCATCCAGGCATTACCCATAAACTCATGCAATGACCCATGCACTACTCATCCACTCATGCAATAACCCAGGCACTACCCATGCATTCATTCAATCACCCATGCACTACCCAAGCACTCATTCATGCACTCAGGCACTACCCCACACTCATGCAATCACCCAAGCACTACCCATGCGCTCCTCAAATAATCCAGACACTAACCATGCACTCATTCTTCCCCTCAGGCAGTACCCATGTACTTATGCAATCACCCAGACACTACCTATGCAGTTGTTCAATCACCCGGGCACTATGCATGCACGCATCCATGCACTCAGGCACTACTTATGAACTCATCCAATCACCCAGCCACTACTCATGCACTGATTCGACCACTAATTCAATGACCCATGCATTATTGCTGCACTCATTCATTTACTCAGACAATACTCATACACTCACACAATGATTCATATATTACAGTTGCAGCAATTCATACAACACATACAAGTTTGTCTATTTTTAACCAAATAAGTGGTTCTAAAAACAACCATTTTTTTCTTCTTTTTTTCTTTTTAAATTCTTTTTTGTTTATTTAACTATTTTATGTATTTTTTGGTGTTTTTTTTTTAAAAAAGGAAAAACAACAGAATGAACTGTGAAAACTTTGCAATTTAAATAGCATTGCAAAAAAAAAAATTAACAGCGGGGATTTCTTGATGCAGAAACAACAGCCTCAACAGATTGTTCTCCATAGCACAGCACTTTCTTACACTTAATACAGCGCTGTTCAAGTGTAGCAAACTTGGGACAAGTGTCGGGTCCACAACTTAATGCAGATGAGCCTGCGGAGGTGCTAGGCCCAGCAACCTGATCATCTTGCTGTGATACATCCGCTTCGCGACAATGTTGTTCGCGCGCAAGATGACGTGGGTGTATGGTTTGTAGGTGTTTCATCATAGATGAAGTCCCACATGAGTATTTCTTCTCGGAGCCCCAAGATAGCACCCTTTGACACAAGGTGCAGGTCACCTTGTGGGCGTTCACCTTTTTTTCACCAGCCAGTATTGAAAAAAACGCCCAGACGACACTCTCCTTGCGCTGTTTAACTGGTTCCTCCAAATCTCCTTCTTCTGTAAGTGGTGGAATAGAAGAAGACATTCTTTGCAGTTGTTTAAAAAAAACAAAAAAAAATGCAATAAAACAGCAAAGAAAACACAAGAGCTGTGTCTCCTGAAGATGTCCTTGGAAAAATGCAAAATTTGGGTGGGGTCCTGCAAGTTCTACAATAGAAAGCTTCTTAACCAATAAAATGCTTTCTTTTCAAGCCACATGGGAGTCGCACACCCAGCGTGCAACCGCACGCACCCAGCGCGATTCCCCAAAAATATATTTAACAAAAATATATCTTTATTCCAATAACAAATATATATTTACAATTATCTTAAATAATGTCTTGCTATAATATATATAATAAAGTTATATACATATACTTTTAAAACTTAAAGATTTGCGATGGGTTCGCGCACGTGGCACGACCCCCGGAACTACGTACGGGACGATGCGCGGGGCCACGATCCACTCACCTGTCGCATACCCAATGCGCAACCTACACGACTTAACCAATATGGCGGCAAAATTCTTGTATTCGCGCACCAAACGAGACAAGTACACGGTCGGTACGCGAATACACTTCTAAAAAATTTTTTTTAAAATATATATTTATTTTTTAGAGAAGAGAAAACAATATATTATTTATATAACAATTAAAAAACCAAAAATGTCCCTAACCCCTTTTTTCATTCCAGACGGCATTTTCCGGAAGTGGCAGATCCAGGTTCAGATGAATCTTTGAAGTATCTAAAGACAGGAGCTTGAGAGTTGCAACGACTACCTTCTCCTCTCAGCATTTCAATGTGAAGCATCGAGAAAGAGAAGGGTGCAGCTTTATTCTACCAGGTCCCAAGACGGCGCTCTCGCAGTACTACCACTCTTGTGAGATCACAACATTGACAATTTGGAAAAGCTTTATGTCTGATCTTTGGTACGGATGCATCGTAATACAAAGGGAGTGCAGTTCTATAGAACAGTCTACTTAAAATAAGGAGAGTGCGAAATTCCTGTAATGTACTTTTGTGCAATTGCACAAAATATCTAGCAACGTTATCCATAATTGTACAAATTCTAAATCTGTTAATTTGCACTATGTTTTAGCTTTGAATACATCCTTGTCTCAATTTCCATAGTCAGGACATATTTAAACAAAGCACTGCGAACAACAGCCAGCCACCTGGGTTCTGTTGATTCAGTTCAGTTGTGGTCAATTTTTACCACAAATAGGATTGCGTGAAGTGGCGTAATATCATAATTTTGAGAATTTCGCATAGCAATTGTAATGCATAAATCCTAAATAACGCAAATTATGCTGGCGTAATGTAAAGTTTACTGAGGCCTACTTAAAACATTCCTTACCAGTATAAATCTAAATGCACGTGTAATGACATGTCAAACGTAAACATCAGCAGGAGCATCTTACTTTCATCAAGTTGTTAAAACTTATGGGCCCATATTATGTAATGGGAATAATGTCCCCATTTGTACAATGGCACATTGTTAACCAGGTGCGCTGGGCACGAACAGAGACTGTGCACCCTATTACAATCAATGTGCTGCCCCCAGGGCAGCATTGAACTCGTGCCTGCCTTGGGGGCAGCACATTCAGTAAAATACAGAACAGCTGATCGCAAGCTTCTCTGTGTTTCACGGTGCAGGCGGCAGCCACCTGCACTTTAAAGTTGAGACAAAGATCTCCCAGCAGGCAGGTTCAGTGAGTCACTGCACCTGCCTGCAGAGAGATTTTCTGGGGGGGTGCCTCCAGAGGACTGCTCTTAGGGGACGCACTCGCCGTGTACCATCTCTTTGAGCTGCACTGTCATTGCGCCACCATCACAGCCTCTTTGCCTCTGTGCTCGCATCCATATTAGGGTGCAAGTGCAAATATAAAGTGCTTCCTTCATTAGCATGGGGATAAGCCTACACGCTTATGAGGGAATGCCCCAGGAAGATAGCACCGGCATTCTATGTGCACTGGCTCAATCTGTATTACAGAAGACGGCGCAAAAACACCTGTGTCTTCTTTTGTAATAATACATTTCCATAGGGGAGCAGAACATAGCACACTCGCCCGTTGAGACCCCGGGTAACTGTTTATAATATGGACCATGGAGTTTATACCCACTGTAAATGGATCACTCCACTTTTTCTAACCACAATCCATTCTTAGACAAAGAGGTGCCCATGATAATCTTGGTCCCACCATATCATGTTGATTCCCGGCAATGTACTATAAGATCATAAAGACCCTGGGGCATATTTACAAGCCCCTTGCTCCACTTTTGCGCCGCCGTTGCGTCACGCATGTGACGCAGCGGCGACGCAAACCATGCGCCGCGTTGCGCTATATTTACAACGTGACGCATCTAGGGAGATGCGTCACGTAGTAAACCCCTGCGCCACATGAAACCTGCGTCAGGTTTCATGTGGGCGTACTGGCGCAGGGGGGGGCGTTCCGGCACAGGAACGCCTCGGAAAAGTGACGTAGTGAAATCTACAAGATTTCACGCAGTCACTTTTCCGACGCTGGTGCGTCAAATCCTTACGCCTGCTTCAAGCAGGCGTAAGGATTGACCCACCATGTTAGGGATAGGGAAGGTTGGAACAGTGCTGGAGTTGCATCGCGCTTGCGACACAACTTCAGCACTGCGCCAACCTTCCGCCGGCAGATGCGTCACGCATCTGCTTATCCTTGCGCCACGATGCGCCTGCGCCGCATTGTAAATGCGGCGCATCGGACGTGGCGCAAGGGTAAACTTGCATGACGCATTTTCCCTGGCGCATCCCTGCTGATATGCAGGGATGCGCCAGGGAACGTAAATATGCCCCCCTAAGTCTAAAGCCAAAGAGACAAAGTTGGAATAACTAGCCCAGCACATGATGCCATCTAACCATAGACCTAATGGAAGTGTGTTATAGGGGTTCTTGATTGAATGCCAACCAACAAGTGCAAGAGAAATTTCTCGACTTTCCAAGTTTTGAATATGTATGTAACCCAAGAGCTCAGACCATACAATGTGGGAAACACTGCCCTTCCATGGTACACTCAATGATACACTTCTACCACCAGCATTCAGGGTACACCTCCTTTAGGCACCCAGTCTATGTGCAAACCTCAAGGAGCTTTTATAATGTTTCGCATGTCTTTTGATATGATAGTTAAAATGAAAATAAAGTAATCAACAATAGAAAAGATTTCAAAATGTTTCCCACTAGACTTTCTCTCTGAAACATTTGTAGAAGTGGCAAACTGTATAATTTCTTTTATATTTATTAATGATCAAACTATGATCTTGGAAAAAGAAGGAGAGGCCATCAAACAAGTTATTTAAGCTCCCTTGGGTATTTTATAATAATTCAGGATAATCTGCAAATAGTAAAGTTGTTGTTAGTTCTCCAACTAGTGTGTGTGCATCATAGACCAACTCAGCAACAGAATTGGCTAGACCATTTATAAAAAGTCATAAAAAACTGGAGACCATTTTGCAGATCTGTCTGACTCACATAATTAAAGGAAAGTCAACTGGTATTTCACCCGTAGCTCCCCATCTAACTATCTAAATTTCCAGTGTGGATCACCTTGATTCTTCAGAAACATCTCACAACTTAGGGGTAAGAACACTATCAAGGATGTGTAGATGTCAGTCGGTGGCAAGTATTATCCCCTTTCTAACAGCAGCGATTTTTCAGTCATTTGCCTGCATTTTCTCATTTGACATTTTAGCCAATGGCTGTTAGAATCACAATAAATAGTAAAACTGTGTCTATACTTTGTAAACCTCTGTGATCTCGCATTAGAGCGAGAAACTCTGGACGGAGTCAGCAAAAGAGGAGAGAGAGGTTGATAATTGTAAAGTAATCCATGTTGCAGTTCAATGCAAGACCTTGAGTGGGTGACGTAGAAAGCACTCTGTGAGAAGTTGGCCTGGTATATGCTGTCCACTAATTATAGTGGGCACCTTGCACCAGTCCAAACAACCCCTTATTGGAGATAGGTTTAAAGACAACCTTTATTGAAAGCTATCCTAGTGGTAGCTATGGAGAGCAGCCTTCAGGCTAAGTCTTGAAGGAATGTAAAGCAGCTTGTTTTACCAGTCTATAATCTCTTGAGTGACCAAATGAAAGAGCACCACACCAGGTATATATTCAAAATATATGTATTTATTGCTAAACACACCCCTCTAGTCTCTTTATGAGGCTAGAGTTCGAAGTACATAAGTTATAAGTTATTAAATCACAGTAATAGCACAAATACACGTTTGGGCCCTAGGGGCGTACCAAACCATATACCAATAAAGTGGTATGCGAACCACGACTGAACTAGACACTAGGCCTAGAGCCTCTAGAAGTGCTTGGACCACAAGGAACCACCCAAGGTAGTGACACAGGGGACCCACGGGAGACGCGTGCAGTGTAAATACACACCCGCGATACGCCGTTAACTTCTATGGAGAAAGTCGGGATCGGGAAAATAGAGGAAAGGGACACTTAAAAGAGGACTAGGACAAAACCCTTTGAGATCTAGGACTTTGAAGAGTCTCTACCCACGGGAGCACCGGAGTACTCGTGTTACCTCACCCAGGGAAGCCGGGTGCATAGGTGCCTTTCGGGGTCGGGTTTCGTCGTCGATTCGAATGGCGATCTGCTGCAAAGTGCTGCTGGCGGCCAAGAGAAAAGTGTCCGGGTGGATCCAAGAGTGGATCGGAGTTCTGAAGAACCTGAAAACAGAGGGGACAGAGTCTGGGTCACTAGCCAGTGACCAGGAAGGCGATGGACAGATGCCCACCGATGTCGAGTGCTTCAGGTGCGTTGACAGTCGTCTTGACTCTTCCGCCACGAGGTCCAGGAAGCGTTGTCGGCGACCAGGAGCAGGATTCGGGCTGGTACACAATGTTTGTCGAGTGCTGAGGTGTCGGCGACCGGATTGGACCCAACAAGCCTTGGCAACGGCAAGTCTCGGTGAAGATGTAGATCGTCGATGATGCAGACCAGCAAGATCTGTGGAACTCACCCAGCAAGGGTCAGTGAGGGCAGGCCTGGAGCAACCAGGATGCCAAGTTAGAAAAGGATTGGCCTTCGTTAAGGGCTACTAGCCAACGGGCTAGCGACCGCGAAGGAGCCTCGTGACGCCGCACGTGGATCTGGCTTACAGGACACTCGTGGAGTGGGGGCCAGTGATCTTCGGTGCAGGTGGTGCTGGAGGCTAGGGATACTCGGAGCCCAAAGCACGACTTCTTGGGAGACCCAGAAGAGGATGCACTTGCAAATGTGCTCGGTGTCCAGGGGTCACGGTCTCAAGTCACCCACGATAGCCACGGGCCTCAGCTTTGCTGGGGACTCAGGGTAGCCTCGGGAAGTCTGAGAATCCACCTCTGGTGATGCGATGACTTCGGCGTCCGACGGGAGCTTCCGAAATGCGAACCGGACAGATGCTTCTTTGGTGCCTGCCAAGCAGGGGAGTCACTCCTTGACCCCAAGGGAGATTCTTCAGTCCTCTAATCTTGTCGTAGAGCGTCGAAGGTCCAGGATTCAGTTTCAGAGTTTCGTCCAGGTATAATCTAAAGTCCTAAGGACTGGGTTCCTACCTTTATTCTAAAAATAGGGGTTGGACTACTCTGTGGCCCCACCTATGGGTGGGTCAGGGCAGAGGGGTGGCTACACCCCTTTCCCTTTGTCCAGTTTGCACCAAAGCAGGGGCTGCAAGCCCTGATCCGGTTTGAACTGGGGTATGCACAGGGACACCAAATGTGCCCCCAGTGCAGGACTTCAAAGCACCCGAAAGTGCTCCCGCCCAGCCCCAATACACATTATCCTGTCTGGGGAGGTGGTCACACCTCCCTGGGACAGGAAACCTATTGTCCAGGCCTCCCCTGCCGGAGTTTCGTCCAGCAGCAGGAGGCCAGACTCGTGTCTGTGGCAGCAGCATCCATTTTGTGATGCCAGGGCTCTGGAAAGAAGTTACCGGACTCGTCAGAGTTAACATGTCTTTCCCTCTAGAAGGGTGGAATGCTACCCCCGCTGCCAGGATTGGCGGGGGGGAGTATTCCAAGATGTTTGACACCAAACACGACATGTTTAGGTGCAGCCATTCCAAAGTTAGCATTTTACCGCGAGGATATAATGCGCTTAAGAGTATATAGTCAGGCTGCACTACAAACAGCATCAGAGATGGTCTCCGAACGCTGCAGAGGGGCCCTGCTCATGCAGGGGCACCCTCTCACATAGGAACCATGCACTCTGCCTTTAGGATTGATAAGGCCTGCCTTAGGAGTGACTTATAGGTTTATATGTGTGTATGTATTTCGTGATATAGGTAACCTATATCACAGTAAGGGGTGCATGCACCACCTTACCCAGGCTGCAGTAGCAGACCTGTGGTGTCAGTTTGGATGGCCTTCCAGGGGTGGCATAATACATGCTGCAGCCCCTGGCAGGCCTCTGAGGTACCTATGCCCTTGGTACATAGTATACCATATACTAGGGACTTATAAGGGCACTCCAGATCCCAATCAGTGATGTGCCTAAGGCACATGGAAACCATTTTAGAGAGGAAGCAGCTAGGCTGGGGTTCTGATTAGCAGGGCCCCAGCCAGACTAATGTCGAAAAACAGTGAAGCACCAGCAAAAAGTGGGGGTACCCATGTGAAGCAGATCCTACTCTCCTACACAACCCCCCCAAACGTAGGGACATTAAACTAACCTTGCCCAGTTAAGTCTTCATGTTCTAAGTGGAAATACCTAGAGAGTCCATCTGCATTCGCATGGTTACTCCCAGGCCTATGTTCCACTGTAAAGTCCATCCCCTGTAGGGAAATGGACCACATAAGCAGTTTGGGGTTTTCACCCTTCATTTGTTTTAGCCATAAGAGGGGCTTATGGTCTGTCTGAACCAGGAAGTGTGTACCAAACAAGTATGGCCTCAACTTCTTCAGAGCCCAGACCACAGCAAAGGCCTCCTCTCTATGGCTGACCAACGTTTCTCTCTAGGGGTCAGACTTCTGCTAATAAAAGCTACTGGCTGATCCTGACCTTCTTCATTCAATTGTGACAGTACAGCCCCTACCCCCAATTCAGATGCATCAGTTTGAACAATGAACTTCTTGGAGTAATCAGGACTCTGCAGAATTGGAGCAGTGCACATGGCCTGCTTGAGGTCATCAAATGCCTTTTGACAGCTAACTGTCCACTGAACCTTTTTGGGCATTTTCTTAGAAGTTAAGTCATTCAAGGGTGTCACTATTGATCCATACCCCTTGACAAATCTCCTATAGTACCCAGTCAGGCCTAAGAAGGCTCTCACCTGAGTCTGGGTAGTGGGAGCAGTCCAGTCCATGATGGTCTGGATCTTGCTCTGCAAAGGTTGAACCTGGCCTCCACCCACAAGGTGGCCCAGGTACACAACCTGACTCTGCCCTATCTGGCACTTAGTGGCCTTGTTAGTCAGGCCTGCCTTTTGCAGGGCCTGTAAAACATTCCTGAGGTGGACCAGGTGATCCTCCCAGGTGGAGCTAAAGACAGCAATATCATCTAGATAAGCTGCACTATAGGCTTCCAGTCCTGTGAGAACTGTATTCACCAACCTCTGGAAAGTGGCAGGTGCATTCTTCAGACCAAAGGGCATTACCACAAAGTGATAATGCCCACTAGGGGTTGAGAATGCTGTTTTGGGCTTTGCAGTATCAGCTAGTCTGATCTGCCAGTAGCCAGCTGTTAGGTCAAATGTGCTGAGATATTTGGCAGAGGCCAAAGTATCTATGAGCTCATCTGCCCTGGGTATTGGATGGGCATCAGTCCTAGTGACTGCATTGAGACCCCTGTAGTCTACACAGAACCTCATCTCTCTCTTTCCACCACTGGTGTGAGGTTTCGGTACTAGGACTACTGGACTAGCCCAAGGGCTATCTGAGGGTTCAATTACTCCCAATTCCAACATTTTCTGGACTTCAGTCCTGATACAGACCCTGACATGGTCAGGTTGCCTATAAATCTTGTTTTTAATAGGCAGACTGTCCCCAGTGTCCACTTCATGAGTGCACCAGGTGGTCTGACTGGGTGTCAGTGAAAACATATGTCTAAACTGATTGAGGACTTGCCTGCAATCAGCTTGTTGCTGGGTAGTGAGGCTGCCTGCCAAGGCTACACCATCAACTGACCCATCGTCAGGGTTCTGTGAGAGCAGGTCAGGGAGTGGGTCACTCTCTTCCTCCTGCCCTTCATCAGTAGCCATGAGCAAGCCCATGTCTGCCCTGTCCACATATGGTTTTAACCTGTTGACATGGAGAACCCTGTGGGGACTCCTGAGTGTTCCTAGGTCCACTAAATAAGTGACCTCACCCTTCTGCTCAACAATAGTGTGGGGTCCACTCCATTTATCTTGGAGAGCTGCTGGGGCCACTGGCTCCAACACTCACACCTTCTGTCCTGGCTGGTAAACAGTCAGAACAGCCTTTTGGTCATGCCAGGCCTTCTGAAGTTCCTGGCTAGCCTCAAGGTTTTTGGTTGCCTTTTTCATGTACTCAGCCATCCTGGAGCGGAGACCAAGTACATAGTCCACTATATCTTGCTTTGGGGGCTTGAGAGGTAACTCCCATCCTTCCTTCACCAAGCACAGTGGACCCCTCACAGGGTGGCCAAACAGAAGTTCAAAAGGGCTGTAACCAACCCCTTCTGAGGCACCTCCCTATATGCGAATAAAAGGCAGGGCAAGAGTATGTCCCATCTACGCCTAAGCTTTTCTGGGAGCCCTTTAATCATGCCCTTCAAGGTTTTGTTGAATCTCTCAACTAAACCATTGCATTGTGGGTGATAGGGTGTGGTGAACTTATAAGTCACTCCACACTCCTTCCACATTGCTTTTAAGTACCCAGACATGAAGTTAGCACCCCTGTCTGATACTACCTCCTTAGGAAAGCCCACTCTTGAGAAGATTCCCAGGAGGGCCCTTGCCACCACAGGTGCTGTAGTGGTCCTGAGGGGAATAGCTTCTGGGTACCTGGTGGCATGATCCACTACCACCAGGATAAACCTGTGCCCAGAGGCTGTTTGGGGATCCATGGGACCAACAATGTCAATCCCTACCCTTTCAAAGGGCACCCCCACCACAGGTAGTGGTATCAGGGGGCCTTTGTAGTGCCACCTGCTTTGCCACTGGCTTGGCAGGTTACACAGGAGCGACAAAACTCCTTACTGTCTTCAGACATGTGGGGCCAGTGAAAGTGAGGGACAATTCTGTCCCAAGTCTTGTTCTGGCCCAGGTGACCTGCTAAGGGAATATCATGGGCTAGGGTCAATAGGAAGCCCCTGAACTTCAAAGGTATTACCAACCTCCTGGTAGCACCAGGCTTGGGGTCTCTACTCTCTGAGTACAGGAGTCCATCATCCCAATACACTGTATGGGGACCACTAGCTTTCCCAGAAGCCTCAGCAGCAGCTTGCTGTCTGAGGGGTTCAAGGGAGGGGCAGCTCTGCTGCTCCTGGCTCAGATCTGCCCTAGAAGGTCCCCCTGTCCCCAAGAACTCAACCTGGTCAGGTTCAAGTTCCTCTGGGACAGTTCCTTCTTCAGGGCTGAGATCATCCCCCTCAAGGGACTGATCTTCCTCCTGAGCCAAGGGGAAGGCACTGCCTTAACCCTACTACTCCTCCTCTTGGAAGGCACTTGGTCCATTCTTCCAGAATCCAAGGCCTGTTCAGTGCTAGACATTTTGGCTTGTGACCTGGTCACAGCAAACACATCTGCAGGGATCCCCAGCATTTCTGCATGGGTCCTGAGCTCCACTTCTGCCCAAGCAGAAGTCTCTAAGTCATTGCCAAGCAAGCATTCGACTGGTAGGTTTGCACTTACCACAACCTTCTTAAGGCCAGTTACCCCTCCCCAGGAGAAGTTAACAACTGCCAGAGTATGGTCTGTTCTGACATTGCTAGCATTGGTCACTTGGTACATCTCACCAAGCATAACTTGCCCAGGTAGCACAAGGTCTTGTGTCACCATTGTGACACTTGCCCCTGTGTCCCTAAATGCCAAAGCCTCACGTCCATTAATTAAAGGCTGTTGTCTGTACTTGCCCAGATTACTGGGACTCACAGTGGAGGTCACATCCATGCCTCCATCACAGACTAACACAGCCTGAGTCAGTTCTCTGACTAAGTCAGAGCCCAACTCAGTTCCCAGGGTGAACCCTACTAAACCCTTTGCTGGAGCACTTCCACCAACTGTACTAGGGGAAACAGGTGCCTTAGGGGCATTGGTGGGTGCTGGACTGGAGTCTTTGGACTTGGTGCAATCACTGGTCCAGTGGGTCTTTTGCTTACAGACCTTGCACCATGGTTTTCTTTGGCCTTTACCTTTGGTAGACTGTGAATCCCCACCAGAAGAAGATTTTTGGGGGCCTGATGAAGACTTTTGATCTTTACCCTTCTCCCCACCCTTGTCAGAGTTCTTAGCATCTTGCTTCTTGGTTTCCCCACCTTGGTTCTGTACCTTCTGCTTCACCCTGGTTCTGACCCATTTGTCTGCCTTCTTTCCCAATTCTTGGGGAGAGGTCAGATCAGAGTCTACCAGGTATTGATGCAACAGCTGATTTTGACAGTTATTAGAATCTGCTCCCTCATTATCAGATTGTACAATCCTGAGAAGTCACACACCTTACTGCCCATCAACCAGCCTTCCAGAGCCTTGGCAGAACAATCCACATAGTCTACCCAGTCTTGAGTCTGTGCTTTTGGGTATCTCTGAACTTCAACCTGTACTGTTCAGTGGTTAGGCCAAACCCATCAATAAGAGCACTCTTCAAGACCTTGTAATTATCAGCATCCTCCTCTCTAACAGTGAGGAGCTTATCTCTACCTTTGTCAGCAAAGGAGAGCCACAAGATTGCTGCCCACTGCTCCTGAGGGACCTTCTGTACTTTACAGGCCCTCTCTAAAGCAGTTATCCATTTGTGGATATCATCCCCACTCTGGTAGGGAGGGACAATCTTGCTCAGGTTCCTATGGTCATAGGACCTTTCCCTGTCTTTAGGGACATGGCTGCCACCATGGGACTCTAGTCCCAACTTTCTTCTCTCTCTAAGGAGATCTAGGGATTCCCTATCTAAAGCCAATTGCTTTTTTCTGATTTCCAGCTGAGTTTCCTCATACTGGACCAGTCGGTCTCTCCTCTCATGAGAGGATTCCCTCCTGTGAGAAGAGACAGAGCTCCCTATAGAGGTGCCAGAGTGGTTAGACTCCTGAGAAGGAGATCTAGACTTCCTGGGCACACTCTTAATCCTTCCTGGGGGACAAAGAGGGCATCATCTTGATCATCCACAGGAGGGATTGGGTTTTCCAGGTCAGGGTCATTGTCACCCTCCTGGCCAGTTTCAGAGGGGGGCTGGGGTATTGGTACCCCTAGCGTCCTCCTCTTCTCTTGCCCCACCCTCAGCTCCTACCCCTTCAGTCCCTACAGGCTTACTAAGGTCATAAGCCACCAACAGCTCCTTGAGGTGTTGGGTGGTGGGGCTTTGGCCTGTCCTTATTTTTCTCAAGTTACATAAAGCTCTCAATTCCAAGAATGGGAGTGTATCATACTTGGAGGGTGGAAGCTCAATGGCTTCCTGCAAGGATTCTTTGGATCCTGCCCTTAAAGACATTACTAGTGTGGTGTGGTGTATGTACTACCTACTCTAGTGTGGCCTACTAAACTCTCTTGAGTTATAGAAAGGGTTGTGCTATCCCTTAACACACAACTCTAAGTTCAGTAGAACTTACTGTATCCTAAGCTTAAATTATATGTACCTTAGGTACCTTTAGTGGTTTTCAGTTGATCAATTCAATTGAGATTATCTGGTAAAACAATAGCAAGCTGGAATCCCACACGCTGCACACCAATGTGAGAAGTTGGCCTGGTATATGCTGTCCACTAATTATAGTGGGCACCTTGCACCAGTCCAAACAACCCCTTATTGGAGATAGGTTTAAAGACAACCTTTATTGAAAGCTATCCTAGTGGTAGCTATGGAGAGCAGCCTTCAGGCTAAGTCTTGAAGGAATGTAAAGCAGCTTGTTTTACCAGTCTATAATCTCTTGAGTGACCAAATGAAAGAGCACCACACCAGGTATATATTCAAAATATATGTATTTATTGCTAAACACACCCCTCTAGTCTCTTTATGAGGCTAGAGTTCGAAGTACATAAGTTATAAGTTATTAAATCACAGTAATAGCACAAATACACGTTTGGGCCCTAGGGGCGTACCAAACCATATACCAATAAAGTGGTATGCGAACCACGACTGAACTAGACACTAGGCCTAGAGCCTCTAGAAGTGCTTGGACCACAAGGAACCACCCAAGGTAGTGACACAGGGGACCCACGGGAGACGCGTGCAGTGTAAATACACACCCGCGATACGCCGTTAACTTCTATGGAGAAAGTCGGGATCGGGAAAATAGAGGAAAGGGACACTTAAAAGAGGACTAGGACAAAACCCTTTGAGATCTAGGACTTTGAAGAGTCTCTACCCACGGGAGCACCGGAGTACTCGTGTTACCTCACCCAGGAAGCCGGGTGCATAGGTGCCTTTCGGGGTCGGGTTTCGTCGTCGATTCGAATGGCGATCTGCTGCAAAGTGCTGCTGGCGGCCAAGAGAAAAGTGTCCGGGTGGATCCAAGAGTGGATCGGAGTTCTGAAGAACCTGAAAGCAGAGGGGACAGAGTCTGGGTCACTAGCCAGTGACCAGGAAGGCGATGGACAGATGCCCACCGATGTCGAGTGCTTCAGGTGCGTTGACGGTCGTCTTGACTCTTCTGCCACGAGGTCCAGGAGGCGTTGTCGGCGACCAGGAGCAGGATTCGGGCTGGTACACGATGTCTGTCGAGTGCTGAGGTGTCGGCGACCGGATTGGACCCAACAAGCCTTGGCAACGGCAAGTCTTGGTGAAGATGTAGATCGTCGATGATGCAGACCAGCAAGGTCTGTGGAACTCACCCAGCGAGGGTAAGTGAGGGCAGGCCTGGAGCAACCAGGATACCAAGTTAAAAAAGGATTGGCCTTCGTTAAGGGCTACTAGCCAATGGGCTAGCGACCGCGAAGGAGCCTCGTTACGCCGCACGTGGATCTGGCTTACAGGACACTCGTGGAGTGGGGGCCAGTGATCTTCGGTGCAGGTGGTGCTGGAGGCTAGGGCTACTCGAAGCCTAAAGCACGATTTCTTGGGAGACCCAGAAGAGGATGCACTTGCAAATGTGCTCGGTGTCCAGGGGTCACGGTCTCAAGTCACCCACGATAGCCACGGGCCTCAGCTTTGCTGGGGACTCAGGGTAGCCTTGGGGAAGTCTGAGAATCCACCTCTGGTGATGCGATGACTTCGGCGTCCGACGGGAGCTTCCGAAATGCAAACCAGACAGATGCTTCTTTGGTGCCTGCCAAGCAGGGGAGTCACTCCTTGACCCCAAGGGAGATTCTTCAGTCCTCTAATCTTGTCGTAGAGCGTCGAAGGTCCAGGATTCAGTTTCAGAGTTTCGTCCAGGTATAATCTAAAGTCCTAAGGACTGGGTTCCTACCTTTATTCTAAAAATAGGGGTTGGACTACTCTGTGGCCCCACCTATGGGTGGGTCAGGGCAGAGGGGTGGCTACACCCCTTTCCCTTTGTCCAGTTCGTGCCAAAGCAGGGGCTGCAAGCCCCTGATCCGGTTTGAACTGGGTATGCACAGGGACACCAAATGTGCCCCCAGTGCAGGACTTCAAAGCACCCGAAAGTGCTCCCGCCCAGCCCCAATACACATTATCCTGTCTGGGGAGGTGGTCACACCTCCCTGGGACAGGAAACCTATTGTCCAGGCCTCCCTGCCGGAGTTTCGTCCAGCAGCAGGAGGCCAGACTCGTGTCTGTGGCAGCAGCATCCATTTTGTGATGCCAGGGCTCTGGAAAGAAGTTACCGGACTCGTCAGAGTTAACATGTCTTTCCTCTAGAAGGGTGGAATGCTACCCCCGCCGCCAGGATTGGCGGGGGGGTAGTATTCCAAGATGTTTGACACCAAACACGACATGTTTAGGTGCAGCCATTCCAAAGTTAGCATTTTACCGCGAGGATATAATGCGCTTAAGAGTATATGGTCAGGCTGCACTACAAACAGCATCAGAGATGGTCTCCGAACGCTGCAGAGGGGCCCTGCTCATGCAGGGGCACCCTCTCACATAGGAACCATGCACTCTGCCTTTAGGATTGATAAGGCCTGCCTTAGGAGTGACTTATAGGTTTATATGTGTGTATGTATTTCGTGATATAGGTAACCTATATCACAGTAAGGGGTGCATGCACCACCTTACCCAGGCTGCAGTAGCAGACCTGTGGTGTCAGTTTGGATGGCCTTCCAGGGGTGGCATAATACATGCTGCAGCCCCTGGCAGGCTCTGAGGTACCTATGCCCTTGGTACATAGTATACCATATACTAGGGACTTATAAGGGCACTCCAGATCCCAATCAGTGATGTGCCTAAGGCACATGGAAACCATTTTAGAGAGGAAGCAGCTAGGCTGGGGTTCTGATTAGCAGGGCCCCAGCCAGACTAATGTCGAAAAACAGTGAAGCATCAGCAAAAAGTGGGGGTACCCATGTGAAGCAGATCCTACTCTCCTACACACTCAAGCAGCCAACAATGTTCAGTGAGAATGAGTAGTCTACTGGGCTGAGCCACGATGTTATTGACAAAGTCTCAAGCCAATAACTGTAATAGACTGATCGTATTAGGAATTTATGAAAGCTGTGCTGTCAAAAAACAGGCCTAAAAACTCAGCACAACAAAAGCTGATTTGCAGTGTTGTGTAGTTTCCATCAATCAGTAGGAACTGCGTGTTTGCGGCCGACATAGACTTAGGGTGGTGACAGACTGATTCCATGCACCCCCACAGGATATGTTGCCCCCTGGACCAGCTAGCTCACACTGCCACTGTTATCCCCCCTAAACCTGAACAGGGAGTGAAAAGTTCTGGCAATCACTGAACATGACAACTCTGTTCCCTCAGAAACCATGGTGACAGACTTCAAACTTTTTCCTCAGTCACTCGTGCTTTCTTTCACCTAGAGAAATCTACAAAGAATACACAAAGAGGCATTTCCAATATTTATTCAACAGTAGTGTTTATTGCACAGAAAATATGGGCTGCAATGATTAATAGATAGAAGCAAACAAAAATTATAATGAATGTAAGAACAGAAAATAAAACAAATAGTTCCACCATCTTGTTGAGACAACTTATGTATGTATACATATACAATAATATAACTATGTAGCGTACTCCTACGATGCAGACCCCTAACCTACGTGTCTAGGGTGCAGATGTATGTTTTGCCAAGAAACCCCTTTCTGGATAATCTAACCCCACTATCTGGTGGGAAAGAGTGTAAGACCCCGTCTTGGTCATGAACTGGATATCCCCGATGGAGATGTTGGTCAGCTGCCAGCCAAAAACTTTGGCATGCAGGGACCCCTCAAATCCAGCAGAAGTGTCTCCTCTGATCATGTTAGGAAACAAAAGGTTATATATAGAAAACGGTATCCTTGCCTTGGGCCAAGATTGTGATTGGGCTGCCAGTGTTTGCATTTCACGGACAGCTATGTCGCCATATTGAGGTAATAATAAAACACATTTGTGTCACACATGATGGCCTTGTCCCTAATGCCAAGGTAGTACAATAGTGTTCTCACATAGTGTTCCACATCAGCAAGGTCAGTGTTTCCAAGAAACCAGTCCAAGAGTCACGAATGCAAATGTGTTTCAAAAGTCGATGCAGCAAAGAGAAGGCAATTTTAGGGAAGGACAGTGTACATGAAAAAATAGCACTAATTCCGACCAGGCTTACCTTAAGCACATATTAGCAGGAATGGTAGGGTAAATGTGTGTTATTGAAATGACCAAAAACATCCCCTTTGACACAACCAGCCATCCAGCACTGACATTGTAGAATCAAAATAACCTCAAAATGTACCCACAGTAGGGGCTTTTGACTGAGGAATATCCATGTGTATTTTTATGGATGAGAATTTCTGTATTTGTCCAGGCTTATCACGGAGGACAGCATCTCTCAATGGGAGTTTCACTTCCTCTTCCTTACACAGTCCATGAACTCTATTCAGAACTAAATTAAAATAATATTTTATTTGGCATGTTTGAAGTGTTTCAAAAAAATACAAATTAATTTTATTTAATTTATTCTAGGAAATATATATAGGAGATGTGCGAAGTTGTCTGTCACTATCATTTACCGGTATATATTATGAATATGTCAAGCCCATGAATTGCATACATGCGCATTTTGTGAATAGCAGCAATGGTTAATGGTTTTAGCCATGACAATATGACAATAATTGAGTCTTTCTTCATACATTGACAAGCTATTAAGAATCTTTTAACAGCGTGGAAGTGCACAGATCTCATAAGGCTTGGGGGGTGTAGTGAATCCAACTGCAGGAGACAAATCAATATGAGTTACACCAGGAGGAAGCCGCAAAGTACACCTCTGCAGAAGACTTGTAAAAAACAAAAACAGCTCCATTCTCGCAAGAGTTTGGCCAATGCAGATTCTTCGACCTATAACAAAAATTACATGATCTGTTAAAGTATTAGCATTTTTTAAAATTTAGTCTGAACCTCATCTCCTGATTTTAGGCACTTAATCTGCCATATTTTTTTTCTACATCAGAGTGAAGCTCTTTGTCTATATTATTCTATGGTTTCAGTTTCTATACAACTTTTTGTCAGACCTCTAAGCATCATAGGCTTCTTCGCACAATTTGTGCCTGTATATGACTGTTACTAGATTCACAAAAATCCCCAGCTCAATCCATACAAAAGTGAACCATCCATAATAGCAAGCATGACTGAAACACTTGAGCATTTCATTTTTATATATTTTTTTTATTTATCATGAAACATATATTTGACACTGAATCATCACTTCCTCTACAAAAACTAAAAATATTGGGACGCTTCAGTCGATGCCCACCCTTACTGCCGTTTTCATTGAATTAAAATAAAGTGCATTTTTTGTGTAAAAACACATCTGAAACCTATGACTTTGTGGGTGTTTGTCTCTTTACCACAGTCCTGCCCCCTGCCCATTCCACGAGAACACTTGATTCCACCATACATGCTGACTTACAGCAGTTCTAGTTGTGATCATAATGTCAGCAGAGGATGTGAGGAGAAATAACTTTTTGTGCAATATTAGTTGTGACGCAATATCTTTGCAGTCGGGGCATTGAAGATTAGTTTGTCTATTGTAGATGCAGACTTTCGAACATAAGACATGCATTTGATATCTGTAGTAAAATAACAATGTACTAATACTAAAGCCCTGAGTGGGTGGCTCTTGACAGAATCAGTAGTTGGACAGTTTTCTCAACAAGAAGGAAGGAAGCCTCCTGAAATTATCTAGTATCTACAAATAGAAGAAGAAATGCTCCTATTTTTTGCGGACTCCCACCTGTCGTGTAGTTCCTATATCACCTATACAGGATCTACGCGTTTGGATAACATAAACTGTGGGTTTGGTGGCGGACTGATTCCGTGCACCCCACCGGATACGTTAGCCTGTCTGTATCAGCTAGCTCACAGTGCCACTATAATCTCCTCTTACCAAGGAGAGAATAGATTCTGGCAACCTCAGAACATGACAACCCTGATCCCTCAGAATCATGGAAACAATATACTACCTTTCGCTCAGTCTCTCGTGCTTACAGAGTTACATAGAATAAACAGGCTGGGCGTTTTCAATAAGTATAGATGAGCTGCAACAACCATTAGACAGTAGCAGAGATATATGATTAGAAGTACTACGAAAGTAAAGGGATGGTATAGTTCTACCATCTCGCAGAAATCATGAATATATACAAGTACATAAAACACATGATAAAAAGTGCATACTCCTACAATGCCTTCCTAACTAGATGTACCTAAGTGTGCCTAGCATCTGTGTAGGTGTTATGCCAAGAATCCCTCTAGGATCTAGTCAACCCCATTACCTGAGAATGAGAGAATATGGGACCCCATCCTGGTCTCGAGTTGGACACCCTGCGAGGGATGTTAGACCACTGCGAGCTGGAGTGTCTGCATGCAGGAACCTCAGCGTCTCTGGTCAGTGTGTCAGCTGGGAAGTCTTGGTCTCCTCTGTCTTTCTAAGCAAAATGTGATGTTTATATACCCATAGGTCTCCCCAGGGGTCCTACCTTGCTGTGTTACTGTGTTGGCCTAAAGGATGACGTCGGGCCTGAACTTTATATAGAGATATTATACAGGAGATGTTAGTCCTGCTGTGCTTCCAAGAAGCCTCATGCATAATGTATGAGATTCGAACTAGGGGGGAACCCGCATTCTGAATGCAGTGTTGTATCTAGGTAAAAGGTCAGTCCCTAAGAACCGTTATGTATGTAATGTAGGGAAGAATATAGGTGAAAGGTTGCAATGTTACCTGCGCCTATATAGGGTACCTATATAGAATATAACACACCAATATATCTCTTTGTGGCATGATTGATCATTGAGTCCTCACCAGGTACAACTAAAGGCACCGGGTGGGCTCAACCCCACTTTTGGACCGAGTAATTTGATTTAGTAGTGGAAAATATCTACAGGGATCTTGGAAAGGATACAAGTTGCTTTTGGATGATTCCCTGATTAATTAGATGTATTCTTAGGGCCCCCTTGGCAGATTAAGAATTGAAAGGGAACATGAATGGAGTAGTAATGGCTTCAAGGTCCGCTGATCAACATATTTCAGCTATTGTTTCAGCCACTGGTGAAATCCAGCATTCATCAGGACCATCATGATTCCTAATGATGATAAATCTAAGCATGTTGAGTGTAGTTCTTAGCCATGATGTACATGCATTCTATTCATGCACACTCACACACACAAATGCTTGGTTTGCTGCAGACACAACTTCCTATAGTTTCTTACCCCTCAAAGACCTGCCAAACAAAAGTTCAAAGTTGCTCGATTTACAAATGTAGTAGGACACTTTTTTTCTACTCAGGTCATAAATGGGGCCACTTTTATTTTGGTGTCTGGGCCTACTTTCTGTCTCAGTCGGACGCTAAACCCATTAACAACAGCCACACTGATCTCAGACCATGGACTCCCTCTTGGGCATGGGGGATGACCTGCACCCAGTTGAATCGTTTCTGCAGTGAATCTGTCTTGTAGAAAGTCAAGGGCAGTATAACACTGCACCGATCTGATAGCTCTGTATTCAGATCCTTCTACTGCATGGGCCATCATCCACCTAAATAATTTATTTCTCACTCATAAACTCTTCACAAGTGTCACCCTAACAGAAGATCCAACATTTTGAGGCACCACTTCAGTTGCTGCTTGGTGCCAGATACCACTTCAGTGAAATGAGTAATCTTCTAGGATTCAATGCTGTGGTGAAACTACCACTGATGATATTATTTTGTAATTTAAAAATATCACTCTCACTATAGATTAACCACATTTGAATTCATATATCTTTAATGCCTACAACATGCAGCATGCCTCTGTAAGATTTACAACCACCTGGATACAAGGTAGATGGTTCACAAACAAGATTTACCAATATGAAAAGATATTCATCTGAGAAATATTACCTGCTCCAAAGTTCATTAATGCTTCATTTTTCACAAACTTCCCCTCAGAGTCAAGAAAATGCTGTGGGTTAAATTCTTCAGGCTTTGCAAACTGAGTCTTATCGTACAACACAGATTCGAGTAGTGGAATAACATGAGTTCCCTGGGAATTAAATAAAAGATTTTATGAAACGCATTTAGCCAAATTAATTTTGAGTTCCACAATACATTTCATGCCCAGTAAATATGTTCTTCTGCAACTTGACGTTAGGTATTCCTAAAGTTACTACAGTTATGTGTATGACTGTTGATTCATCAAAATGCTAGGGATAGTGGAAGTGACATCACAATGACCTTTGACCTATGGATGACATCAAAGCAAGTCACAACACATGATCTTTGACCTGATGACATTACAGAAAATGACACTACATGACCTCTAACTTGCTGATTGTGTGTGGTGCAATTGTGTTCTTGACTAGTGCATTTAATGCAATTCTGTACAGTTGTTAGCAGAGGTGAAGTGTATCATGCACATGACATACTCACACTCAAGCTACCCTCATTTGAGAGGTATGACCCTTAGTTTGCTAAAACTTTACCATAGATTGTAGTCACAAAAGTATACATTTCTTGCTGCGACTCTCATATAGTCATCACTCAGTTCAATTATTTTCAATAGTAAATTTGAATTGGACCAATAATTCAGTATCAAAGGAACTCTCTTTAGTGATTGAGAGTCATGCTTTGTGCCAAATATAGAAATGCACAATACAGTACAAGTTCTTGGCATTTGCTTAGATCTAAAAAAAAATGCAAAATACAATACACTAAGCACATGATAGTCAATTGTATTCAATATGTTTTATGCTTGACAATTATTATTGAGCAGTTATTTCAAACTGGGGAACATGGTAGATTTGCAACAGTCTAAACTGCTGCATCGATTTTGCTATTCATGTGCCATGTTGTCTAATTCACAAAATGCATAATGCAACTCCCTAAGCATGACATACTAGCAAACAAGTGATTTCATTCGTTATTGTGACCGTCCAAAAAGTATTGTTCCAATGCATTTCATAAACAGTTATATCTCAACCTACATTTGAAGAAGGACCAGAAATAAAACAAAGGATGTGTATGCAGAGTGCTGAGGACAGTCCCATGAGGACAGGGCTGGCTTTAGCCCTATTGGTGCCTGATACGAAAATCTTTTTGCCCCCCATGACCTCCTCCTCGGATTCCCTCACTACCATCCAGCAAAAGGGCCCTGATCTCTTTATAGCCCCTCTCTCACATACATTCCTTTTAAAGTTCTGGTAAAGACTGGCTTTCTTAGTCCACTCAGCCACCACATAAAATACAGATCTGTTCTTTGCAGCAGGCATATTAACCCTCTGGCTACTCCATGGCGAGTCAAAACTTCCACTAGACAAAACCCTGATCTCTCCCTCTAGCAGGAACATTATTCATAAGATCCAGAAAAGCTTCAGGCCTTATCGAAAAAAAGATGGGAGGAAAGCAAACAGCTGAGTGAGAACAGTTGTACAGCTTGGGAGAACTTCATCAAAAGTTTCGACTCTGCCAAATCCAAAAATGATTCAACAAAAGAAAAAGCAAGGCCAAAAAACGAATGGGAGGCTCCACGCAACCTGGCAAGTAACCAAAGAATGTATCTCTCAAGACCCCAGAACGCCGAACTAAGGCAAATAAAGAGCGAAATTAATAGAGCTCTGCGCAGTCTCCACCTACACAGCCCAGTCAATAACATACAGCTCGAACTAACTATGTATGGCTTGCTAAAAAGGAAAATGCTGATACAACATGGGCAAAACTGCTACATGATGCAAAAAATTACAACAGCACCAGGTTTTGGCAGACAGTCAACGGCTTAGAGAATCCCACAGCTCCGGGAATAAATTCACACATAACGGAGGATATTTGGGTAAAGCACCTACAGCGCCACTTCAACTCGGAAGTTGGCGAAATAAAACAAGATACTTCGCTGTACCAATGCGACCGGCAGTTCCTCAAACTCCAAGGATCGGAACTCAACCCCTTCTTTTCAAACAAACAGCTTGTGAATAGAATCTCAAAAAGCCGGAAGGATGGAGCGCCTGGGCCCAACGGCCTACCACCAATCATATATAAGCAATACCCGAATTATTGAGCTGAAGCGCTATTACCCCTTTTCAATAATATTATGGAACTCAAAAGAATTCCTGAATCTTGGAAGGGGTCAATTATTTCACCGATCCATAAAAAAGGCAGTATGACCGAGCCAAAAAACTACAGGCTCATTGCATTAATAGATATCGAAGCCAAACACTACGCAGGCCTCCTACTGAATGAACTTACGGATTGGGCACAGGAAAAAGCCTTAATTCCCATCAATCAAACTGGCTTCCAAAAAAGCATGGGGACTACAACAAATATTCTTGCTCTTTCGCTCTTGATACATGCTACTAAAAACATCAATAAACCACTATGTGTTTGCTTTATTGACTTCAAAGCCGCTTTCGATAGTGTAGACAGGGGGATACTCTGGGCGAAACTTTCGAGGTGGGGAATAGCCACAAATCTCCTGAACCAGTTAATTTTACTTCACTCCGAAACATGGGTCCAAATTAAAGTGGGAGCAGGGGATTGCTTGTCAAGGAGAATCACAACCACCAAAGGGCTGAAGCAGGGCTGTGTCCTGGCCCCGACCCTGTTCAACCTTTTCATCTCCGATCTCACCATTAAGCTGGACAATTGTAACCATCACGCCCCGAATCTGGGGGGCTTAACTCTCTCAAACCTACTGTATGCCGACGACCTGATACTTATCAGTCGTACTCCAGTAGGCTTGCAGCATTTGATAAATACCACAAGTGATTTTGCTGAGATGAACGGGTTAAGTATAAACCTTGAAAAATCCAAAGTTATGGTATTAAACATACGGAACAACAAACACCAACCCCGTTGGACGATGGGGGTAGGTTGCTGGAGACGGCCGAGGAATATAAGTATTTGGGAGTAATATTTGATAGGAACGGCTCGTTCATTAAACAGAAAGCAGCCATCAAGGGCAGAGGGACCACACTGGCAGTTGCACTAAAAAATATCAAGCACAAAATAGCCGGCCCCAATCTTCTTCCTCTATTAGAAGTGCTCCGAGCAAGACTTTTATCTACGATCACTCATGGAAGTGAATCAATGAGAGGGAGAGACGAGGTTACCTTGGACAATGCGGTCACCAAGGCTGTGAGAATAATATTCAATCTCCCGCAGTTTACATCGCCAGCTCAAATAAGGCTAGAGTTCGGGCTCCAAAATCAACAAATATCACGGAAGGGCGCTTACGCCAAGTGCTGGTATAAAATAAAGGGAGCCGAGCCAGGTACAATGAACTCACATCTGTGGAAGGAAATTACAAGGAAAAAGACAGCCCGGCCATGGGTTACCTACAATCGGCAATTAGGCTGCTTGCTTTACAGGACCTATGGGAAACCAGCATGTCCCAAAAAAGTTTCAAGGTCATGGTAAATAAATCAGTAAAGATTGTATCCCACGAAGAAGATAAAGCAGCACTTAGCAAGAGGACCCATGGTTGGTTTGTCATTCAGAGCTATATGAGGGCTAAGCCACAACAATACCTAGGAACAGGCTTCTCGAGAATCACCAAAGAAAGATTCTTGCACTTGAGGTTGGGAATTTTACCCGCAAAGTGTCACCTGCCGCCATGGAAACGCACAGACGCAACAAACCACTGCAGATTATGCGGAGACATCAATGAGGATGTTTTACATCTACTATGTATCTGCAAAGGCTTGGGAGCGGAACGAAGACAGCTATTAAAGCCGCGCCTGATCGAATGCCAGGTACGAACATGCAGGCAGGCGGTAAAGGCATGCTTCGAGGGCAGCAATGTCCGGTTGGCCTGTAGCCTTGTTCGGTTTATGAGTGCAGCAAAAGCAAAGCTTTCCCTGGAAGTCCTTTAACAAACTGGTCATCAATTTGGGCCCACCGACTTCTGTGCAGTGTACAACAATCCTGTTTCAAAAAGATTGTCTCTGCCAATTATGTTTATCACTACGGTTCCTTCGTGCTCCTCAGCAGCCACTTTTGGGCTGTGGGCCAGCAATGGTGACATAAAATTCTTTATTCTATTAAGTCACCCCAGGCTCAGCAATACGGGCTAAGGTAAGCCTATCACAGACATGGGAATTACCTGGTAAGGGGTGCTACGAACTGGGTGAACAAAGGACACGATGTACTGCAAACTGGAACTGTCAACAACGAACCTTTCGTGCCCGCTCACAGATTTTAATTCTATTTATATCGAAATCCCTAACACCAACTTTAACGGAACTGGCATTGCAAAGGAACCCTCAGGAAATAATACTCCAAAAAATGCTGTACTTTTCATGCCATTTTATGCACCTTATTGACTGTATTGCACGTCAGCTTTTATCCTTCTTGTAATTTTATGGAACCATTGCTACTTTTTAATGCATTCAACTAATTCTAGTATTATATGACGTTGTTTTGTTTTTACCCACATGTTTTTACAGATTGCAAAGGTTTTAATTAATCACGCAATAAAGAGATTACTTACTTATTCATAAGTTTTATCTTAACATTTTTATTGCTGCCTGAAAGCTAGACCCAACAAGGAACTCTGCAGCAGGTGCTTTTAAATCGCAAGTTATTGCTAAACAAAGAGCCCCCCCTGAGGTCAGTGCCCCGCCTGTGGGTCAGCACCCAGTGTGGCCACACCAGTCGCAGCGCCCTAAAGCTGGCCCTGCATGAGGAGGTGCGGGGGCCTAATGATGAAAGAGTTCTAAATTTGACTGTATGCCAAAAGGCACCCAATTTTAATGATGAACTGCATAACATTCTGGTCATTTCCAAGGATTTATGAAACACCAGAAAGACAAAGCGTCAGGCTAATTTAGAAAGCATTAACACTGCAATGCCCTAAATACAATACGCTGCTGACGTACAACATAATGTACAACAACACCATACAACATAATGTACAATATTATGTGCTCACATCATAAACTGAGCAACGCAGGGTAGTGTATGAAACCCAGTTTGAAAGCATCTATAATTCGCTGGTCTAAGCACACATTGCATGCTGCCTATTTAATATAAGTGCAAAATTCAATGTTCAAGTACAGAGCAAATCAAGACTCCGTAGACCCTCTCTGTGCATGTCAAACACTCATACTATCATTTAAACCCTTATTGAAAGAACTAATTTTTACTGTTGCCATCCTATCCAATGCATTTCAGTCATTTGGTTCAAGGTGTAACCTGATTTTAGAATAAGAAAACTCTTGTTACATCGACCACAGTGTGAAATTCCTAAAAAGTCCCCAGTTTAAACATTTGCAGAAAGCAGTGTTGCTTTTTCTGGGAACACATTGAATTTCCCAGATTGATGACAAATTTAACAGTTTAAAATGACAACGCAGAATGCAATGTCCTTCAGACAGTATATACTGATAACAAATTCACCATGTCTTGGTCCATGAATAATATACTGTTAAGTTATGCAATAATATGTTGTTCAATTTTATAATTTGGACATGATACCGCACTCTCCAGTTTAAAAAAAAAGCGTACGGTGCAATGTCCTTCTTTCAAATATATGACACACACTCTGAACCCAGGCCTGTGTATCCCATGTAGTATATCTTTCATTGTTGCATTTTGGTACTTGTAGTCCTGTTTGTACCATTGTACACATGTCTACAAGGGGAAACAACATTTACATTGGGTTCATTAGACCGCGATGCCTTTACAACGCGGTCGTTACAACGACCGCGTTGTTACAACGCGATGCCATTACTACGTAAGTCATTACATCGACTTGCAGTAGATGGTGCTCTAACATAAGGAATAGTATAATTTACTATTCCAACACCTTCCGTACTGTTGCGTAGGCTAATGTTACGGTGCCATCTACTACAAGTCGATGTAATGACTTGCGTAGTAATGGCATTGCGTTGTAACAACGCAGTCGTTGTAACGACTGCTTTGTTACCTGACGCATAGTAAAAGCACGCGTTGTAACGTGCTATATTCGTCTACAAGTACCATAATGAAATAAAAACACACAGACAGAATGAGTACGCATGCACAAAAATGGCAAATCTTGCAGAATAGCTCTCCGGTCTATACAAATATGTTTTTGTGTTCCTTGGCTCATAAAAACAACATTAGGCATTTCCATCTAATTCTGATGAATATAAAAATAAATCCTGCCAATCCCTACCCAAACTCACAATACCCATGTTTAGCTACAAAAAGAGGCATCCAAAAGGCTGAAGAAGGGTGGCTATAATGAATGCAGCAGTTGCAGTAGTCCCTTGGGCCAGCAGTGAAGTGCCTATTGACCTGAACCTCAATTATGATTATCTCTTAACATCTATATGTGAGTCAGGGAAGCCCACTTTTTTATGTGCCTTTTGCTAGCGTTTTGTTTTGGCCTGAAGAAGAAGCAATGCCATGGAGTAACTTACAACAGGAGAGAGGTGAATGTAGAAGATGAGAAATACTGCTGATTGAGGCAGAAGGTTATACCTATGGGTATTGGGGAAAAGAAAGGGCCAAAGCTTTAGGGGAAGTGTATGAGGTCGTGGCCTGGCAGTGACAGTCGCACTGCGTCATTGGCGGCCGCCTGTAGCAACTGGGGATCCAATTCACTGTTGCTGCAGACTGGGTAGAGGTGAGCGAGGTAACAAACTAACAGGGAGAACTGAGCCCGAACCGAGCTACCAGCCTTGCTTGGCTCTAAGAGGCCATGCACGAGTTGAACCTTGAACATATTGAATATGGAAATCATGCAACAAGCAATCATGATAAAATGTCGACATTTTATAAAAGTGTATTACGTTTTAACATCCTGAAGCTTTTCTCCTTAGTCTGTTAGGTTATATCACTGCATTGAAGCGTATGTATTCAAAGTAATAGTTTTGAAACATGAATTTAGAAATATTCACGCCCTCCCACCCCCATGATGACAAAGCCACTTGCCAACTCAGAGGCCTCAGGTGTTCTGTGCCTCCCATGATGGCCAAGATTCTTATTATAGAGGAGCAGCATTACAGTCTGTTAAATCAAACACAAGATGTTCTGTAAACTGATTATATTTCATAAAAGTCTTAGGATGAAAATCATTGGAACATTGAGCTTAGCTTGACATGCAAGTCTGTTAACATAACCTTTTGGAATGTGAAATATATGTAGTAAACAATGGTTTAAAAAGCCGGCATTACCGAAAGATCACTTCAGTCAATAGAGGGCCTAGTCAAAACTTGGGGCCTGATTTACAAAGGGCTTGCGCACTCGTGGCGGAAGCCCGGAAGTCCTGGCAGAGTCTGGGGGCAGAATCTTTGCAATGAGAATTCTCACTCTCGTTGCAGAATTTGAGAATTCTCATTGAGGTGATTCCGCCCAAGTGTCGAGACTCCCCCACAATTGCAGGATCTCCGCCATGAGTGCAGAGGCCCTTTGTGAATTCAGGCCCTTAGACATCCAGTCTAAACTTGGAGTTTAGGTCTAAAGTTAGACTTCAGGTCTAAAGTTATGCTTGAGGTCTAAAGTTAGACTTTAGGTCTAAACTTGGACTTCTGGTCAAATGTTAATCTTCAGGTCTAAGTTTAGCTTTGTGAATCAGGCCCAGAGTGTTTTAAGTCAGGTTACCGCACCTTAAATATCAAAAGAGCAATATGAAATATGGTGAATTGCTGCAAGTTGCAAGAACCTGCAGTCAAGAAAAATATTATAATTAGGAGCTACAAATAATTAATGAAAGACTCAGACAAAAAAGAAATAACGAAACAACTGTAAAAAACGCTAGGAAGTTCACAAAGTAGAAGAGAATGGACTCACTGCCACCTAAGGTTACAACTACCCTTTCCAAAGAAAAACTGTATGAAATTTCATTTTGCAAAAACTCGTTGCAAGTTGTGTACCAACTTTTTGCCGTGGGGTGTCTGTGATGGAGAGGGAGGCTGATCGGAGGTATCTGGTCAGTTGGTGAAAGGTCAGGCGTTTGTTGATGTATGCTGGTCCTTTGTTGTGCAGGGCCTTGTAGGCGTGGGTCAGTATCTTAATTGGCATCTCTTCTGAATGGGGAGCCAGTTTAGTTTCTTGAGATGGGGTGGGATGTCGGTCCTTCAGGGGAGGTCGAGTATGAGTCGTGCCGCTACGTTCTGTATTATCTGGAATCTCTTCAGCAGGTGTGCAGTGATATAAGGATTGCATTAAAGTTCCAGGTATACTTTTTACTACTGCTCATGCAGGAGATACCAAATACTCCAGCAGCTCAGCAGAGAAGTATACAAACAGATCTGTTGAACAAGGTATGAATCATACCAATATGAAATTGAACTGCATGTTTTAATACGTACTTGTATGGATATAAAAAAGAAAACAGTGTCTATTTTCATGTCCTTACTAAATATATGAGTTTTTAACTGCTGACAAGGAATCACTGTTGGAATTTGTGAAGATTGAGAATCATCATGGATCATCATGGATAAGTGTAATGAAATACTGTCCCAAATGAAAAATGATGCTGTGATTTATGACCATGAATAATATGTTGAGTGTGCAATACACTTCTAACAGGTGAGACTAAAATATAGTCTTTGTTTTTGATTACTACATCTGAAACTGACTAACCCTGAAATACATATTTTTAAGTTAAATTCTTAATCTAAAGTGTATTTTCCATCTATATTTAAATATACCAATGGCTTTAGAGTGAGATTATGCAATGCTGACCTTGAGGAACTGATTGATATTATCACCAACATGTGTTGGCCTGAGATGTCATCACATGTAGATATTACATTGGAGCGCATTGAAATTATAGATAAAAAACTAATCTAAAGAAATGATTCACCATTTGATTTCTTTCATGACCTGTCTTTAGAATTGATCAAAGCAGTCTTTGAACTTCTCAAAATATAAGACAATTAGTAAAGTAAATGTATTTGACTATAAGGAAGGGAAGTTAGAAGCATGTGGGGGCTAGAGGCAGAACACTCAGAGCCTGATTCTGCACTTTTGAGTTTGTTTACAATTTTGAGTAAGTTTACTACATTTCGGAATTCACAAACTGCACTTTTGCTGTAATTTATATTTTTGTAGTAAGTCCACCACTACACATGGCCAACTACTGGTATTGCGCCACCCTCCCATAGAAAATAATAGAAGTAAGGCCTTTAAATAAAACGTGTTACATTAAATTAAAGTATTCATAATTATACATTATTGATACAAAATATATAAACTAGCACATATTTTTATGTATTTATGTAATTTTTTAAAATTCAAAATAGGTTATTAAATATTTTATAATTAAATATTACATTTGTGTAAAACTATGGGGCCATTAAAATTCCTCTCTGAGTAGTGCAGGAAAAGAATACTTTATAATGGGTATTGCTAGTTTGGGAAGTCGGACTCCTCTCCTGCTGTGACAGAATGGACCTAGCCCTCAAGCATATCATAGACGTGGCAAGATTGCAACCCTTAATGTATTGGTCTCGGGTTTGGTTCACTGAGGTTGGAAGACCTTATAGAGAAGCCTCAATTGACATTCTAGCCTCACAAAATTCACATGAAATTCTCTGGCTAGTGCATGTCAAACAGTTCATAAGTATTTTGGGGGTGGAAAGCTTTTAGAACACCCCTTCAGTCATTAATAGTACTGCTAAAGGCACCATCAAACTAGGCAATTTTCATTATACAAAGCAAGACTTATGATTCCACAGGTAGCCGGACCAAGGTTTTTCTCATGTAAAAAACATATTTAAAATAGAGGACATCGTGGATTACATTCAACCAACTCTGACCATTCTCTTTTTCTGCAGTTTCATTATGGTGTTCTCCCTTTGACAACCTACATGTCATCATGGCACTTATCATTCAACAAGTCGAAGCTGTTTCCGGAGTGCTGTCTTACGGATGAATCAGAGGAACATTTTTTATTCTTCTGTTCAGCATATTCCAAGCCGTAATACAGGTGGTTTGCACCCATGTGCTGGTCTTTGGGCCTGCCAGACCGTATTAATTCCCAGAGAATATTTCAAAGTGATACATGGGTGATTGTAGTGTTTGTATGACTGACGCACCAGAAGGTTATTGCATCTGCACAGACCTTTAGTGCAGCACTGTAGCAAATGTAGTTTTAATATATTTATTATTGCCTTTTTCCTTTTTTTTGTGTCCTCATATCACCATTGTGTCTGCAAAACTTAGACCACCAACCCCAGTTCTAACCGTCACTCGGTCTATTACATTCACGTTGTTTCCACCGCACTAGAGCTAGCCGACCAGGCTGCAATCCTAAGCGGTACCCTTGGTGTAATCATTAGAACTTATGTGGATTCTGCAGTAATTTCCTCTAATGCAGACCATCTAATAAACTCATCCATACTGCCAACTTCCTGCCTGGAGAACCTTCCATACACATATGGCAAGTCCATTTGGCCGCCTTAATCCAATCTATTACACTCGGGGATACAGGGTCAATACAGTGTTTACAGATTTCCTCCTTGCTAGTAATATCAGGTAGAAAACAAGGCCAATTTGATCGCTACTCAATGCACTATGTGTGATGTTATCCACGCCCAATAAAAGCAATACTGGGTTTAATACGATGGAGAAACCCAGGATGTCTTTTAAGATGGACACGATATTTGCCCAAAATGACTTTATTCCAGGACAGGTGAAAAAGACATGTTCCTCATCAGCTTTCATGAAACCGCATCTACTACACCTTGGGCATGGCTGTGTTATAAACTTTGCAATTTTTTGGGGAGTACAATAGAGCCTATTGATAGTAAAAAAGTGATTTCGCTTTAATTTTGCGGGCTTAACGATTGAGTATAACAGTTTCAGGGAATTATTCCTTATCGCTTGCATGTCCACCCTCTGAAAAATATCCTCCCAGATCGCGTAAGGTGCCAATAAATATTTATCCTCAGCATCCAGGAGCTTCCAATACCAGAGGGCAACTTCCTTCCTTTTGGGTCTGCCATCCAGGAGAGAGGACTCAAATTCCCAGCCCAATCCTACGTCTGAGGTCGAAGTTGCAAACCAGGAGGAAAACTGCACATATTTAAACCTGGAGAGGGTTGGTATTTCCTCCCCAGAGTTGACAATGGCTATCCCAAGATATTTTAACTCTGCTGATGCTTTCCCCCTCCACCCATCTAGGTTTGTGCACATTATTTCTGTCTTAGAATTATTCACCACATACCCTAAAAAGACGCCGAACTCAGCAACCAGCCTCTCCACCCTAGGTAGGGTTTGGGTAGGATCAGATGTATAAATTAACAGGTCGTCGGCATACAGCGCAATCTTATTGCTGAAAGGGGGAGAATTAAAAGGGATAACAAGCTTATCTTCCCTTAGCAATATTGCTAACGTCTCTAAATAGATATCAAATAAGGGAGGTGACAGGGGACACCCCTGCCTAGTACCCCTTTGAATGCTAAAACTACTGGTCAATGACCCATTAAGGAGGATCCTAGTCGATGAATTTTCGTATACTGCAAGTAGTGTAGAAATAAAACCCTGACTGAATCCTATAACCTTTAATACCATCCATGGATAGGCCCAACAAGTCTTCATCAAAAGCCTTAGCTGCATTGATTGTAGCCACGGCCAAGGGAATCAAATGCGCAGTGGCGAGATCAATAGTTCCTATAAGTTGCTCTGTGAGTTCTTGAATTTGCCTCTCTGGCACAAAACCTTTCTGATCCGGTTGTAGCAATAGGGGGGCTAACTTAGCTAAGCTCCCTGCCAAAACGCTCATAAAGATTTTATAATCTGCATTTAGCGGGGAGATTGGACGGTAGGAATCGGCCTTCCGAGGGTCCTTAGCTTGTTTTAGAACCAAGACAAATTTGGCCTCTTTCCATGAGTTTGGAATCCGTCCTCCCTGTAAATAAATTGAGTTAAATAAAGTCTCCCATTCCAGAACTATTTCATCCATTAATGTCTTATAAAGCTTTGAGGGTATTGCATCTGGGCCGGCCGCCTTTCCTCTCTTCACTCGTTGGAGGTAGACCTAATTTCCTCCTCGGTTATCGGGGCATCCATATGTTCTCTACCTTCCCTTGTAAGCCTCAGGAGCCCAACACCTTCTAACCTAGCTCTAAGAGTCTTGGGGTCAGGAGGGACTTCTTCCGTGTACAACTCATTAAACAAGGATACCAAAAGGTCCTGCATATCCTCAGCCTTGTTCGCTACATCACCCTGTACATTGATTTTCAGAGTGGCAACTACATTGGAATCCAGGAGGATTGCCCTTTTTAATGTCTACTGAGTGTTACTTTGCCCTCTAAGGCCCCTAAGCACCATGCTAACTGCAACATGGTCTGAAATATATCCTGGCAGAAGGTTAACGACTTTTATTTCCCCAGCCAGAGCTTTGTCGACCAAGCTGTAATCTAATCTGGAAAAGTGACCGTACTTCTTACTATGAAAAGTATATCCTCTTCTTGAGCCCATTAAGTGTCTCCAGCCATCCACCAGGCCAATATTGTGGAGCATATTCTTAAGGGCTTGTCTAGCCCTAGGGGCTTGGGCATGAAACTTCCTGGTAGATCTATCTAAAAGGGGGTTCAACAGGGTATTAAAGTCTCCCCCAATTATTATCGGTATTGTCACCTCCACTAAGTTCCACTCCAGATGTGATATATATTGGGGATCATTGAGGTTCGCACCATAAAAACTAACACAAATTCTTAATCTCCACATCTCGGAACTGCCATAACCCACCCTCCGGAGCCGTCAGTTTTTGAAGACATCACCTTCACCCCAGTTCCCCTCCTTATCAAAATGGCCACCCCCTTGTTGTACACTGTCTGCTCTGAGACAACAAACCTATCCATCCAACTAAATTTCTAGCAGAGGGCTCTACTCTCAGTAGGCACTAGGCATTAAATGGGTCTCTTGCCGTATAATTATGTGGGCCAGGCTATCCTCTAATTATATCATAATCAATCTCTGCTGGGTTTTAATTCTAAGGCCATTTACATTCCATGATTGAAATGAGATCTCCCTGCTAGCACCCATTCTCATCAGGGGACCTGGGGCATATGTTCAAATAGCCTATCATAGGGCAAGCAGTAGACCTGATTTAAAAGGGTGACATTGAGCACTTATTTTTGTTTTTTATCCCACTGCTCCCCACCCTGTGCCCTACCCAATCCCTGTGACACACCACCCACCCACCCTGCAGAACCCTCCCATTGCTGACAGGTGTGGAATGCCTGATGAGCTTCCATGCGGAGGATTGGATAGGACTCAAATTAACTTAGCTTCGGTGGGATCCTCTTCTATTCCCCCCAGCACACTTTGTCTTCATCTTGGTAAGAGTTCAGGGGCCTGCCCCCTTTTTAATAAGTTTGATTAGGGCCTCTGCATCTTCCACAGTTCGAAAATTGTGCATGTGTTAGTTCCACAAGACCAAGAGCATTGCCAGGAATTTCAACTGAGTCTGATCTGATCACAAGGGAATAGGAACCGAACATGAAGGGGCCATTCCTTAAAGCTGTACTCAGTATTGCCTCTTCCACTGAATATGAAAGGAAGTTCATTAAGATTTTCCTCAGCTTCTGCCTCTGGGGATTCCCTTTAAAGGGATCTCTGTGTACTCGTTGTTTCTCCAGGTCGAGGTTGATATCAGGTCTGTCTTTGAGAGCCGTCTCCCGCAGCAACTTGATTATAAAGGCATTAATATCGGGTCCCGCCTCCTCCTCTGAAACATTCAGGAACCTAAGTCAATTTCTCAGATAGAGTGATTCTTGATCTTCTGAAGATCCTCTCTCAACATTTGGTTCTGTTTTGCAAGCAAACTTAGGCACGAGGAGTTTTTTGTGATGTCATGTCTCATAACACCTACCTCCTCTTCTAATGCTCCAGTTCGAACGGCTACTACATCCAGCTTTTGAGAGAGGACAGAGCAAGAGGCCTGTATGTCCGCCTGGTTCGCTTCTGATGTCTTGAACCTATTCTTCATCTCATGAGGAAGTTGGTCAGTCCCGGTGGGGAACATGGCGGCCGCTAGTTAACGGCCGCAAGCTCCCAGGAGGAGAGCGTCTCTCTGCAGTTGGTAGCCTCCTCCCCACCCCCCAACACTTACCAGCTCACGGCGTTTCGTGCTTTGTGCCCGCTCTCCCTGATATGTCTGCCTTTGCAGCCCCTCGGTATGCCTTTGGCTCAGGCGGGCTGCAGCGATGGGCTGATTCACCGCTGGGAAGCAGCCACGAGGGGGATGCAGAGGTCCTGGGCTGCTACCATCCGGGTCCAGGTCTGCAATGGCAGAGACAGCACAAGTCGGAAGGAGGATCAGGAGGGCCTCCCACAGGCTGCAGCTGTGTTTGAGGAGCCGCATGGTGTTTTCCAGCCTCTGCAGAGGATTTGGAAGATTTGAAGGAGTATTCTGGGTGCAGAGAAAGAAGCTTGGTGGCCCAACCTTTTTTTGTCTATGGAGAGGAGTGGATTACCTCCAGACAAGTCTTCTAAATTGTGTGGTAAGGTCTCGAGGTACACTTTACGTACCAGAGCTGCAACAACAGCGTTGAGGGTAAGTCCTGATTGTGAATGCCCCCTAGTTTATGCAGCCCCTTGCACTAAGGAGATCGGGCGTGGCGTAAACTACCTACATAGTAAAACAGTGGAATTGGAGACTATAGTGGCAAAGTATGGGAAACTAGGAAAAATTGTGAAACCGCCTGGATAGAGCCCCGAGGTAAAGGTAGAGCTAAGGTGACCCCCTCCTTAAAATCCTGCTATGCAGTCTTGTCTGTTCCAACTTTATCCAGTGAGGATAGAGAAGTAGAAGGGGGGGAACCCAGATATCATCCAATATAAGTCGCCTCTAGTTAGTGGCGTCAACCCACAAAATAAGAGCAATGGGACTGAAGTGGGTAGTGGCTCTCCGTACGACCTAAGAAGTGTAGCTCAGATCCCTACGTGCAACAGATTTGAGGCTCTCGTGACATCCAATGAAACAAGCTTGGTCCCAGGTGGTTGTCAGAGAGCATCAGAGGCAGGGGGGCCAACTCTGGAGCACTCGGAAGAAACATTGGTCTCCATTCGCCTAGGATTAAATGAGGAGATATTACTGCCTGTTGATCGATTGTATTTATGGTTGACGCCTAGAAGGCCACTTAAGACATTTTTAATATTATACTGTATTGAATGTGGCACTTGTTATCATCTGTCTGACGAACGTTATTGCCTGTAGATTCTTTTTAAATTTGAACTTGTATTTTATGTAATATGTTTTTAATGTTTGTATTTGCCAATGAATTGCTAAATTCATGCTGACAATAGACATTGAATGATAATAAATATGTACTATTTGTATATTTTTTTATCTTAATTTATCTTAATTTATTTATGTTAGGGGTCCTGATCTGTGGCCTGAGGCTTTGGGTACTGTTCCCACTCCAGTACCCATGCTAAAGAATCTAGGGGTCTGGCTTGATATTAGGCTGTCTATGGATCCTCAAATCACCAAGGTGGTTTCCACCTGCTTTGGTATTTTAAGATGGCTCAGGAAAATTCTGGGTTGTCTTCCTGTCTGTGCCCAAAGAACCATTACCCCGGCCTTGGTTATTTTCAGGCTATATTACGGAAGCATTCTTTATCTAATTGTCACAAAGGGTCTGCTAAAGCGACACAGATATTGCAAAATGCTGCTGGTAGACTCCTACTACACCTCTTCCCCCAAGTTTTCCTCCAATGCAACTTTGCTCCATGAACTTCACTGGCAGCCAAATGACTGTCCTGTTCAATTTAAAGCTCTATGCTACGTGCACAAATGTTGTTCCAATTCCAGCCCTATATATCTTACATCTTTGGTGCTGCCATATATACCCTGCTGGTCTCTGCGTTCAAGCAATCGTGATCTTGCTGGAATCCCCAGAATTAGGAATACCCGTCAAGGAGGTCAAAACTTTTTCTTCCTTGGTCCTAAGCTGTGGAATTCCTTACCCCCTACTTTTAGAGCATGTAGCTCCCTCTCGGTCTTCTGCAACAAATTAAAAACCTGGGGGCATATTAACAAGGCGGCGTTAATGAATTATCGCCGCTTTAGCGTCCGTTTTCGGACGAAAAGCGGCGATAATTTTATCGCCGACTAGCAAGGACACGCTAGCGCGTGATTCCTGACCTAGCGTCCGTTTCCTGCACGCCTCCCATCGCATCGCTAATGAGATGCAAAGGGCGTGCCTGTGAACTACAACAGGGGAAATATCGCTAACCCAGGTATCGCCATATTAGCAACGTGGGTTAGCGATATATTAAATTGCGTTAAGTATGCCTTAACGCAGGAATTTAACGTCTGCTAAATTCCTGACTAAGGCATACCTAACATGGGGGTGGATTGTGTGGCTAAGACCACAGTCCCTATCGCCAAGTATATCGCCGTTTTCCATGGGACATCGCTGGAAAACCAGCGATGTTCCATGGAAAACATCGCTATCACTGGGAAATTATCGCCTTTGCGCTAAGCGTTGTTAATACAGCGCTAGCATGGCGATAATTTCCAGCGATAGCCGGCGATAGGATTCCTCACGCTAAGCACGGCCAGCGATAATTATCGCTGGCCGTTGTTAATATGCCCCCTGGTTGTTTGAACTTTGATGTTGGAAAAGGCCTGCCTTCGGGTGCAGGATACCTTACTGTAACTTAGCATTAGGAAACCATTTTTTGGGTAGCCATGTGCTGTATAAGTCTATACATAATAATATTAGCTGTTTTAAATAATTTAATTTAACATTATTTCCTATGGTTTTTATTTTGAGTCCCTACCTTTATCATTGTTTATGGGAAAGTGTTGCAATACCAGTGGTTGGCCACATGTAGGGCTGGACTTACTATAAAAGTAGAAGTTAGTACAAAAGTGTAAGGTACTACTAAACTGTAGCTTGTCAATACCAGGAAAGTAGTAAACTTACTTAAAAGTGTAAGGTAACTTTATCACTAGATAAAGAGGGATGGTTCAAATAAGTGGAAGTGCAATTAAATAAGATAATGCTGAGTGGAAGGAATGCCATGCGGTAGTTTATTAGTCAAAGATGCTGGAGCATACCTAATACATCTTTGAAAGTAAATGGAGCAAAGGTGAACTAAAGGTTTAATGCTTGCAGAAAAGAAGACAGCTGGCTATCGAGTTGTTTAGGGTCTTTTCTCTAATGTAGGTGTTTTTATGTTACAATTCTTTAATTGAAAAGGGGGAGGGAATGACAATACAGCAAGAATACATCCTGGCCACCCCAAGAGAAGTGAGCTGTGGGCAGCAATTATAAACATCAGCGGTCCAAAGAACTGTGGTCCTAGACAACGGGGCGCGAACTACAAGGAGTCCTTGACCCCAGGCCTGAACATAAGTCTGCTAGAGGGTGCAATCGGCCAATAAGCGGCTGGCTGCTGGCACTGCCGGGAATTGCAAGGAATAGTAAACACACATGCAAAGGGCACCACAGTAACAGCATGCCTGAATACAAAACACCATTGCGCAAGGTGATGACATGCCAAGAAAAGTAGAACTGGGTATACAAAAAGGACAAACTGTGCCAAAACCTCTGTCTCAGAAACGCTGGAGTAATGGAGGTGTTTGTATCCCTAAAAAGGTTCCACAGGTCCTTAAAGAGGAAATGGACACATTCTGAGGAGTGATGATGTTGTTGCTACATTTGAATAAGGCATTTGCAGGATTGATGAGCCAGCTTAAAATCTGTTCCTTTTTGTGTATGGAGTTATCTCTTTGCCAGATTCAGATATATCTTGTAGTATCCACATTTGTCATTTTTTAGAATACTCTGAGACTGGTGAGGCTGATGGGAGGTTTCAAGACTAGCCAAAACTTTTATTTTATTGAAATGGGTAACTAAGGTTCCATGGATTTAACCAAAGACATTTTAGTTTTGAAGAGACAGCAGTAATGACAAAGGTGTGAGCCATTGGATTGGGGATGTGAAATTGGAAAAAGGACAGGTACTGGAAAATGATCTGACCATTCGTTAGCAATGCAAGGATGAGAAATGATTATCTGATGTGAAGTGATAACAAGGTCTAGAATGTGACTTCATTATGTCCTTCGTACTGTGGCTGATGGACCCTTGTCCATGATAATTGTGCAGGCTTAGAAGGTTGTCAAAGTGAAGGTAGAATTTATACTTAGGATTCCCTCAGTCTATTTTCATGTCACCTAGCAAGATGTCTAAGGGAGAAAGTGATTGGCTTAGTATTAGATAGGGAAAAATCAATAGCATCTGTAGTGCATTTGAAGGTGGCCTAACTTGAGGGCCGGGACCACCTGGCATTGAGTTTTTGAAAGTGATTGCCACACTCAATCTACTTTTACTTGGTGGTCCTACCTGAAATTAGATCAATATTGGGGATCAGGAAGTCCAATATATTTTGAGAGTGATGTTTTAGCCAGGATTCAGTGATACACACCAAACATTTGAGAGTAAATGTGGCAGGTGATGTCTATATAATGTGCGCTGGCAGATCTAATATTGTATGCAATGCAATTTAAAGGATGATGTATTGTTGCAGGGATTCTGTTTGGGAACAGAACTATGCCTGGGATCCGAACATCATTATGTAGAGACTGAGTTCCCATACCACATCAGTACCTATAAACCCCAATCCAGACTAGCACATAGTGCCTTACCTGATCTCCTAACCTTTCCAGAGTGACAGGTAATTTGACACCACAGAACACAACACTCTAGTCCCCTCAGGGAACCACGGTAACAGGTCATCACCTTTCATTTTCTCACTCATGCATGTCCATAATAAACAGAATCGAGATACAAAAACAGTTGACAATATTTATTGAAACTATTGTGCTCTAATATGAAGCAACTGTGCTGCAACTCGAAAACATACAAAACTTAGTAGTGTAATTAGCATAACCAATAAACTGTACCCAATTAAAAGCCCTATCATAGTTATTGGTGTATCTGTCTAAGCCTAGCCTCACAACAATAGAACAATGATCTCTGGGATGGTATCGGGCCCTCTACTTGGCATTTGCCGTTAGCTGGTCTGCATCTCAGATTGTGCAGAGATTAGAGCGCTTGTCCTGGAAGCTATCCTCTGCTAGAAATCCCCCTCTCTATTTTTAAAATTGAAAGTCTCAGTTTATATGATAAGAAATTCCTTACTCAAAAACAGCAGCTGGGTCTCTTTTATTGTGTGTGGGTGTTAATGTCCGACCGCAGAGAAAAACATGGCACAATGTTGTTTGACCTTGTATTAAATGTTCAGACTGAATCCCAGCAGACGAGCTAAATAATGAAACATGTTCAGCCTATTTCTAAAATTATAGCATGGCACAAAAAAAGGTGTGTTTCTTCATAACGTGTGCAAAGTAAAAGCAGCCTACAACGTGTGCAGTTAGTCTAACATAGGAAAAAACTACAGTGCGCCCTATAGATGTCTCACATAAGTATCATGATTGGAAGCAAGATTGGTGTTCATTACAGATGTGGATTCCATCAAATTATATGTATGAGGTTGATAAGAGTAGGTTTTTTGATAGAGTGCTGTATGGAATGGGTAGCTTGAAGTAGGATTGTGATAGGCAGGCTTTGTGATTTAAGCACATGGTGGTAAGTGCAGATATGTAAATCATGTGTGTGTGACAGATAAATGTGTGTGCAAATTAGGTGTGGCCTGAGGGACTGATTAAGAATGAAGCAGAGATGGTGGCTGATTAGACTTTAATAACTGTAACTCATTAAAATTCACTCTGATCAGTGGGAATAGCCAGGATTGGAATCAGATGAGGTGGTGAAGGAGAGAATAGATCATGCAATAGTTGTGTTCACAGATGTGATTCAGATGTACTCATAACATTTCTGGTTGGGTTTCATTTGGGGAAGTTGCAGAGAGGCCATTTGAATGATATGGTATCTGAGGTAAAAGCCAGACTTAGGGCCCGATTGCGAGTTTGGTGGTGGGCACCCACGTCACCTCCCCACTCCCACACAGCCAAACAGGGCTGCCGCCCACTCGTCAGATTATGAGTAAAATCATGATCTGGCGGGAGGGCAGTGTGGAGGTCCTGCGCGGTGCAGTAAAAGGCTCAAATGTGAGCCTTAATGCTGCATCGCCATGGGACCGCCATAGCGTGTTCCAGCAAGGCATTGACTGTGAAGTCCATGCCATGCTTGAAACTTGCTGCCACTCAAGTACAAAATCTACTTGAGTGGCAGCAAATTTACTCGAATGGCAGACCTCTGATGGCATCCGCTCGTGAACACCGGAAACCGCCTTTCGCTAGAAAGTCACACTAGGGGATGCCAAATGTCACGCTCGCCAGCTCGCATATTTTGTATCCTCGCAGGAGAAAAATATGTCCATGCAGCGATTGGCGGAATTTGACCAGAACTCTACGTTAAAGAGTAACACAAGGTGGCCAAAATTCCACCAATTTCGCATGAGGAACTGATTATTTCACCCACCTATAATTATGACAAATCTTTTCCCCTTTTAAAATGTACTAACTCCTTCAAGATTATCCCCAAAAGTCATGGGTATTGCTGCTTCTTTAGCCTTCATTTTGAATGAGCTATAATTCATGTTGATTTCCTAATCTTAGGTCTGACCCAATTTATAGAGGTTTCTATTAAGCTTTGGAATGAAATTTAGAGTATGAATTTTATGAGGGGAGAACAAAGCTCCTTCCAAATCAGATTTTTATAGGTTCTTTCATCGGAGTTTTGGGGAAATGGAGGTCTACGGACCTGTAGTGATTAACCAAACCAAATTCAAGTCTTAATTGACTTATGAAGGTGCCATTTGGAAGACTAAAAATGAGGAAACTTGCGCTGAATAATTCCCATATGGATGTTCCCATTGGTCTATTTGAAAATGAATATTTAATTTGGTATACAGTTGGCAAAGATGAATTTGTACATAATAAGCCCAATTTATCATGGCTTTAAGTTGACAGCTTTGGTCCATGGCTGTTGGGGAATGTGTTTTCTTCCTGTCTTCCAAATGTTGGTATGTTTAATATGACCAACTATCAAAATTTTAATTTTGTTTTCACTTTTTATCTTTGATCCTGTCATGAGGCCTTCTTGGGCCCTGTTTGGTTCTCCATTTTAGTATAACATTTTATATGTTTTAGGCTGACATCGTTTTAGCAATGTTATTTTTACATGTTCTGCTTGCACAATATTATTGTGAGAAGACAGTGTACATGCTGCTTGTCTTTAGAAAGCCTTTCTCGTCATGTAATCTCTACACTCTGTTCAAGGCTAGAAACACTGAACAAGATATCCTAGTGCTTGCATTGAACTTCTGATCAGTGAAAATCATTGTATGCTACTGAAGGCCAAGTAACTTACGTATTGTTACCAGACACCCCCTCGCCCAGCTTCATTGACTTTAAATCTAAGGTCCATGGAGCCCATTACTATGGTTTGACCAAAAAACTATGACTAGGGGCACTTTGATAGCGCTGCCATGTGCGTCAGAGAGTGCATGGTCTCTGTTGATGTATGAAAATGTGTATGGGTGACTGAGAGCCTGTGTCATATGTCCTTATGGCACAGGACATACCTTTCGCCATTTGTGGCACCCCTACATGTATAAAGCAAGCAAACAACCATTTTGTTCTTTTAAATGGGAGAAATTTAAAGTGCAGAAAAATATTCTGCAAAAATGTTCCCAATAAAGAACATTTTTCTGTACTTGGTAGAACATTCTTCTGCACTTTAAATTCCTCCCATTTAAAAAGAAATGGCAGTTTTTTTCAATTATAAATATGGCAACATGTCTACCAGCCACTGGGAACAAGATGCCTGCTGTGTGGAAATGCGACACTTTGAAATGGGAAAAAATTCAACTGAAGCGTTAACTTTATGTTTATATGCATGACATAAAACTCATCATTTAAATTCTATCCCTTATCAAACAGCAGGTATATTACTACCAGTGGACTGTAGACATGCTACCATATTTATAACAGGAAAATACAGTCATTTGTTTAACTATGAAGATTTTAAAGTGAAGAAACATGCTTTATAAAATATTAGATCTTAATTGGCTTAATGTAAAGTAGAGAAAAACATTAAGACAATGTTTCATAGACACATTTTTCTGCACTTTAAATATCTTCCATTTAAAAGAAAATGACTGCATTTTACAGTTTAAAATATGACACTGTGTCTACCAGCCACTGGGAGCAAGATGCCTGTCGTTTCTAAAATTGACGCTTTGGAAAAAGAGGGATAATCAAATTGAAAAGTTAACTTAATGATTAAGTTAGCTTTTCATTTTAATTTTCTCTCCTTTAAAGGCATTCAGAAATAGCACTTTCTTCTCATGCTCCAATATTGAGTTCAGAAGGAGTTTTATTTAAGAGTTAAATACATCAGTGCTTCAGTTCTGAACCTCTGTGACCCACATGGGTCATAAATCTGAGTGGAGCACTGCTAATTATCAGGCTCTGCTACCTGCAGCCTGATAATAATGTAAAATAAACATTGCATTTCCTTACCTCTATAAGGAAAACGCAACCCTTATTTATTGCAGTTCTTAGCTAAAAATTAACTCAAGCCTGGGAGCTACTCGGAAGGTTTTCACAAGCTACTGGTAGCTTGCGATCGAATGGTTAGATACACCTGATCTAGACATATCATTGCATCAGAGCTGTACCTCTAACACAGTGGCTTTTATGATATAAACAGTACACTGGCCTACCGTGGATAGAGAGGAGCACTCCGGTCACTACTGTCCTGGAACTAATCCTGTGTTCGACATGCAGCTCTGCTGACGCTGATCTTCCATCCTGCAGAGAGGGATTGCCAATCCTATTCCAGGCTGAATCCCTGGTCAAGCTATCCAGGTCTGGGGGATCAGGCTAACCTAAAAGATTGGGCAGAGGGCACACCCACTATGGTCTCAGAGTAGGGTAGTGATGGGTAGAAATATACAGAAATCAGACTGCCATGGTTGGACTGTTTATTCTTTTCACCATGCTCATAATGCTGGTTACATTGCTTTGTTTTATCTGCCTAATAATCACAACTCATTCTTTCTATGCAAGACTACCATTGTTTAAATAAATGTATTCAAAACTTTATTCATACCTTTCTTGTGTTTACCACGAGCATGCATAAGCAAACAACGAAAGACGTACCATATGTTTCCACGATTTCCTTGGGGATCTGAGTGTCATGTTTGAGGTTGCCGAAATCACCTGCCACCCCAGGAAGGTTAGGGGTTCAAGTGAGGCACTGTGATCTAGCCTGGAATTGGGCCGACAGTCTCTGATGATGTAGATGGACTCAGTCAATGCATTCTAAATTTCTGTAATCCTAATGCGCAGTCCTGCCTTTTTTCGTTATTATTATACTTATGCACGGCTGTTAGTGAGCATTACAAACAAATGGGGGTATAATAGGAGAACACCAATATGTATTGTAATGCTCATATGTGTATGAGGCTTAGTTTGGGGAAGAAAGCTCTGCCCATGAAAATGGTTGGTATCTGATCCGCTGTAATAATTTAAATAATTGTGGGGCAAGCACCGGGGCACTATTTCCTTTGGGGAGATCAAGTGCACTTGTGATCATTTTTTCTGTGAATACAATGGGGATCCTATTTGCCTTAGTTCAATCCATTTTTTCCTGATCATCATAGTAAGACACTGACAGGGATGGTGTTTTGTTCTGGTTCCAAACGTTCTAATTCTGGTGCTGGTTCCTAACGTTCCCAACATTTCTTGGAGTCGTACATAGAGGCCCATTTCTTGACATCATGCCATCTTTTTGATTCAAAAGATACTTTTTCTTTCCAGCACTTTTGTTTCTACTCAGATTTAAATGTCTTGAAGTTTAATTACAATAAAGTTGTACCATTTTCTTTTTTGCGATTGATAACACAATTTAAGTTTCTTTTTATAAGTGCCAACTCTTGGGTATACCAGGTGTTTTTAATGTGTTTCGTTGTCTGTGATTGCAGATAAATTTATTCTCAGCTCTTGAATGCAAATTTAGTATGATAAGAGGATATATTTGCAGTGTCTAATAGTCTGTCCCAGAATTATGAATAGTCTCAATTAGTAGTCCTCCATATTGATTTATCCATTCTTCACAAGGAACAGCCGAATGCTGCATGCATTTGGGTTTTCTCATGTTTGAATTTACTTCTCATTCAGCTGTGGTGTTCAAATATTTAGTGTGCCAATTATGGTCACCTGTGGAAAGTCCTCACTTTCTCTGCTAACCATAATTTTATAGGAAATAATTAAAGATACTAGAGTATATTTTTGGAGAGTACCTTTTTTTTACCACAAAGTGCGATGTCCCAGAAAGTATATCTGGGGAAAATATACCTTCAAGAATAATCACTGCCTAAATAGCATGTACCAAAAATGAGGGTAAATATAAATTTTCATTGTCAGGTATCTGCCAAAATAATTCCAAATCTTTTATTGGATTTGGGGTAAGCCACTTAGAGTCCAAAAGTTAAATCATATCTCTTTCAAGTATGAACTTAACTTACGTTGTCGTCATTAATTGATTCGGAATGTGTTCAAGTATAGTGATTTGTACTATTCATTTTCATAGTGAAGCTGGAGGACTATAGATATTACACAACACACAAATTAGAATATTAATGACCCCAAATATTATTTTTTTCTGAAACCAATCTTAAATCTCAATTGATTGGCATGATTTTGTTTGATGCTGGTAAACTTAGAATAAAATCCCCAAACCCAAACATTTTATTAAAACAAAATAGTCTTATTTAGGAATTTTGAAAACTGTAAATTCCTTCTTACCTTTGGAATAAAATAACCTTTGAAGTTTGTATCCACAGTAGTCTCACGGGGCAAACCTAATGGCAGAATGTTTCCAAATCTCTGAATCTCATGTATCACAGCATCTGTGTACGGCATAAGCTTACGATGCCCAGTGTTTGGCTGCTCTGAACCTATGACTCTGTCAATCTCTTCCTGAACTTTTCCTGATAAAATACAACACATTGCAAATCATATAAAGAAATAATTTCACCTTTATTTAATCATTACTGCACATTTGCTAGCTTTCAATGCACCTTTTGATTCTCATTACAAGGGCAAATTATTGTGCAATATTTTCCTTCCCTAAAATAGTACACAATGTATGGTTAAATTTAGAATACAAATAATTGCTTGCCAGATAGTCAGTATATATGATGACTGGAGTGTAACAGCTGACCCAATCTTGCTCACATCTTTAATGAATATTCCTTTCAATGTTGTATACTCAGACACATACATTGATAGATGTTGAATCCCCAAAGATGAACCTCATTAACATTATTATAATTGATTGATTTAAAGTTTAGGATTTATGTCTGATCACATTGTTGCTCATGATAGAAAGGCCTGCAGTACTCAATGCTCGAGATATTGCAGACCTCAATGTGCTCTTCATCACGGAAAGTTATTCACAACAACATCCTGACATATGATACACAACTTTGTTTCCACAGGTTACAACATTCATCACAGAGACTGAACATGCAGGAAATAACAGGAACTTACAGTTTCCACAAGTTCTACATCCCCTGCACTGTAGGTAAACAAACATTCCTAAAGTCCATTGAGCTCCTCACATTACCTCCCTCTCACTGCAATCCATTCAACCACCCCATTTCCTGTACAGATCCTTGGACAGAACACAGAAGAAAAATATAACCAACTCACAAACTCAACCATCTAAAACATGCATGCACACATAAGCACTCATACACACTGCAGTCCTTAGAGGCTTCCCCATTTCAGCAAAGAAATCATGAAGAAAACATGACACACCCTCCTCAACCTCATTCAGTTACTTCTGTGCCAGGAATTTACCAGCAGCATCAGTGAAAATGTATGAGAAAATAGTATTTCCTGCTCTAAGTGCCTGGCACAGCAATGGGTTTTTTGTCCTTGTGCTTATGCACAGGATGGCGCCTCTCTCTCTCTCTCTCTCTCTCTCTCTATCAGATCACACTCACATTTCAATGACTACAGTCACTCACAGTGGAGCTCTCTGGCCTATGCACCACACTGCCTTGAAGAGAGGCAGTTGTGGAATTTAAGCTCAAAGTGGAATCAGTATGTCAAATGGGGGTGGTTCTTTCTGTACCTACAAGAGGCAATTCCACAAAAAATGTAGTCGAGGCTAGACTTATACATAGACTTTACTAAGATGGTTCCTTTTCAGTGATAGTTGCCAATCCAAGATAGAGACCATTTTTTTCCCCTGAAGGTATTTCCTTTTTTGATTTTTGACAGTGCAGATGGTCCCTGCTTTTTCATTGCAATTATTTTCCAGTTGTTACTATTTTTGTTCCTGATTTATGCCCTGCTTTGTAGCTGCTTTTGTGCCTTGATTTTAAGTTCTGAAAGTCTCTGCTTGGCTCTTTCCCAACCCTGGTTCAAGTGCTTTACTATTCAGCTCCTATATTAATTTACCACTTTCAATCAAGAAGTACGATGATTGCTGAGGAGGTTCTTTCTATCCCTTTATGGCATTTTCCTCCTAACTGGGAGCCTCCTAAAGACACACTTGACAACTTCCATGTGTATAGTGCAAGATGACACCATGGTTACACATCAACAAGCTCATCATGATGTAACATGTCACCAACTTAATGCACTACAGAGGCTACCTCCTTTCAACCATACCTGTGACTTACTACAAATCTCCCACACCCTTGAACAGGACCAGTTACCCTTCTGCTCCTTCAAGACTGTCTCTTCTCATGTCATTACCCCACCACCATCTCATGTCAGTACTTTCACCAGCAACCTCAAATCAGTCCAGGAAAATCACAAAAGCACCAATGCCCTAAGGAATACAGGTACTCCAAAGACCCCACTCCCAACAATTTCATTATATGCAAACAGAAAAAGAAGCATATCCCATGATGAGCACATACAGATAACATCATGATTCAACCAAAGCCAAATACTACACCAACTCCATGAATGAAGCATCCAATAGAATCAGAATACTCTTTAAGATGAGAAGGCACCCAAATTCAGTCCCTCCATACTCACAATCCATTGACCAATGCAACACCATCAACCTCCCTTCAGCAAAATATTACATAAACTCTAACTTCACATCAGCAGCAGCAGACCACTATTTCCCTACAATCCAGTCTTCCAGGCAATGTTCCATAATTTGTTACTCCAAAACGGGTCCCAGGATGTTTTTTTCCTGTTCAGGGAAGACCTGGCTTGGCAGTTCGGGCTGGACTGTTCGCATGAGGAACAGGGTCAAGACTGATTTACATATGGTGGGGTCTCGACTGGGGTGGCGAAGTGAGCTAAAGAACGATGATGGATTCAACCCAGATCTGTGACTGGGGGTGAGTACCCACCTGGCAGTATGGGCACATTGTGCATGTAAAGTTTCCTAGTCAGGGCTGTTCCCTTAGTGCCTGAATCTCTGTTGGACAGGGAATCAGTAGATGGAAGTCTATAAACAGGCCTAAATGCAGGCTGTATGTGAAAATTTCCCACCTGAGGGGCCAATTACACTGGCCTAACAAAAGGGTTAAAATACCTTCAACACTGTATGTACTCCTAAGGTGTCCAGCTAGATCGTATGTGGTGCCGAAAGTCATCAGTCCAATACCCATCCCAGGGGTGGCCTTGTTCGGAGGTGTTAAGTTGTACACTCCTGGGGGAAAATTTTGGCTGTCATCCAACAGGGGAGGATGATGATCTGCAGGAGGGGCCAAACTGACCCTTGGGCCTTGTTGCCCGATGCTTTTATTCACATGAATCAAGGAGGACAAATGATAGAAAAGAGGGAGGAGTGAATAAACCTGTGATGTTAGAAGCTTCACCTGTTCTCTGAGCTCCTTCAGTTCTGATTGTAAAGTGTCGATCACCTTTACATCGCCCCAGTTAGCGGGCACCCCCTGTGGTATAACATTACTGGTCGAAGGGTCTGGGTCATCATCAGCTAAGATTGCAAAGTGAACGTGAATGTCACAAGGAAATCTTTGAGGCGGAGTCTCTCACAAATCTTCTACCATGGCGGTTCCTGCAGGGCACTCGCTTTTGCATTACAAAATACCTCACAGGTGAGTACGGTGGCATTCCAATGGTTAGCCCTCGTTTGCCCTTTTCTTTGAGGTAGGTTTAAATATGGATTCGACTTCTTCTATTAAATCATTTATTAATTTCAAAGTTTTGCCTTCAGAGGACTTTTTGGTAGGCTTTTTGGGAAGAGACATCCTGTGTAGAATGCTTTGTGTGTTTGTTTTGCCAATTGTATCAAAAGTATCAGAGTAGGCAATGCCTCACTCAACTGGCCCCCAAGTAAATAATTTCCTTTACCTTTAACATGGATCCTTCCTCCTGCTACAGAGCCAAGAGGGGTGCCCCTGCCCAGCCTCGGCCAGGCGCGGACAGGCCAGCATTTCACCTGTGCCCGTACGCATCCCGTGCTTAAGGAGACCAGCAGGGCTAATAGCACCTCAGGGCATGGGAAAGATCAAGAGTGGAGTCTGTGCCGCATGTTTAGCTGGTCCCTGAAGTACATGGGCCTCCCACCTTGATATCGAACCATGCCATGCTGCGGGCACAGGAAAGAGCAGGAGCGGCCACCCTGCCGCATGTTTTGCTGGTCCCTGAAGTCCGCGGGTCTCCCACCTTCGTAGGAGCTGACCATAGCAAATATCTTATCAGGGAAAAGGTGGGGTAACAATATGATACATGTGGACATTGGTACAATGAGCTTGGGTTATGTTTTTTGTCCCCCTTAGTACCTGCAAAACATATAATGGGAGGCACTTTCTCCATCCCGGAGTAGCAATATTTATGGGTGTGTTAAATATTCCCTTTAGTTTCACAGGAACCATTATCATCTCTGACGTAGCATCACAATCTAGTTTCTTACTAATGTTATGTTATGTTATAAGGTTTTTATTCAGCACACATTGTCTTGTGGTTTGTGGCCTCCTGCCATGATGTTTTTCTGTGCACACGTTACTCTGAGCCGTTGTTCTATCGCCCTCTGCTCTTGCCAAGTTATTTTAGCACTGTCTGCATTTTCTATCTTTCACCTTTTCTCCTGTTCACTTTGGGCTCAGTCTGCATAACATGTACAAGGTCGAATAACAACGTTTCCTTGTTCCTGCTGATTTGGCCAGTCCCTCGCACCTAGACATAACACTATGTACAGCTGCCTTGGAGAAATTTGTGTGCTTTTAATATTGCGGTTTTCCCGTTCTACACACACTTGGAGAAAGCCTTTCCAGGAAGAAGAGCTGTGATTGTCTGCTGATGTAGTTTTGCATCTAGAGACTGAGGTATGGGGGCTCGCTAGTCAAAGCCCAGAGGTCTTCTATTTTTATAATAAACTAGCTTCTAGCACGGGGAGAGTGGTAATGTTATTTAGACATATATCCACTACTTTATGAGATGCTTTCCCCGTTTGTATTCTATGGAGTTGTAACTATGCTGCTTATATTATTCTTATGCATTATGCTTATAGTACTGACATGTGTACTGTATCTTAGAGCACGTAAGTTGAAATAAACATTTTAACCTATACTGTGTCTCTTCTTACGCACATTGTGGACAGGTACGAGTGAGTGGCAAAAGAGTGTTCTTGCCTCTGCGAGTCCTGAGAAAGAGATACTGTGTTCTGGGTTGTCTAATCATTGGTACATTGTTGCTAATGGGATGCTAAGGCTAGTTGGGTTGGGGTTTTAGGTGCTAAGGTTTATGATTGGCTCACCACTATATTCCGAGGTCCTATTATCCTGTGCATAGCTCTGTGTGTGCAGAATCCCTATAACATGGCGCGACCAACGAGTGGGCTTATCTGCGAGACGCTTGAGTAGTACTTGTGCTTGTCCACAACACCCTCGCAGACGCTTCCGGAAGCGTGTGTGACGGCGATACCTCCTATATTGACGTTTTTGTAGGTTCTTTCAAGCTTGAAGTTGTTAAAAGGTTTCTTAAACAAACCCTAATTGTGCTGCCTCCTTTTAGATTGTCGACTATTTCTAGCCAAAAATGGCTGTTCAAATTGCGGCACATAGCCGCGGGGCGCTCCGAGATCACTTACGGGTGTATGGAGTGCCAGACGCGGGTGTCGAGCTGATCTTTGTGGTACAAGCCGATCCAGCTTACCACTTTGAGGTGTTCTATTCTTGGGTCACCTTTCCGGCGGTGGATGGGACAGACAATTTGTTCCATGAATATACAGCCACCGCAGTTCCTAATCACTATAGACCGTATAGGAATCTTGAAGTACCGCTCACGGCGTGGCAGCACCGTGTGTGGTTTGATGGCGCCCTCCCACAACCGGTAACCACGGTTCGTTTAGGCCCCTTATCTATTGATGGGGCCACTTGGCCTGTTTTGGCCAGGTACACCCCACATCTGCGATATATGACAATACCAGTCGCGGACCTGCGCACTATGTATTCGGCTTTGGTGCGAGTGCATCGAGCTTTAGTGCAATATGTCACAGGCAACATCCAGGGAGCCCCACCTGGAGTTGCAGGCCATCCAGCTGGTGCAGGCGGAGTGACCATAAGTCCTGTCATGGTGAACTCAGTGATGGGCAAACATCCACAAAATAAGGATGACTTTCCTTATTGGCTTGCAGAAAAATTTGACCAGTTGGAGGCAGTTTTTCCAAACACAACACCGGTGGATAAACACCGAATTCTTACGATTAGTTTGCCAAAGACTTAATCCCCGAGTTGACAGCATGTGACAACTGGGGTAGGGTATTCGCAGCAGTATATTCTAAGTGTTTCGGCACTCCTTCCATGACGGTTCTCCCTCTGTAATTAAAAAGTACAGGATGAACATGGCCCTGAGGCGGCTGTGGAATTAGGGATGAGACTGGTGGGAGTGTTTGAAGTAGTAGCTGAGTTGATCCTTGCGAATGTCAAGGGCGATGCAGTGAACTTTCAAGTAGCGAATGCTTTGGCTTTGGTCCCAGAATTGGACAAGCCTCGCGAATTACCGAAAATTATTACCCAGGCTTACAAAACTATTGGCAGAAATAGCCTGGGCAATAAGCCTTTTGCAAAACAGCAAACACAATCGCAACAACAACAACAATCCAAACCTCAATCTGAGAAAGATGAGAGACCAGTCTTCACTAAAAAGAGCTGGAGGCTGAAAAAACAGGGTAAGCAACAGAAGAAGCCGGGGTCGAGAGGTGCATCCCCGGTTTCAGTCTCTTCTGAACGCACTTATGATTTACGCGATAGGGCGAGAATTAAATCACCGGATAGGTTTCAGGTCCCTGATGCGCGTTCTCCTCGTTCTTCACAGGCACAGACAACTTCGCAGGCCGGTGGAGGAGAGCGCCAGGATAGAGAAAGGGGTCGAGAGGCTCCCCAGGGACGAGACCAACCTCGACAACAAGTCAGAGGGAAAGCAGAAGACTTTCAACGTTCTCGACCACAGTTTCAGAAGAAGAAAGTTGCCGCTGTAACAGCGAAATATGCCACAGACGGTGAGAACGAGGCTCCTGAATTGGACGTGGGCAGTAACCCTCCTAGACAGCGCCGCGGAAGTTACCATAGTGCGGGAGGCGCTACGTCCTCATATGGAGGCGACAGCAACTGAAACATTCATTACTGTCGAGACAGCTGACACCAGAGTGGCACCCCCTGACAGACTTTTTAACAATATTGTCATTCAAATCGAAGGTGATATACAGCGTGTAATTAAAGGGATTTTTTGGGGGAATCTGACCTCTTCATATGACATTTTGTTAGCGGAGGTTGATTGGCCACCCCCATTCGTTCTTGCTGCACGTAAAGGGGAGGCGGTAATCCTTCTGAGCTTTTCTCGACATGTCCCAAAGGACAAAGCAGAGGCTCTAGCAGCTGAGTGGGCTGTGTCCCTGGCTCCTGCGTTATACCGCAACCACGTGGGTTGGGACGAAGACTCTTCCCCCCATGAAATACCTTTGAGGTCCCTACCACAGCCCCAACCCCAATATCCCATTAAACGGGACGCCAAAGGTCCTGTTTCTGAAATTCTGACTCAGTTGGAATATCAGGGAGTAATTGAAACATGCGTATCACCTATGAACAATCCCCTTTTCGCGGTTTCTAAACCCGATGGATCGTACCGCTTAGTTTTGGATTACCGGCATTTGAACTCTCATTGTCGGACCTTTGCGGTGCAAAATACCCACAGTTCTGCGCTTGTAGAAAGTCTTGTTCGTAAAAAATATAAAACGACACTTGACCTCTCAAATGGATTCTACACGCACAACTTAGCCCCGGAGAGTGGCCAATGGAGCGCTTTTACCTCTGGTGGTAAATTATTCAAATTCAGGCGTCTTCCTATGGGCTATAAGAACAGTCCAGGCGTATTCGCCGCTCGTGTTGTCTCGCTGTTAGACGGCATTGATCCAGACGCATGTTCGTACGTCGATGACATTTATCTGACGGACGACGAATTGTTCCCGCATCTCTCACGAGTAGACCGCATTATTCTAGAATTTGCGGTTCAAGGTTACAAGTTTAACTTTGCCAAGTCTCACATTGCTGAATTTACCGTTTTGTTCTTGGGCTACGAGCTCAACAATGAAGGTAAGGGCTTAGCCCCCCACTTCCTAGAAAAATGTGCACTTTTGTGCCCTCCTACTAATCTGAAAAAACTTCAGTCCTTGCTGGGTTTTCTGAACTTTGGGCGTACTTACATTCCCGAATACGCCCAGCGTATCAAGCCACTGTATGCCTTGATACAACCTACATTTTCGAAGTCTTGTTGGCTTCCGGAGCATTCCTCCATTCTGCAGTCTTTGCAGACAGACCTTCTTGAGTCTAAATACCTTTTGACGCGTGATAACCACACAAACCTGGTGATTAGAATAATTCCGGGGGCAGTGGGTTTCACGTACTTAACCTTTAACGAAGGTGACACAGTACCCATTGCATACAAGTCACATCTGTACACTTCCGCAGAAATGCGTTTTTCATCTGTGGAGAAAGTTCTGACTGCAGTGCAAATGGCGATTCTAAAGGAGCGCACACTGGCACAGGGAAAACGCATTCTGGTGGTGACACCATATCCTGCCCTAGAGGCAGTGACAAAAACAAGTGTACCGAACTCTAAAGCTTTGCACCCCCGTTGGATTCAATGTGCAACCTCTTTGACGTCTCCGGATGTCACTTTCATTTTCGATTCATCTCTTCAGACTCAGGAGTTTTTACAGTATGAATTCGTTCATCCTCCTCCTTTGTCTTTACTACCGCTTGAGGATTACGACTGTGTGATCTACACCGATGGTTCGGCACAACCGGCCACGGGGTCCAAGCATGCTTATTCAACCACATGTGCTATTGTTGCAGGTACTTTTGTGAACGGACAGTTCAAGTCCACTGTAGTGCACACTCAGGCACTCGGGGACAGTACTGCACATTGGCCGAGCTGCGTGCATTGGTGCTTGCACTTGAGTTCATTAATCCTGATGTGACCACTCTCATTGTGTGCGATTCATACTACTGTGTTCAATCTTACAATGACAATCTGTTCTTTTGGTCGCAAAACGACTATAGAGACGCTAAAGGCAGCACAATAAAGCATAAAATGCTTTGGGTTCGGGTGGCAGAATTACAACAGCGTCTGCCACTCATACAGGTGGTTCACACCCTAGGCCATCAGCGCACACGCTGTTGGTAACGGTCTGGCGGATGAAGCTGCCAGATCAGCAGTAGTCACGTGTTCAGTAGCAGCAGTTACTAGATCCATGTCTAAAATTGACACCGATATATTGGCAGCTATCGCTGCAACAAAGGAAGGTGCTAATTACCCTAGGGGTTTTCCTTCCAAATATTCTTATCAGTTAGGTCCCGAACAGGCTCCTTGTGTAACAATACCCGACGTTGGTGATCGGCTGATCCCCAACGCGGACCGCAGGCTTTCCTTGATAACGGCAGCCCACGAAGGCATGGCTTCGGCTCATGCTGAAGTGTCTGCGACCGTTTCCATCTTGCAGCAGCGTTATTGGTGGTGTGGTTTATATAAAGACGCCCGTACATATGTGCTTTCTTGTGACGTTTGTCAACAGATTAAGCCTTCCACGGTTACACGACCACCTCAGACCTCGCTCTGCATTTCTAACAGACCCTTTGGGTGTGTTTACTTGGATCACTGCGGTCCATTTTCATCAGACACTGCCTATAAATATATCTTAGTGGCAGTGGACTCGTGCACACATTTCATCTGGGTCTGGCCACAACGGAGTGCTGACGCTCGAAATGTCATCAGGGATTTGCGTGTCTTTGTGGGAATTTTCGCATGCGGCACCTTCTATTCTGACCAAGGTCCGGCGTTTGCCTCTAAGGCTTACAAGGACGCAATGGGTTCACTGGGGGTGCGGGTGAAATTTTCGTCTCCGTATAGGCCTGGGGGCAACTCAATCGTTGAACGAATTAACCGTGACTTAAAGCAATCCTTGACAGCTAGAGTCTTAGGTACTGGCAGGAACTGGCTGGCCCACTTGTATACCGTACAACGTGCACTTAATAATCTCCCTAGATGACCTCTGGGTGGGCGGACCCCATACGAAATGCTCTTTGGCATAAGAATGTTTGTGCCTGACCTTGATGGTCTAGACATGGCGGCGCAATCTGCCAAGTTTGATGTAGATAACCATTCTACTATGTTACAGGACTTACAAGAAGCCCGAGACAAACTTGCAAACGCACATTTACCTTCAGCCACAGATCCTGCCCTGCAGATTCCGGTTGCCGGCAGGCTTCCGAAGATTGGCGACCTGGTTCGAGAGAAGGTGGAGAACAAAAAAGAATTCGGCCCCTCTTATCGTGCACCGGTTCCAGTCCTGGGCTTGAAGGGAACACGTACAGTCATCTTACCACCGCTTCCTGGTCGCAAGGAGAACAGATACATCTCAGTGGAAAATGTCAAGCTACAACATCTGGCCGATCCTGAATAGTGTTACACCAGCGGTCTCTTGTCCTGCCATTTACCGGTCTTGTGTTCGTGGCCCTCCTGCCCGAACGGTCACTGATGTTACAATTGAGATGGTTGATTTGCCTGGAAGTATACTCGAGCCCCCTATCTCACCCTGCATCGACGAGAGCGAGTATACCTATCCCGAAACAGAATCGGTGGCACACCTACCAACAACGCCACTGAGCCCGACACGTTATTCCTTTGACTCGGATTCCACCTCGTCAATTGTCCCGTCCAAGTTCAGTATTTTTGTGTCCTGGTTTAGAGACAATTTTTTGATTCTCCCCTGGACATACATATGGTTGGTGCTTTTCTTGATTTTTTTGTTCATGTCCATTGGCTTTGTCACAGTGGGGCATATTAGCAAGACCGGCGATAAAATTATCGCCGTTTTAGCGGCAGGAAACTGCCGCTAAAACGGCGATAATGGGCTTGCTAATATGCGTTATAGAATTCCAATAGAAGCCCAGGTTAGATGTCCTGCACATCTAACCTGGGCTTCTATTGGAATTTCTATAACGCATATTAGCAAGCCCATTATCGCCGTTTTAGCGGCAGTTTCCTGCCGCTAAAACGGCGATAATTTTATCGCCGGTCTTGCATAATATGCCCCATAGTTTTTTCTACTCATCAATGGTCACTATTTACCTGAACGCTCTGCTGTGAACAGTGTTGCTGGAACTTTGGCTCCACATTCATCATCTCACATCATGAAGCGTGACCACACATTTGTGAACATTTCAGCTTTTCCAGTTGCTGATGGCATCGTATGGGATGCGGTAAATTTTCAAATTCATGGACCGACAGAAATTATTAATGTACCTAATGTCCTTCGAGTTTCGATGGGTGATGTAGTAAAGAGTAATATTCATTCTGACAATTGGGATGTGCATGCCGTTGAAGCATTGTTTGCTGATTTGAAATATTATGCTTCCTTTAATGCTGAAGATTTGTATATGAATTCTGCGAATTATGCCGATTTGTATTGCTACCAGCATTGGGGCAACCATTTTGTTCATAAACCAAGTACACTACGTGGTTCATTTGCCTACACCCAATGGGAACATTGCCCCAACCCTTTGCCGGGTAGCTCCCTGACTCTTAGGAATAAATTCACCTATTTCACTGATTTCAATAGATCGAACCCTGGGTCTTATTATTTTAAGTTAAACGCCCCATCAACACAGAAAATCATGTTGACCCACACCAAATTGCTTTATTCGGGTTCCTTTTTAAGCGCCTTAGCTGTGGGTGGTTATGAATACTGGAAGGACACTGTGGATTTGAAATCAATCTGGGGCTCAAAACCATGGCAGGTGCAAGGCACTGAGGCCTTGCACCGTGCCTGCCTTATCCCGGCCCAAATTGTGTTTCTGAATGCTTCCATCTATCAGACTACGTGCTGGGGTTTGGCTACCACCAAACAATTGAATGCTCCATCAATTCCATCCCTGTCGAGCGCTCCCAATGATAGCTTGCGCTTTAATATGTCCCTTTCGACTTTGCAGGCTTTGTTTCAGAACAATTCGTTTAATGTTTCTACGCTTGTTCAGTCACCCTGGTTGGCTTGGCCCATATCATCTAATGCGTGCCAACTGCGTTTTCACGACTCAGTTCCTGGCTATAAACAGGACAGGCCCGATCCGAGGTTTTCTGCCTCCCGTACTGTCACCACATATAGTTGGTAAATTATGCAAACAGTGGTTGCAGCATTCTTCCCTAGACTCCGTTAAACAACATTTATCCCTCCTATCAGGCAACATTGATCTGTCCGACTTTATATTGAGGCCTCGTGGTCCACGACCGAAGAGATTCATTTATGAAGCTTATAATGAACTCTGGAAGCTGTCGCAAATGGAAGCTGCTTCTCGTCTACGGGAAATAGACCAAGCAAATTTGGAAAAGGTGCTTGCTGTTGTTGACAATAGTATTAATACCCTGTCTTCCCGCATTTACACGTTAGAGAATATTGTGTCCTCGGTTGTTGATATTGTACAAGATGATGTTTCTGTGTTGTATCATGGTCAGAATTAATTACGTTCAGTTATGCAGTTTGCGTGGACTTTGCAAACACTTAAGTTAGGTAAAGTTCCTTGGCATTTTTTGAACACCACTGCCTTATTTCTGCCTTTTAATTTAACTGACAAACAGCAGTTCATGTCCATGAAAGATGCAGCTTACACTCTGTTACATATCGAGAAAGTAGAGCCCTTACCATTCTCTGTAGCGGAATTAGATTCCGCTGTGTGGTTAGTTCATGGGGTTATCGGATTGCCTTTTTCCTTGTTTGAGTTTAGTTCGTGCATGAAACATTATCCTGTGGGCCATTTCCAGCCTTTGGGTAGTGCCTTCCTGCATGAACTTTGGTCTCTGCCTTTCATGTACAAATGCCTTAGAGACGGCAAGGAAGTTTTTCTCACGGGGGAGTCATGCGATTCAACTGTGGGTCATTCCCTTATTTGTAAACATATTAAACTGCACGGAGCTTGTAGCATTTCCGCTCCGAATCTTGCTTGTGTGTTGAAGGGTATTCCCGCTCCTGCTGTTTCTCCTACCTTTACTTTGCTTACAAATGGTAGCTATTTGCTTTTAAATAACGAAGACTGCTGCGGCATGCAGGCCGGCATACCCTATATTGTCACGGTTTCGCACAGGGTTGTCTGCTGCAAGAATGTGCTTTTTCCTCCCCCTCACGACATCATAGATAATTCTATTTGGCCTTCCATTCCTACCATTGAGGCAGATTTCAATAAACTGAGCAGAATAAAGGCACTATTATTGAACCAGGAAGTTATGCTCACATCCACCAGGGAGACATTCATTCTCCAGGTGGCAGGTACCCACAGTGAAATACAGGCCCTTTTGAACACAAACCTCCCACAGCATTTCGGGGAATTGATACACCGTATTTTTAACGCATCCAACACTGAAGGTCTGGTGCATTTTTTTAAAGTGGTAGGGTCTGGCCTTGTGTCCACTTTCCAGACTATATTTGGTGTGATACCGGCATTTATTCATTCGATTTTTTCCAGCGTCTTTGGTGGCTTCCCATTAATCCTCGCCTTGGCGGCTGGTGTCCTGCTGTTGGTCTGTTTTCTGCGCAATGGCTGCTCCCCGATGGGCCCTTCTCGACCCCGGACGCCTCCAGCTGCTTCGTGAGCGCATCCTGGCTGGTTTCGGAGTTCTGCCCTTAGCGACACTGAGTGTGTCCTATACCCTTTCTTTTCGCTTTGCGTATTTCACTTGCGTGCAACCTGTGATGTCTTGCATCCGCTGTCTTTTCACCTGGACCTTGGATTATTGCCTCTCCAATACGTCGTTGTCTGTTCCGGATTTTGTTCAGTTGGTGGGTCCCTTAGAGGCCCATGAACAGGACTGTTCCGTTGCAGGCTGCATGACGCGTGCGGCTGCACTGGGGATTTTGGCGCAATGGGACATCTGGGCGGCTGCTCAGCATCTCCTACAACAAAGCTATATTGGATATCACGCAAGCTGTCCCGCATTGCTTCTGGATACTCCGTCATGTTATAGGGATTCTGCACACACAGAGCTATGCACAGGATAATAGGACCTCGGAATATAGTGGTGAGCCAATCATAAACCTTAGCACCTAAAATCCCAACCCAACTAGCCTTAGCGTCCCATTAGCAACAATGTACCAATGATTAGACAACCCAGAACACGGTATCTCTTTCTCAGGACTCGCAGAGGCAAGAACACTCTTTCGTCACTCACTCGTACCTGTCCACAACGTGCGTAAGAAGAGACACAGTATAGGTTAAAATGTTTATTTCAACTTACGTGCTCTAAGATACAGTACACGTGTCAGTACTATAAGCATAATGCATAAGAATAATATAATCAGCCTAGTTACAACTCCATAGAATACAAACGGGGAAAGCATCTCATAAAGCAGTGGATATATGTCTAAATAACATTACCACCCTCCCCGTGCTAGAAGCTAGTTTATTATAAAAATAGAAGACCTCTGGGCTTTGACTAGCGAACCCCCATACCTCAGTCTCTAGATGCAAAACTACATCAGCAGACAATCACAGCTCTTCTTCCTGGAAAGGCTTTCTCCAAGTGTGTGTAGAACGGGAAAACCGCAATATTAAAAGCACACAAATTTCTCCAAGGCAGCTGTACATAGTGTTATGTCTAGGTGCGAGGGACTGGCCAAATCAGCAGGAACAAGGAAACGTTGTTATTCGACCTTGTACATGTTATGCAGACTGAGCCCAAAGTGAACAGGAGAAAAGGTGAAAGATAGAAAATGCAGACAGTGCTAAAATAACTTGGCAAGAGCAGAGGGCGATAGAACAACGGCTCAGAGTAACGTGTGCACAGAAAAACATCATGGCAGCCAGGCCTAAGACAACGTAGCAAGGCAGGCCAGGAGGCCACAAACCACAAGACAACATATCACCCGGAGGTTAAGACTGTCGGCAAACAGGAGGAGGAAAAGCAATCAAAAGAGCCAGGTTTTAAGTTTATTTCGGAACTGATTGTGATCAGTGATAATACGAAACTGCGTTGGAATCTCATTCCAGAAGAGGGGAGCTAAATGAGAAAAGGATCTGCCACCATTCCTAGCGGTGCGAACCCCGAGAGGAGTGAGTAGATGTTTAGTTCCTGAACTAAGATTCCTGTTAGGTGAATACAGTTTAAGTTTCTTGGTCAGGTAGCTTGGCCCGTTTCTATGCATGGTCTTATGTACCAGGCAGATAATCTAGAAACTTGAACAAACTAATAATGTGATGTATGATGTCACCAGTTAACGGCATTAATAATGCAATTTCTGATCAGGTAAATAAACTTACTTCTTCTACTTTTATACTCTCAGAATAATTAAAAAGGTTTTGCCCTTTATACCACATAAACTACAAAAGACACTAGTCATGTCGCTAACTCTGTCCAAGATTGACTATTTCAATAGCCTGCATCTGACTACTCACAAGTATAATATCAATAAACCTCAGGTTTTACAAAATGCAGCAGCCAGACCTCTGTTAAAAATTCCCCAAAACTACTCAGTGTCTCAAGAATTAAAAAGTTTGCACTGGCTTCCTGTTAAACAGAGAAGAACTTTCAAGGTATTATGTCTAGTTTATAAAGCATTCCATAATCTTGGCCCCGAATCCCTGAACCAGAGTTTCAAACAATATCTCCATGTCAGAAGTCTTTGATCAAGTTCTGCTAATTTATTAATACTACCAAGGTACAAACAAGTACGATGGGGTGAAAGAGCATAGTGCTGGAAGCATCTAAAGCATAGAACGCACTGCCTCTCTCCATAAAAACAGCATCCAGTCTTCTAGCTTTCAGGAAAGCTGTAAAGACCTGGCTGTTCAGATCCCTATAAACCTTGCGGACCTGTAACACGCCTACCTGAATTAAATAGCGCTTAGATGCCTCAGGGCAATAATGCACTGTAGAAATATTGTTAAAATAATGTAACATAACAATTTGTTATTCCATTCCAAACAATATGGTAAGTTGCTGAGCAATGATTTGAGAAAGGTATGACTGAGCTCCTAGCCATTACTGGGAAATTTCAAGGTAGTTAGGTCTTGAAGGGTAACAAAACTGTCGTTTTCCATTTAGTTTGTTGTGTTTATATTTAGAAATATCAATAGAATGGGAAGTGGTTGCTTGTGCTCTCTGATAAATAGCTCTCAAAATATTCAAAATGTTACCAGTTGTTGAGAATTCAATTTTACCTCAGTGCATTCTGGCTCATGTAGTCTTCAAATTCACAGTTTCATCTTTTCATCATAGTTTTTGTGTTGAATAAAAATGAGTAGCCTCTTGAAATGTATTTCACAGTCATTACTGATTATCAATGGGGAGGAAATGTAACTTTGTTCAGATGCATTGTAATGCGGTTTCTAATTTGCTTTGAATTACATCGGACATATAGTGCACTTCTGGAAGCACCACAGAAACCAAGCATCACAAGTCTGAAGAAATGATTGGTTGTACTTAACAGCACTCAAATATTTTACAGGTGTTGGCACGTCTGAGCGGTACTATATTGTTTAAATATGCATGATAGAAGCTCTCCCGGGGGCTGACTGGTATACATCAGACTTCTAGTGATGTTGGAAGAACATTTGATTGAAGATCTTCCTCACAGATTTCTCCAAGTCATCAGATAGCTTAGTGGGAGTGCTTAATTCTGACAGATGAGTTATGAAATATATCTCAGATAAGTTTATTTTCACCTTCAATTTGGTTCCAATACTTGGTGATGAAGTTAACATTTGAAATGTAAAGTCTAAACTTAGTTTGGCTTGAGATGCCCAAACTTGTAGTAGGATTTGAATTACATATTTTAGTTTTAAAACAGACAATCACAGATTGTGATAGCATTCAAACACAGCAGGACAGACCTTTTGATAGGTGTTTGCTTTCAATAAGGCTGGCTTCTGTAAGGATATGTAGTATTATGGTAGATGTCTTGCATTTTTCATTTAGTTTTTCTATCTTCATTTAGCTGTAAAATACTGCCCAGTTTTCAATGAGGAAATATTCTTCTCACAAACCTCTGTTTCTTTAGATAACAGGCCTGATCCTATATATTAACCTATTATTGTTACCACATATAATGCTGAAAAACTGTGCCAAGACTTAATTAATTGAAAAGAAACATGATGGAAATGCATGATGATATGAATATGAATTTATTGCAGGTCCAGTTCCTGTACGAAATAAAGGGAACCATTCTTCCTGTTTCAACGCATGGTTTAATAGATGATAGTACTGCTTATTTTGAAAAAAGGTTGGTATCTGTATAAACAAATATAGATAAAGAGGTCCTACAGAGCAACGTGCGAGGAGGTGAAACCCCACTCAAGCAGCAACGACAATCTCTGTCAGGGTAAAACACAAGCAAACTCTAAATTAACCTGTGTTTAACCCTCTGGTAGCTTGACATAAAAAGCAGTAGGCTTAACTTAAAGGCAATGTGTAAAGTATTTTTGCAGCACACAAACAGTGATAAAGTGAAAAAATAACAAAAGAAAAACCCACACCAATTTAGAAAATTAGGGTAAAATGTCGATAACACAGTTGTCCCGGGGGGTTTTATGAGTTTTCTTGGAATTCCTAGTTTTGACAGGGCCAGCTCCCCTCTCCATGTCCTTGCGTTTAGCCACATAGAGCTACTAGCAGGTCGATAGCAAAAGCTTAAATATAGGCGGTTAGACAACCAGTGACTGTTTTTATAATTTGACACAAGGATTAAATAGAGTCAAAAGTACCATTTTAAAAGTTCAGACATTAGGGGGATGGCCCAGCCTCCTCAGGGCTCTGATGGGTGCAGACGGGCCTGCCCCTGGCCTGGGCTTTGCCCAGGTTTGGCCTGCTCAACGTCCTGCACGGCAGTGGTGAGCAAGGTGCTTTATAGAGCAGCGGCGGTTGTGGGAGGTGGCTGGCGTCAGGCTTCTCTCTTCTGTGGCCAAGGATGTCTGGGATGCGTAGTCCCTGGTGCCAGCTCCAATGATGATGCCCCCTCAGCTCACAGCATCCCCAAGTATCAAGAATGTGCTCCTTTAGAACAAAGTTGTACAACCCTTCATATCCATTAACTTTGCTGCCCCTCACCCAGCCCTTCAGTGCCTTACCAGCATAGTCCAAGAAATGCACCCATGTTTGTGTAAAGAATTTGTGACTGGCCCAAAACCGTTGCTTGTGTTTCTCAGGGGTCAGCCCAAACTTGCTGACAAAAATGGCATTCATGGCAGTGTAGTGTGTCCCTCCCCACTGTGGGTATGTACTGCCATTACATTAGCTTACCCTCCCCCCCCCCACAACGCCTCTGGGACTCTGTGTACTTTCAAAGCCACTTCATATGCTGCCAACCATGTATCTATACCATCCCCCACTCCATATCTGGGCACCAAATCCTTGGGTATGTGAAATCTGGACTTACTGGAGGCCACTGCAGGTATGTTGCCACCATTGTCGTTTCTGGACCCCATTTGGAGGGCTCTAATAGCCAGCTCTCTGACGCTACGCTCATGGGCCATCTTCCTTTCTTGCATGGCCAGCTTCTTCTCCTCTAGAGTGTGCTCCTTCTCTAGCTTAGAAAGGGAAAGGGTCTGCTCCTTATCCTTCTCAGTCCTGGTGAACTCTAGCTTTAGTTTTCTTTCCTCCCTCCTGTTCCCCAGCTCCTCTGGGGACAGGTTCTTTGAGGACACACTGTTGCCTGGTCTAGAGTGGACTTACAGGCCTGGGCGGAAATTGCTCCTCCCATAGGCGGCATGACAAGACCCTCTGTCAAGTTCTGCTCTGATCCTTCCTCAAACTCAGATCACTCCTTCTCATCCACTTCTCCTTCTTGGTGGACTGCTTCTCGTGCTCTTAAGGCTTTCTGAAGCTCTACCTTCTTGGCACTTCTCTTATGGAACACCCTTCTCTCCTAGCACAACCCCTTCATCTGGGCCACTGTGCATGCCTCCAGATTGGCCATCTTGTATTCCATCTTGCCAGGTAAGAGCACAAACATTGCAGAAAAAATGGGACTTGGACAAAAGGACTTTTGGAAAAATTAAAAGATGTCAGAACAGGGAGAATTGAAAAAAGCTCGAATTGGTCTAAGTACGCAGCTGTTGTGAACAAAGAGTTACTACATGGTATTCCACAAACACAAATCCTATCCTCACCACTGATCACCAAAGTTAGAAATGGGATTCCTGGTTGGCCAAGGTATGCACCCAGGCCAGGCAGGAACTACCACTCTAGTCAGGGTGAGCTAGATACACACTAAAAGATAACCTGTGCTCATCCTCTGGTAGCTTGGCACAGAGCAATCATGCTTATTTAAAGAGGCAATGTGTGAAGTATTTGGTCAATACACAGACACACAGTAACATAATGAATACACCACCAAAATACTCTACACAGGTTTTAGAAAATAACTTATTATATTATAAACAAAACAAGACCAACACAACAACAAAAATCCAATGTATAGAAGTTGAGATATTACATTTTAAAGGATTAAATGCAGTAAAGCGCTTAGAAGCAAGTAGCATTAAAAGGTTACTTTGGGTTGTGCTGGACTGGGGCAAACTCAATGTTCGGGCCAACTGCGATGGAGCACCGGCCGGCTATAGGACCCACGCGGGCCCTGGTAAACAAAGTACCTTTCCTGGTTGCAAACAGCGAGATGCGTCGATGTTGAGGCTTGCAGGTGCTGGATGTGTTGATCTTCTCCATGCAGTGAAGGCGATGTGTCAGTTCCAAAGACAGGTGCCGGAGTCAAGAGGCGTTGAGCAATGCGCCGGATTCTGTCACACAGTCAAGGGGATGCGTCACTCTCATCAAGCTTTAGTGGCGGCAATACTCTGTCCCATGTGTCTGTTCCTGGAGGCAAGGCACTGGTTCCGAGGCGATGAATCGATTTTACTCCTGCAACCGGGTCGGTGCACTGGTACTGCTATATGCAGACAGGAGATGCGTCAAAATCCGTATTGCAAGTCCAGCCCTTCTTCAGCAGAGTCAGAGAGCAGCAGGCAGCAGGCCAACAAACAGAAACGTAGGCCTTCCAGATCAGCAGTCCAGTTGAGTCCTTTAAGCAGCACAGCAGTTATTCTGGCAGAGCATAGTTACATGTCCAGTAGTGTCTGATTTTAGGGGTTAGAGAACCAGTACTTATACCCAAAATGTGCCTTTGATGTGGGGGTGACTTCAATGCAGCTCGCTTACGTACACAAGTATCCCTTTCAACCCGGTCCTGTCTGCCAGGCTATATGTGGGTGGTAATCTGTCCTTTGTGAGGGGACAGGACACTGCCTATTCAAGTAAAGTGTTGGCCCCTACCTTCTATCCTGCTGAGGCAAGGCCATCAGAATGCAGATGTATGTAGATGGGTACTCAGACACACCTATCCTTCCTGTGCTATGGCTGTCTAGAGTGAATGCACCAATTGTATCTGTTACCCACCCCAGATGTGCATTGGAGACAGGCTGTCAGGCACGCAGAGCAGTAAGTGCATAGAAATGTCCACTTTCTAAAAGTGGCCTTTCTAAAACAGTAATGTCAAATACAACTTCACAAGTAAGGAGGATTTATCATTATCATTCCAAAGATATGAAACATTAAAAAGCTACTCCTCTCTGATCAGGAATTACAGCTTTAAAGTGTAATAAGGAATTTCCAACGCTAGCCTATGAGAGGGGATAGGCCTCGCAGTAGTGAAAACTGAATGTGTGTGCTTGTCACTACTAGGACATGAAAATATTAAACACACATGTCAACCTTTTACTTACATGGCACCTTGCCCTTGGGGTTTCTTAGAAACTACCTCAGGGGTTACTTATATGTAATAAGATGAGCGTTTAAGGTTTGGCAAGTAGTCTCCTTGTGTTTGCTAAGTAGTTTTAAATGCCAAGTTGAAGTGGCAGTAAACTGAGCACACAGGCGCCCAGTGGCACGCCTGAGACAGGTTTGAAAGGTTACTTATGTGGGTGGCACAAATAGTGCTGATGGGCCACTAGTAGCATTTGAAGTATAGGCCCTGGGTATATGGTATACCACTTTAAACGGAAAACTTACCAGTACATCAATTATGCCAATCAGGTATACACCAATGTCATCATGTTTAGGGGAGAATCACATGCATTTTAAAACTGGTTAGCAGTGGTAAAGTGCTCAGAGTCTTAAGGCCCACAAAAAAAATCTGCAAAACAGGATATAAAAGGCAAAATGTCTGGGGGAAGACCACCCTGAGGATGCCAGGTCTAACATACTGTCTTTAGTATTGCAATTCCAGGACAGAATTGCACATTTGCGGACAACATGCAGCTGTGTTATGAAGTGCAGCTGTAGCCAACTTCGCTGTGTGCAAAAAATATATTTTAGGAAATTTCACCATCAAAACAAATCATTTTGATTTATATTTGTTTTTTAATACATGTACTTATCATTTTTTAAATGTTTTTTAACAATTTATAAGTTATTAAAATAATTATTTATAAATATTATTAAGTAAGTATATATATTATATTTTATACGTATATATGTTTAATTTATTTTTACATTATATGTATTTGTTATAATTTTAAACATTTTAAAATAATTTTAACTATGTTTTTTTAATTATCTGTATTATTTCCTTTTTTTACATTATTTTTTAAACATTAAAAAAAACCAATATTTTTAACAACGATATTTTTGACAACGATATTTTTTTATCGATATTTTTGTACTTACTATAATGTAGATAGGACTTCGATATTGTGCCCATCGATATTTCGGCTCCGATATTTTTGTCGTCGATATTTGTGTAGTCGATAATCTGTCAGTGATTCGTTCTTTTGCTATTAGCCACCCTCAAATGCGTGTTGGACATGTGTCAAAACATGAGTAGGAGTTAGCTGTGGCAGACATGGTTAAGTGGAGGGCATTGTGGTCACTATCGGATGCCCCTAATATTATCATGTCCCGCCATAATAGGCCACAGCCTAATGTCAAGTAGTATGTTATCTATCCTACTGCTTTGATGAGGTATTTTGTAAGTGTGGATACTCAGTTTATCAGACTTTGACCGGCCATTTTAAGATCTTTTCTTTTTTTTAATAGTAATTTTTATTGCATTTTACCCCACAAGTCAGAGCGATCAAAGCATTATTACATAATTTTTGCCAGATAATTATACAAACATTATCACATGCAATTCTCAAATTAAGAAGACACATAGAGGGATTAAAAGAGAAATACAAAAATAAAGAAAGGAAGGGAGGGGTAGATTCATAAAGAAACGTAAAAGTGCACTAATTATATGCAAGAAATGCTTAAATCGGTTTGGTTCATATAACAGCAAGGAGGTATAGTACAGGATACTACATCCAATGAAGTTGCATCCAAATCCTCTCCACCTTTTTTACTGCTATGGGTCCTCGGGCCTTGGCGACTGCAATTTTGCATTCATAAATCTGTCGGAGCATGGCTCAGAATTCCGGTGCTCCTTGTGGTGCTGAGTCTACCCAAGCCTTAGTAATACATAAGAGTGCGTTTACTACGATGATTGAAATTAGAGACATGAGATTGGAGTCCCCTTCGAGCTTTAGGCCAATTAGAATTTTTTTTTACAATTTAAGCGGAATTGCAGCACCGACTGTGTAGATATGAATTGGAATAGACTATCCCAGAACTCTTTAAGCCCCGGACACTCGACAAACATATGCACTAAATCAGCCGCATACAGATGACACTTGGGACAATATGACTGTGACGAATTACTGAATGATGCCCACTTAGAAATGCACTCAGGCATATGATAAAGCAGAAACACTGTCTTAAATTGCTGTAATTTGAGGCTAACAGATATTAATGAGCGATCTAGTGTTTCTAAAGCCTTCTGTATTTCAATAACAGTTACTATAGTCGCTAACCGCTGACTCCACCATGACGCTATCTGTGCACTATCATCCTCAACATAAGACATATAATCCCGATACATTGTACTTATGTTGCTCTGGGCTAACTCCCTTAAAGGTTGATACAGAGACACTTGCTCCTTATTGTACACACATTTATGAAGGAGATAGTCCCTAACCTGAAGATATTTAAAAAAAGAACCGCTCAAATATTTCCTGAAGTGAAATAAAAGCCCGAAGTCCCCCAGGCTTGTCACACACGATCGTGGAATATGTTAGGGACTGATGGATTTTACCACAGCGGAGTAAGAGAATGAACAGTTGGTAAACAAAAATTAATGCAGCTTTCCCACCAAACCCAAACCACATCCCTTATCACCTTAAATCTAACCCTCTTTAAATAGTTAGGGTCAACTAACTTATGCATTGCATACCTAATATCTAAACCCAGTGTTAATTGATACCCAACTGCAAACGCCACAGATTTACTCCCAGTCAATAAGCATTGGATCCGATCCATGAACCAAGCCCAAAAATACAATTTGAAATCCGGCAACTTGAATCCTCCCTGCTCATAAAGGAGTTTCATATACCTGATAGCTCGTCTTGACCTCCTATACCCCCATATGAAACTACCAATTTCCCACTCAAGACATTTAAAAAATTGATCGGGAACCCGCAGTGGTAAAATATTCATTTTAATGATAATGATAATGCCATTGCCATAGTTTAGTAATAATTATCTTTAAAAGTGCCTCATAATTAAGTGCAGCAACATTTTCAACCTGACTGCTAAGCCATATACCAAGATAGGTGGCAGTATAAGTAACTCCCATTAAAGGGGTAGATGTTTTAAAAGTGAGAATTATTTGTGTTTTCAAGAGATTGAGCTTATACCCCTAAAATGTGCCATGTTTTTCTGCCTCAGTAGATATATGATCGATGGCTATACTTGGGTTAGTAGCATAAACTGCTATATCATCTGTGTAAGCAGTAACTTTCAGCTCAACGCCATTTAATCTAACAGGCTGTATGCCCTGGTTCATCACCAGGTCACTTATATAAGGCTTTATATACAGAGCAAACAGCAGAGGGGAGAGTGGGCACCCCTGGTGCGTGCCCCTTAATATAAGAATCGAAGTAGAGAACTTATCGCCCGTCAGAATTTTAGCCAGCGAATTCTTATACAATGTCTGCACTAATGCTATATATCTGTCACAATTCCAAATGCCCCCATGGTCATCCAGAGTGACTCCCAGGTGACCCGGTCAAATGCCTTCTCCATGTCCAGCATTATCATGCCCATCCGGTCCTTAGTTTTGTTAGCGACATCAAATGCTTCAATTGCAGTGCTAGTATGAGCCGTGGTGTCCCTACCGGGCACAAACCCATGTTGTTGTATAGAGACCAAATCATGCATAAGAGGTGCAAGGTGTGTAGGGTAAATCTTTGCATCCACATTTATCAAAGATATCGGGCGATAAGACCCCCTATCTTCAGCTGGTTTTTACCTTCTTAAGAAAGATTACAATATTAGTCACCCCCCCATGAGACCAGGGCTTCTCCCCTGCTGTAGATATAATTTAGCAATTCTATAAGTTCTGAGGTGAGAATGTCCATAAAAACATTATAGAATTCTAGAGGAATTATGTCCTCTCCTGCAGCTTTTCCTGATGACAGAGCACAGACAGCTGCCTCGACTTCCCCTAGCCCAACATGCACGTCTAGCATTGAGTTCTGCTGAGAATCTAGCCAAGGAACCCTTCTCTCCCCAAGATTATTTACCAGAGTCTGCTGGTCGATACTATAAGGCTTATTATAGACCTTTTGATAGTAAGCAGAAAATTGCTCAGCTATTGATTGTGGGCAAGTATAGCTACCCCCATTAACCCCCAAAATCCACTTAATAGTGCTGCATGCCTTTTTATCAGCTATTTGATGTGCAAGGAGGCATCCTACTTTTCACAATATTCACATTGACAAGTCTTCTGATAGCTTGCTGCCGCCTTCTCCATTACCCCCCGGTTTAGCATTTGCCGCCTCTCATTTAGCTTAAGACGTACAGCCTGTTCGAGCGGGTGATGAGTAAGGATTGCCTGGGCATGTTGCAACTTTAAATCTGAGCATTCCTGCCAACACTGAGCTAATTCCAGTTGATTACACTTGTTCTGATTTAAAATACAATGGTGTCACCCCCCTGATATACGCTTTCATGCAATCCCATATGAAAGCAACAGAAGCGGTGCCCATACTGATATGGATAAATTCAACCAATCCACTTTTTAAATGCTGACGATATTCCAGATTGGCGAGTAAATATCTGGGAAATGAAAACGTTGAACTCTTGACCCTACTTGCGGGATCTGCAGCACCAATATTATGGCATTGTGATCTGATATAATCTTGGGACATATCTCTATATTCACCCCTTTTAACATTTGCCCTTTTACCAGTATCATGTCAATTCGTGAATATTGCCTATGGGGAGAGGAATAGTAAGTGTAACCTGGCAATAGGGGGCATAGAATTCTCCATTCATCCTCTAGCCCAGGTAGCCTCTTCAATTCCGGGTTTTAGTCATCTGAATATTAGCTTGTCATGCCCAAATTATGCGGTTTATAAACTGCAAGTTCCTCTCGAACTAACTGCCTTTTGTGGGGTTGGTTTAACCCAGCGACTTTCCAACACATACATTTCAAACTAGACATTGTATAATTCTAAGATCCACAAAGCCTTCCCTGCCTTTGATATCAGCCTGTCTCCCTAACATTGCACTACATTCTATGTGAAATTTCTGATTGATCTGACTTTTAAACTTCCAGCCCCGAGTGTGCAATAGTAATACCTTCCAACGATCCCCCAATCCCTCCTAAGAGATGTCCCCACCCACCCGTGCCTGGAAAAGGAATCACCCATCCCCTTTGCTGCCAGCTGATTTGGCAGTCACCTGGGAGCACCCCTCCTCAGAACCCCCCAACTCCCATATCCGCCACTTTAGAAGTTACTTCACAAGCCCTCAGAAATGTATCACTGTTGACCCAAAGAGCTACAGTACATGACACTTCCTATTGAGTACCTGACTTAAAGTCCTATCTACAAGACCATAGCCCTAACGCCATTGACTCAGAGATTTAGATGCTTCCAGCTCTGAATGGAATATTTGCTGGTGTCCTTCTTTGAAAACATTGAGGAGTGCAGGCTCTTGCAGAAATACCTGTGCCCCAACTGCCTTGAATGGATCGATTAGCTAGCACACCTTCCAGCGCTGATCCATTGCAGACTTACATAAGTCAGACCGGACAAAGATGGACATTGAGCCTACTTTCAGAGGTGCAGCAGGGCATGCTTTAAAGTAAATGGCCTGTCTCAACAGGAAATTTCCAACAAAAATAATAATGTGGCGGGGTGTGGTAATTGTGTCTGTACAGCTTGCTTTATAACTAATGGTAGTCTATGAACCCGCTGAATCTGAGAGTCCATATCCCAATCTGATAACTCAGGGAGTGCCTTCTGTCATAAGTTGACCAAAAATGTTCTGGGATCATTGCCTTCTCTCCCCTCGGGCACACCAAAAAGCCTTAAATTATAACGTTGTTGTATGTTTTCTAGATCCTCTATTTTACTCTGGAGAAGTGCCATATGACTCTCCTGCTCCCGAACTGTTTTAACAGTCACAGACCCAACTTCTTCCACACCTGCCACTTGTTAAAATTCCGTCATCTCAGACAAGAGTGCGTCAACCTTGCTGGTGACTTCTGAGAGAGCCTGGTGCACTGCTGCATTGTCCGCCTTCACCTGTCCATAATGGTTAAGAGTCTCCATCCGCTGTATCCGGAGAAACTGAAGGATTGTTGACAGAGTAGGTTCTTTAGTGTCTAATGTATCAGCATAGTTAGCTTGGCCCAAAACAGTAGCGTCAGATCCAGCCACACAAAGAGATGGGCCTCCAGGGTAGTCTGTATCATTGCCTGATCTGGGAGAGATAGTTGAACCAGAGCCAGGGCTACTTCAATTTGACATATGATCATCCTTCCTAAGCAATGTTGATTGAGATTGTATAACAGGGCCAATTTTGGACATCTGCGAGATCAGAGCTTTAACCTTGCCTTTGGAGGTAACCCGTTTACGCAGAATGCTGCTCTTAGAGACGGTTTTTGAGCGTGTTGAGACCGTATGATCCACTTGAGTATCAATGTGCTGGCCGTATCCCTTGTTTTTAGTCCTTTTATGATGTTAGCTCCGGCTTGTTTCTTACCTGGGATATTACTATCCAAGTGCTCAGGAGCTTACCCCCCTTCCAGTCTTATGTTGTGTTTATTTTTAAATAATTCAGCTGCATGAACATTCAAAGCCCTAAATCACCATATCTCTGATCAGGGGTCCCACAAGAATGTAAAGTAGCAGTAGAAGTTTCCAAACTGTTACCGCCCACTTCCGCTTGCTCGGCTATTTCTAATCTTACTAGAGATTGTAGTCTGCCATTATCATTGTTTCCCATAGGGCCATGCCCTGCGTTATCAGCAAAGGGCTCAGGAATATGTGTGGTGCAAAATTCAGCAACAGATAATGACCCCTCCTGGGAAGGTGCTAAAACGCGGACATCTGAAATCTTTTTTAAAGCATCAATGCTATTGCAAGAAATATCTTGCCCCACCTCCAAGATAGTACCAGTTGCCAAATCCATGGAAAACTCTACATCAGTCATTCCCTTAGGGCTTTGAACCGCATTCACAAGTACTTTCACCATCATAAAGTCAGTTACATCCACTTTCCCCTTACTGCAAGCCTGCAGCAGACAGAGAGCTACATTACCAGACAGCAGAAATCTCACTATGGGTCGCCCGGCCTGGGAGTCTGATGTTGTGGCAGGTGTCGCCGTCTGGGCCAGTTCTTTATCCGTAGTTGCAGCCATAGCTGGGGCAGTGCAGCCCGCGTCCTCCCCGTTGCGCAGCTCCGCTTGGTGGTGCCATCACAGGTTTTTCCTCTCGCCTGGAGTGAGAGCAGCTCTGCCAGGATGCCGCCTGTGCTTGCAGCAGACAGCACCGTAGATTAGCACAGAGCTGCCATCACATTGAAAGTGACCACAAGTCCTCGAGACAACGCTGTAACCTCCGCTCAAAGAGTGTCAGTTACTGGCCGAGTTTCACCTGGTTCTGCCAGTGGGGCTGAAACCATCGCCGAATCAGGTAAGTGAGGTGGTATGGTGTGAGCGGTCGGAGGGCATGCTCACCGCAGCGGGATCAGCCTGCCATCTTCCTTTCCTATTGATGTCGATTGGCCAAAATAAGATCTGATATCATATGTTAAAGTTAAGGCAGCCATCTGGATTGCTGAGGATGTCTTGTTCTTTATTGGTGGAAGATTGAGTAGGGATATGCCAATCTGAATGCCTGCTGGCTCAATAATGATTTTTACCTCTTCCAGGGGCTCAAATGTTAGGTTAAAATCCTCTACTATTATTGGAAAGCAATCCATTGAGTTAGCTCTCTAGCAAGCCTCTAGAATGTGGATGACTTCAGGTACAGTTGTAGATGTTGTAAATTTTCATTATGAGACCCCTCAGGGTGCTTAGTGTTAGCTCAAGGAGACTCCTTGAAGCAATAGATATTTGTTTGATTTTACACTTTAAGGCTGTTCTAATTCAGATGAGAAGCCTCCGCCCCTCCTACCTTGATCTTGGTGGGTCTCTTCTTCACTAAAGCACGTATAATCTAACCTATAAGGGAGCAATATCAACCAGGATTCTTGAAATATACAGAGGTCAAATTTCTCAATAAAATACCCACACTAGGGTAAACTAGCTTAAGTATCATTCCCACTGTGTTCCAGGAAATAATACTTAAATCAATGGGAGCATATGTCATCTTTGAAATATTCTAATTATTACATTTCCTATATTGAGAAACAGTGCTAGCAAGATGGAAGTCGAGGTGACCAGTAGGTAGGTCCCTAGGATATCCGTCTGTTTCAGTTCTATAAGGTACAATAGTATGAGGATTTAAGATATTGATTGGGAAACACCACTCAGTACCCTTAGCCAGCAGTCCTGTTTGTCAAATTCAGAACCAGTGGTAGCAGATGGACTTAACAGATATGTGCAGGAGGCTCACACATTCTCCAGGTCACTGGGCGAGATTGGTGGATTATATTGAAGTTGAATAATTGTTATTTATATGAATACCTCTCGCAGGGCATGTGTGAAGGTCCAGTCCCACAAGACGTTTGACCAGCTCTTCTTACTTTAGCTCAAGTTGAATACAATCGTTACTACCTCCATTAGTCAAGTGGCGTTTTGCAGCTAGTATATCAGATTGAATCAGTGAATAACAGTGGCAGGTGTCCCTTAGCCAGTGAGTGTCTATTCTTCTTCGTTTCCAACAACACTTTTGGAACATTGATCATATAAACATTTCTAGGGTGGTCTGGCTGCCAGTTTCATTAGGTCCATAGCTTACTTTAAGAGCTGCCTATAACCCCTTTGATTAAGAAGATTTAACTTACTCGCTGGGTTGCCTTGTTGATGTTGCTTTAATTGAATTGCATTAGGCTGCCCATTTTGGGAGTGTATGTAACCAGTTTCTAGGGGGGTGCTCTTGTGGGAACTGAACCACAATAATCTCCTAAACCCCAATATCAAATGAACCCCAAATTTTACCATAGACAGTTCAGCCCCACGATTCTTCTAAATGATCTAGGGGTAAAAGACTATCCACCCTATCAATACACCAAACTTAGCAGAGTAAATTCATGATTATAAACTGTGACCACTCAAGAACCGAGCTCAAGATCGGAATGAATATTAAAAGATTTGATACAGGGTCTTTAATAAAACGTTACAAAGGAATACGTAATTTAGTCATAAAGACTCAGAAATACAGAATCATAAATCATAGCAAAACTGAGGTCAAATAATGAAAAGACCATCTAAATTCCAAGTGTCAAACTCATGAAGAGTACTGACAACATGTTAGTGAGAAAATCTGAGAACAATCACAAGGCGTTTTGGGAGGAAAATAAGAACTTGCACCAGATCCTTCAAAAGCAGGGTTTTTAAACACATTTTACTTCAACTTTATTGCTTATGGAGATTCAGCATGTGATTACATTCCTCCACAGAGGCTTACCCTAGATAAGAGCCCAACCAACAGGCGGTCTGGCAGCCCATGCTATAAAGATGACTTCAACTTTATCTCAATAAATGAAGGATGAGTGGTTCTTTCCATTTGTTACAGAATAGATCTTTGCAAAGCTCGTTCTTTTCAAGAGAGCAGTCTGTTTGTAATTCTTAGACCTGTCAGCCTAAAGGTGACAGTGTGGGGTCTTCCCCCAAACATTTTACTTACTTATACTTACCTCCACTCCAAGTTCAGGGCCTGTAATTTAAATGCTACCAGTGGGCCTGCAGCACTTATTGTGCTACCTCCTTAAGTTGCACCTTAAAACATGTCACAGGGCTGCCTTTCCAGCCTGAATGCAGGTTGAAACTGCTAATATGACTTGACCATGTAACCCTCTTGCCAAGCCTTAAATTCCCCTTTTATTGCATATGTAAGTAAGTAAGAGTTTTATATAGCGCTCGATTGCCGAGGTGTCGTGGCGCTGGGGAGAACACAGGAGTGAGGTGGAGCCCAGAAAGGTCAGATCATTGCTAAGTTGGAAAGAGCCAGGTTTTCAATAGGCCACAGGTTGGGATCTGATGTACAGAGGTGTCGTGTAGTTCCTATAGTACCCCTGCAGGACCTGTGCGTTTGGATAACATAAACTGTGGGCTTGGTGGTAGACTGGCTCTGTGCACCCCCACTGCGTATGTTAGCCGGATTTGCATTAGCTAGCTCACAGTGCCACTAGAATCTCCTCTTATCGGGGAGAGATTAGTTTCTGGCAACCTTAGATCATGACAACTCGGATCCCTCAGAATCATGGAAACAATGTACTACTTTTCGCCTAGTCACTTGTGCTTACTTATTCGGTTTGTCTCAGAGAGTTACACAGAATAAACAGTCTGGGTGTTTCAATAAGTATTTATTGAATAGTTGTTATTCTAGTGTATAATATATGTGCTGCAGCAACCAGCAGACAATAGCAGAGATATATTATCAGCAGTACGATAAAAGTGAAAGGGTAGTACAGTTCTACCATATTGCAAGAATCATGAATACATACATGAATATAAAAAGCATTATAAAAGTGCGCGTACTCCTACGATGCCTAACTAGATGTACCTAAGTGTACCTAGCATGTGTGTAGGTCTAAAAGCCTAAGAGCCAAGAATCCCTCTAGGATTTTAGTCAAACCCCCATACCTGAAAAGAGAGAGTGTGGGACCCCGTCCTGGTCTCGAGTTGGACACCCCGCAAGGGCTGTGTTAGACCACTGTCAGTGGAGCGACTGCATGAAGGAGCCTCAGCGTCTCTGGTCAGTGTGTCAGCATGGAAGTCTCGGTTCCCTCTGTCTTACCGTGGCAAGATGTGGTGTATTTATACCCTAAAGTGTCTCATCCCTTAGTATGGTTTGTATTGGTCTCTGTTGGACATGAGGAAGACGTCAGGGGTGAACTTTGTACATACATATTATGCGGGAGATGTAGCTGGTGAATGCTCATGCATAATTTATGAGTACATTGTAGGCCTGTGTTCAAACCACAGACTAGATAACGTTCAACCCTCAGAGTTCGTTGTGTACTGTTGGGAACTAATGTAGGCGAAAGATCATACCTATATTAGGGCATAGGAGATCATGACTATAATAGGGCATAGACGATTATGACCATAATAGGGCATATACGATTATGACCATAATAGGGCATATACAATTATGACCATATATGGCATATATGAACGTGTCTATATTAGGCCCTCTATACGAAACATAACACAGGCAGCTTGTTAAAGAGTTTGGGAGCTATATAGGGAGGCATCTACCTCTCCATTTAGCCTTCTTGATTATCGGGATGTTGACCAGTGCCTGACTAGCTGATCTTAGTAAGTGTCCAGGGGTGTACCATTGGAACAGTTTGCCATATTCCGTTGGACCACCTCCATACAAGGTTTTATGGACCAGACACAGTGCCTTGAATTCAATCCGCTTCTTGACTGGGAGCCAGTGGAAGTTCCTGATGGCCCCCAATATGTGATTGAATTTAGGGAGGTTCAGTAGGGTTCGGCCTGCGGCGTTCTGCAGAGATTGTAGTTTGGTTAACTGCTGTTTATGAACCCCAAGGTAAAGGGCGTTGCAGTAGTCAATCCGGGATAACAAGAGTGCTACCACAACAGTTTTCCTCGGTTCCATTGGAAGAAACTGTAGAATCTTCCGCAGTATCTTTAATGTGAAGTAGCAGGCCGATGTAACCTGGTTGATCTGTCTTGAGAAGCTGAACTGTGTGTCCCTGACAATGCCCAGGTTTCTCATTTTGGCCAATGGTGTTGGACAGAATCCTGCCACTGCCGGCCACCAAGCAGAGTTCCAAATGGGAGAACCATTTCCGAACTCCGTGACTTCCGTCTTCTGAGTATTTAGTTTCAAATAGTTAATGTGCATCCATTGTATGATGTGGTCGAGACAGCTGTGGAACCTAGCCAATGGCTCGTCTTCCATAGAAGATATGGAGATTATGATTTGCGTGTCGTCGGCTTATGACACAAGCGAGAAGCCGTAGTCTTTGACTAGTTTGTCCAGTGGAGTCATGTATATGTTGAATAGTGTGGGTGAAAGCGCCGACCCCTGTGGGACGCCACAAGGGAGGTGAAATGTGTCCGACCTAAGGTTATCCCAGCAGACCTTGTGTTCTCTGCCTGTCAGGAATGAGGTGAGGAGGGCCAGCACACTGTCTCGAATCCCACTTGCCTTCAGCCGTTGTGTAAGAACTGAGTAATTAACCGTATCGAACGTGGCAGATAGATCAAGTAGGATCAGGACAGCCCTGCCACCCCTATCAATTTGCCAGCAGAGTTCCTCCATGGCCATGACTAATGCAGACTCAGTGGAATGGTCAGAGCGGAAGCCATGTTGTGAGCTGTCAAGCACATTATTGGAGTTCAGAAAAAAGTTTAATTCAGAATTTATAGCGTTCTCCAGAACCTTAGCCGCTAAAGGCAGGCAGGAGATAGGTCGACAGCTAGTAACGTCCCATGGGTCCAAGGAGGGCTTCTTTAGAATGGGTCTAACGCACGCTTTCTTCCATGCTAACGATAAATCCCCAAGCCTTATTGTAGTATTTAGAAGGGGGGTGAGTAGCGAGCTGATTTGGTTCGAGACCCCGTGAATGATGTTCGGTGAGCATGGATCATCTGGTGAGCCAGACTTGATGGTCAGTAGGAGATTGTCCGGTGTCCGGTGTCAATACCGAAAAGCTGGTCAGGTGATTAGTGGTTACTAACCCCTCCTCCATATCCTGTAGGAGTGGGTTTTGGCGAACATAGTCTGACCCTTACAGTTCCCTGTAAATTGTTCGGACTTTCTTTTGGAAGAACGAGGCCATTTGATCACATAAGTTTTGATCAGGGGAGAACAGATTTCCTTGTTGAAGCTTGGATAGCGCGGAAACGGTCTTAAAAAGCTCTCTAGTAGAGTTATTTGCCTCCTCTATCTTACTAGTGTAGAATTCCCGAACTGTTTTAACAGTCACAGACCCAACTTCTTCCACACCTGCCACTTGTTAAAATTCCGTCATCTCAGACAAGAGTGCGTCAACCTTGCTGGTGACTTCTGAGAGAGCCTGGTGCACTGCTGCATTGTCCGCCTTCACCTGTCCATAATGGTTAAGAGTCTCCATCCGCTGTATCCGGAGAAACTGAAGGATTGTTGACAGAGTAGGTTCTTTAGTGTCTAATGTATCAGCATAGTTAGCTTGGCCCAAAACAGTAGCGTCAGATCCAGCCACACAAAGAGATGGGCCTCCAGGGTAGTCTGTATCATTGCCTGATCTGGGAGAGATAGTTGAACCAGAGCCAGGGCTACTTCAATTTGACATATGATCATCCTTCCTAAGCAATGTTGATTGAGATTGTATAACAGGGCCAATTTTGGTAGTCCGCGAGATCAGAGCTTTAACCTTGCCTTTGGAGGTAACCCGTTTACGCAGAATGCTGCTCTTAGAGACGGTTTTTGAGTAGTCTAAAGATGGCCGCTTTTTACTCAGTTAGTGTCTTATTGTAGTTATTTTTACCCTCAACACTATAGTCCACCCTCCATTCACGTTCTGAGCGCCTACACTAGGAATTTAAAGTTTTTAGCTCTGCGGAGTACTAAGAAGCAGTGAGTTTGTGCCTACGTTGGAGAACCGATATTAAAGGAGCCAGTTGATCTAAGGCTGATTTGACCCAGTTATCATATCTGTACGCATCAGTGTCGGAGTTGGATGCTAGCGTCGGTACATTTTTGGCCAACAGGTTGGTAAGGGCGCCAGGGCTGATATTCCGCCATGACCGTGCGAAGGTTGGGCGCAGACGCATTGCTGGAGGGGTTGGGTTAAGCTCAACAGGGAGACTGAAAATTATTGCCCTATGGTCTGTCCAAGTTAGTGGCAGTATTCTGTCAATCTCAATTGCAGTGTAATTAGTAAAAATTCCATCCAGTGAGTGAAACGCGTTATGTGTAGGGCCTACTACTATCTGTGATAGACCAAGGCCCTCCAGATTGTTTGGTAGTGTCATGGTCGAGGAGTCGGTGAGGAGCTCTACGTGAAAGTTAAAATCACCTAGTATAGTGAAAGAGGAAGTATCCATGCAGGACTCCATGAAAGCGAGTAAGCCCTGCATGAATGGTGATTTAGGCCCTGGTTGTCTGTAAAGGAGCAGACCTGCAAAGGATACCTGGTTATTGATTTTGATATTAAATGTCATGGCTTCAGCTCCGGGGAGCGGTACTGGCTCAAATTTGAGCTTATATTCTGCTCTATGGATGATTGCTATTCCTCCTCCCATTTTTCCCATTCTAGGCACCAAGGCGAGCGAATAGACCCAATCCGGTACGGAGGTGGGAGTAGCCCAAGTTTCAGTAAGGAAAATTAGGTCAGGGCCAGTTAGTTGCAGCAGGCATTCTATCTCCAGCTTGTGTTTAATAACCAATCTTGCATTGAGCAAGATGGCCTTATGCATATCTGTTTTTGTTGATGGAAGGTTATTGTCGCGTATGAGGGTGGAAGATGGTGAATCTTCTACTACAGCGTTATTGTTCCTTAAGCTAGAGGTAATCGAAGGGTGGGGTCCTCATCAGAAGAACTTGTTGCCCGGGTTGGAGGTAACAGATTGTTACTGGTCAAGTAGTAGCTGCACTGAAGACAGGTAAAGGGGGAAGTGTGCAAACTATTAATGTTCAGGGTGTGATTCTCACACTTACCATTGTTTAAAGCCACTAGTTGGCTCCTTGAGTAAGTGGTGCTAGGAAAACGGGCAGGGGTCCTGGGGCACGGCGCACTCAGGGTGCTGACGGGCACAGACGGGCTATGTCACCTCTAAGGTAGGCCCTAGGTAGCCCATAGGGTAGGGTGCATTGTAATTAAATGGTTAGACATGTTCTTTTAAGTTTTACATGTCCTGGTAGTGAAAAACTCCTAAAATCATTTTCCACTACTTAGAGACCTACCTGTCCCATTGGTTAACATTGGTTTGTCTTATTACATTTAATAAGTGCTAACCTATGGTTGGCATCTTGTATCCAGTTCCTGTTTAGTATCTATGAAATTGTAATTTCGGATTTTTAATTACAATTTTGAAATGCCACTTTTAGAAAGTTGCCATTTTCCTGCCCTTAGCCCTTTGAGGAGTGGGTGTTGGGTAAAGAATTGGGTGTGGTGTAACGGCCTGAACTGCCAACTTTGAAGCAGGAGGAACCAAGTTTGAGTCTTGGCGTCAGCTCAACATCCTGGGAAAATCACTTAGGACCTGATTACAAGTTTGGCGGTGTGGGAGTAGACTTGTGTCTATAGCCTGTCTTGGGTCACATGACTGAGTGTAGCTGACAGTTAACCTTTGTCAATTTCTCCTATACATTCACTCAATAGAATGGGACATCTGCTGGCAGAATGGGGATGTGGAGCTGAGCACAGCCCCACTTGCAACTGTATAGGTTGTACCTGGCCTACACAGGAATGACCTAACACCTCCACATTGTTACTGCAGCCAGCTTGGAGCTAGGGCAGAGGAGGTAGGACATTTCATGCACTTCATAGAACTTTTTAAGAAACTTCTCCCACCTTTTGGAGGAAGGGCACCAGGGTATAACCCTGGACCTGAGGAAGGACTCTCAGAGGACTGCCTGTGCTGAGACCTGCTTTGCACTCTGCCAGACTGCTTTGCTGTACTTGGAAGGACTGCTTTGCTGCGTGGAGCCCGCCTTGAACCCTCAGAGGTCAGCCCTTCTGGTGAGCCCTGCATCATCACCTGAACCCAGGACTAGGAGAGTGACTACAAGGGCTAATTTACTGGCCTTCTAATCAGAGCCACACTGACACCATCTTGAACTTGCACTTGACCCCAGCCTGAGTCGATTCGGAGCTACTAGAATAATATTGCGCCCTAGGGATTTTTAAATATCACTCTATGCCAATGATGTCCTCCTCACACTAGGCACCCCAAATGTTTTGCTGTCTGTAGTTGTTGGGATTCTGTAGGATTTCGAGAGGGCCTCCGGCCACAAATGAACCTTGCCAAATCGGAACTCTTTAATCTGATGCTAGAAAAGGAAGAGCAGGTGGAGCTGGTGAGTCATCTTTAGATGGTCTAAATCTTTCCTGATTGCTTAGAAGTTCATCTAACTTGACCCATTGGAGACCAGTTTACCACTGATTACCCCCCCTCTTGCTAGAAGCCATTGAGAAGGACCAACATGTTTGGAGAAGGATCAATGCGGCTAAGATGAACATCCTTCCCCATGTACTCTATTTATTTCATGCTCTCCCGATATGGCTCAACTCTTTCTACTTGAAGAGCACCCAGCGGGAACACTCCCAGGGGTGGCGTTAGGGGGGCGCAACGAGGGGAAATGTTTGTATTTCTCCTCGTGCTTTCCTTTTCCTATGTGTGCTGCATTCTGCAGCACACATAAAAAAAGGAAGTTGCCTCTTGTGATTGATTTTGTGTAGGAAGGTCTCCTTTCCTGCACAGAATCATCAGCCCCGTAACCCATTGGCAGCCCATTGTGTGTCAGCGCTGGGGAAAAGGACAGGAATGCACCATATCGCAAAGATATTGTGCATTCCTGCCTTTTTGTTTTAACGTAGGGCAGCGCAGCAGGATTCCTTGCGGAGGTGTCCTACGTCAAAACCTCATAAATGAGGCCCTTAGGCCTTAAAATTGTCAAAGACTTGTCTTTGGAGACACAAATAATGCTGAAGTGCCTGCATGTTCCTACCAAATTAAACTGCTCAAAAAAAGTCTCAGAGTATTCCTGTTTCAATTTTGGGATATGTTAGTTGCATTATCCACCCTTTCCAGGATCGACTATCGTATTTGGGCTTGCCCGAAATTTATTTGTGCAGGCTACAATTCATCCAGAATACAGCGGTAAGGCTAGCTGTTGGAATGCGTACATTTCAACAAATCACTGAAATCAGACATAATTTGCACTGGCTTCTAGTTAAGCAAAGGGTATTTTGTGTTTAAATCTTTTTATTGAGTTTCAAAAACAGGAATCTCATGCAATGTGAAGTACAGGTACATTACTGCATTCACAGTCAAATAACAGAGGAGAAAGAAGAGAAGATGAGAAGATAAAACACCAAACCAAATCAACTACAAAATGGGCAACCTCCCTGTCCCCTCCCCCCCCCATGAATGCCAGACAGGCTCCGTAACACAAAACGTCAGAAAACATCCAATAATTACCAATGATTACAATGAAGGGGAAAAGCAAGCAAGCAATGCAACTGGGAATAGGTCAGGCGGAACCTAGGAACCAAAACCAAACAAAAAATAAGGCTGTACAAAGGAAATGGAAGCGAGTGGGTAAAAAAATGAGAGGGAACACTCAGGGGGAAAGAAAGACACACCCCTGATTGGATCATCCATAGAAGAAAGATAGCAGCGCAGGGGGAAGCGAAGGGAGAGAGGAAGCGGAAAATGGTACACAAAGCGAGGTGTCAAGTGACAGCACAGGAGCAGTGGGGCAGCCTGTAAGGGGAGAAAATGGGTGGGGGGGACGCAGGGCAAACACAAACCAGCAGATATACAAGCTTTCGGACCCCAACAAGCAATCAGTAGTACAAAAAGGAAAAACAACTTTTAAGGAATATCCAATTGATCGGGACGGGAAGGACCGGCGACCCGTCACTTCGCCTCATGAAGAAGGGGGCCCCAAATGTCTGTAAATAGGTGCTTCTGTTGAAAACGTATTTTTGAAAGCTTTATTTTTAGCCCATAAATCAATAAACGGTTCCGGTGACCTTGCGCTCATTTCCTACATTACCAAATATACTCTTGTGCAAATATTCCCCTGTTACAAAAAGCCAGACTAGGAGGAAAGTCTTTTTAAGATCAAACCTTCAAGACATGGAACCAACTACCAACCAAGGGGCATATTATCAAGGGCCTTATCTCCGCTTTTTTGGCTTTAAAAGCCAAAAAAGCGGAGATAATGTTTTCACCCTATGTGCAAGCTGGTGCTAACATGCATTAGCGCATGTTAGCAGCCGTTTTGCTGACGCCTCGTTTTGTATCTCTAATGAGATGCAAAGTGGGCATCACTGGGCGTACCCCTGACGGACTACCTTGTTAAATATCGCTAAATGCACATCGCGATATTTACAAGGTGGCCCCAGGATTTTAGCAGACGTTAGTTTTTGGCGAAAACCACGGTTTCCGCCGAAAACTAACGTCTGCTAAAATGCTGACTTACCTATACCTGTCATTGGGGGTGGATTATGCTGATATGACCACAGGGTCGTATCAGCAAGGTTATCGCCGTTTTCCATGGAACATCGCTGTAAAACCAGCGTTGTTCCATGGGAAACGGCGATATCCCCACTATCGCTGGAATTTTTATCGCCTCGGTGATACGCGTTGTTGATAACGCGCTAACCAGGCGATAAATTCCAGCGATAGACGGCGATAAATAAGAAAGCGCTAAGCGCGCTTTGCGATATTTATCGCCGTCTATTGTTAATATGCCCCCAAGTGCCCTGCGACCAACTGTAGATTACAGAGTGTTGGAAAGAGCCCCTTTTTGAAATGCTCACTCCCACTTTTTACATGATACGTGATGTGATTTCGACTGAAAATGCACGAGGTCCCTGCTAACCAGGTCCCCAGTGCCAGAGCTCTTACCCAAAAATGTACCCTTGTTCCACAATTGACACAACTTCAGTCCCCTTGTAAGTCCTTAATAAATTGTACCCCTGGTACCTAGGGTATTGGAACTGAAGAGGGTCCACTAGGGCTGCAGCACAAATTACGCCGCCCTTGGGACCCCTCACAAAGATCATGCAAACTGCCATTGCAGGCTGGGTGTCTTGGTGCAGACAAGACCGAAGAGTTGACATGGCACACTGCCCTGTGTGCCATGCCGACAGACACTTCATGAGATATATGTAAAACATCCCTATAGCATTCCTTACAGCCCGAAGGCAGGACACACTATGTCCCATTTGTGGACATATCTGCCTGAGCAAATGTGACCCTACAATGTCGAAGTCCATTCGCAGACATTGTAAGTGAACAGGGAAGCCATACCGAGTACATGGGCTGGACACTCGTCATCACGAAGCCCCCAGCTCCATGATAACTTAACTGTACCCCAAGATGTTTGGTACCAAACCTCTTCTCGTAATAAACCTGCACTGATGCCAGTGTCGGATTTATTAATAAATGCACTCAGAGGGCGCCTTAGAGGTGCCCCCTGAATACCTTGCGACTACTAGTGTGGTTGTCAACTGGTCACAGCCAACCTACCATCACTAGACATGTTTCTGGCCTCCTGGGGTGAAAACCTTTTCTCTCAGAGGCTGGAAACAAAGCCTGCTCTGGGCAGAGGTGTTCAGACCTCGTCCAAGCAGGAACTGCCTTCCGGGGCAGGAAGCTTCAAAGGCCATTCCACCTTTGAAATGCAACTCATGCCTCTTCAGTTAGTGGAAGATTCCATACCACCTGTCCTGATCCTACGTCGGGAACATTTGTTAAATTAGGAGGTGGGCCCACACCTAGCCAGCACCATCCCTAAGGTGGGCAGCTGATGTGGACCGCCACTTTTCCAAATACTCCATCTTGTTTTGGAGAAATTTAGCCTATGAGGGTCAGGGTTATGTCCACTTCCCACAGGAACAAAAATGTGAATTATGCCTCTCAATACTTAACAGAGACATACACAACCATAAAAAGGTGTGTTACCTGCTATGTCAGGTAGCCACAGACCCCTGAACCTCGGGACGATACTCGAGGAGGCATCCATGTCCTCCACCACAGTGAGTGGCGGGCTTCGGACTGGTTTGGTATACCTTTTTATGGTTGTGTATGTTTCTGTTAAGTATTGAGAGGCATACTTCACATTTTTGGTCCTGAAGACAGTCGCTACACCTCTACGGAGTTTATTAGGCTGAAACATGTCGACCATCACCACACTATGACAGGTTTAATCCACTCCTGCTATAGGTTTCATTCTTAATTCTAACCCTGAGATGGTTAATAAAGTTATTGGTATCCTTCGGAGTTAGTTTTAACTCACATTCACCTTCACAAGTCTTTGCACTACCTCCACCACACCCTGCTCATCTAGAGTTTTAGGATAACTCTCATTGCATACTTAAAACATCCCTGAGCTCCTCCCGCTCAGTGAGGGGTTTGGAGCCCGCTTTGTGACGAGGTTCGCATTGCAGGGAAGTTACCCTATAAGGAAGCATGCTACCCTTGGTTGGGTGAGGGAAATCGTCCTATAAAAGGGACACTCATGCACTCCTCTGTTATCTTTTATCGGACCCAGGGGCCTTTTCATGTTATACAATAAATGCTTAACACTACCCTCTGATAAGCCTAACTGCTCGCCCACACTACCACAAATAGAGCGTTAGTATTATCTACTTTTGCCTCTTTCAGCCAATTGAGGAGTCACTGGACTCTCTGCACAGTGTACTTCTTTCTAGTTCAGTATATGGAGAGCCAGCTTCCTACACAGAGCCTTTCACAGGAGAAAATAAAAACGTATCTTTTTGTCTAAATATAAAGACAATCATGATCTATTGTTAACATCAGTCCCTAATAATTTATAAAACACTTATATTATTTTGCTTCTTCTTTTATTCTCTCAGTCTTCTAGCATCAAGATGTTCCCCTGGTGTATGTTTGTACTTAATATTTCATTCAAACATTTATTCATTTTTTTATTCATTCATCCAACGGAACCACAACATTTTATGTTCAGGAAATAGCTCCAATAAATATTTTTAGCAAATTATGAGTCATGCGCATACTCACTCTGAATGTCTGGGCATTGTATCATTAGCAAGCATCCCCAGCGGAGGGTGGAAGATGTGGTGTCTGTTCCGGCAGTGAACAAGGAAGTGACAACACACAGCAAGTTGTCTTCATGGAAATATGAATTTGGGTTTGTTTTCTCCTTTTGAAGAAAGTAACGTCATACATGAGATTTCCACAACAAAACATAATATTAAAATGGAGCTAAAATTACAACTTTTTTAACATTTTACATTTTTTTCTTAGTTAATAACCTGATAGAAAGCATACCCATATAGGCTTGCAGATAATTCTGCTAATGGATCCATCAATTAAGGCAACGTTGTTTTGCTCTAACATGTTGCTGGCACTGTTATTAGCGGGCAATATTAAACCCTCTAGCCATAGCTGTTTAGATTTTTGAACCTCGTTCAACAGATAGCCTCAAAGAGCTGAAGCGAAGGCCATTTAAAAACAGAAAAGACAATAACATGTGTCACGTTTACATAGATGTCCATAATGTTGGTATCTCTATGGTACAGTGCGATACTGGCTCTGGCTGCTCAGTAAACTAATGCATCCATTCCACTACACATGTTATGTTACAACAGCTTAACTATCAAAACAAAAATTCACCATGTTGTAGCACACTCATTATGTAAATGCTTTTAAAAGATTGCCTCGATTTATTTATTTATGCACATTGTTGTAGGGTTTTCTAGGTCAAACCTACAGCGACTGCGCTGGAGGATGATCTGTTGTATGTACTTTGTGGGGTTTGATTCCTCCCATCGCTGTGGTTTGGCTATGTCTGTGTCATTCAAAAATTGTAGCCTCCAAATGGCTAATGGTTGGTGCATGTCCCACCTTTTCTCAAAAGTTAACTCCCATGGAGTATTGCTGTGGGAACGGACAGTGATGAGCTACGGCGCCTGCTTCGGTGGGACACAGCTGTGCATGCGCTTTACGCATGCTGCCATTGTCCTCTGCTCAGGAACACGTTCACTCTCATGCTTGTTTTTTAATGGAACAGGCCTTTCCCTGGATCAGCGCACCATCTGCGAGGTCCCGTTACTCCAGGCATGCACAGCGTGGCTTAGCAGCAACAGGATACATTTTAAAATGGGTGGGTGAGTCAAATGTATTTGAGAGGGGTGCACTGTGCAACTATGGAGCTTTTCCATGCTTGCTCTTTTTAAAATGCTATCGGTGCTATTAGTCTCGGCATCAGCTTAACATCCTGTGATTCTGGACACATCACATAATCTCTCTTAATCAATCAAGAGAGATAGAAGATGAGATCCATTCAGCTTTCTAGCGTTAATCAAGTTATCATAGGGGAATGGATCACTTGTCCTGTACTTTTTACCAGGGTCTGGGTCCTTAGCCGTCTTAAATAACCCTCATTCACATAGTTGGTAGCGTGGTGGTATATCTGGATTGTCCGCTATTTTTTACCTATGTGAAAAGCATCATTATTGGGTCTTTCAGTATGCTTCCCTCCTCCTGGAGGGAGACCTACTGGCGAGTACAGTAGTGACCAGTGATAGTGAAGGTGTGTATAAAGTGAGTTTAAAATTACCTCCATCTCGCAAAAGTGTTTTATTCTGTTGGAAGTGGGGCAAGGATAAAAAGTCAGGGCGGTGCATGTCTAGAAGGATTACTTTTCTATAGCACCTATTTTAAAAGAGTGGATGGTTGACATGTTTCAGCCCCTTCGGTGCCCGCAATGGTCGGGGGCTTTCTTCAGGACCAGTGTTGTGCACAGTACCAAGTTGGGTATGTGCGAAGGATAGTTATTGCACTTACCCTTCTTCTCTGATGTTATGGGTCTATAGTACCTATAACTGAAAAGAGAAAGAAAGACCATAGCTACAAGGTAACACGTTATTATACATGAAACTGGATCTATTGCGATCAAGGTTTGTCTAAAGAGGATGCTTAAAAAACAATAGTTAAATCACCACTAATGAAACATTGTACAAGGGAGGAGATGGGGGAACACACAGTGGTTGTAACATGAGTTCTAGGGACCTCCTGGGATGGAGGGCCTTCATGTAGAATTTAACAGAATGGGCATGGCCGTATCTTAAATTGCCAAGGGCCCAGTGATGTCGGAGAACGAAATGTGTCGTTCCACCTATACCTGTGTAATTACATGCAGTGGTTCAAAAAGCATGGACTTGTATGGTAAATAACTTGTGTTAAAGAGCTATTATCTTTCCGTATGCGGTGTAAATTAGTTGTTGTGGGATATTACAAGCGGATGCGGTTCCTACGAAGGAACTGCTCTAGTATTTTACGAGGAGCGCATGCTGCTAAGCTGTTTATATATTGGTCAATTCATTGCTAATTGCGTATTGAGAAAGTCATTATGTTATGCGCTCGAAAAATGAACTAGTTCCTTTGCTGCGTTAACTGTGTCAAAGGTGTCGGCCTGGGACAGGGAGGCACTATTATTAATATTGACATTCATGATTGTTCTTCGGATTGTGCGTATGTCTGTGTGGTGCAGAGTCTATGTGCATCCGCGATAGGCCGAACAAAGAACAATGCGTGCTCGCTTAATCATGTACGGAGTTGAGCGGTGCTGATTATATTGCTCACTCACGTAAAGGCGGGGCGCTTTTCTTAAAAGTGGTTAGAAAAGCTCACGTTTTTTGAAATACCTGAAAGTTCAGCTTTTGTTTTTCCTTGGGGATCACATGGAGGCCTCCTCATTAACTGTTAAGCAGAGAGGGGAGAGTCATTCACGTGAAATCGCGTTGTCACGCGTTTGTATTGAACTTACTTCTGCTGGTGGGAAGTACCTCGAGGAGTTGAGGTCACGACTTGTGCTAGCTCCGTCTGTTCTGCCCCGGTGGAGCGCGCTCGCTGTGGAGCAGTAACCCCCGCACTTGCCCACTCCCCACTTTCCATCCTTGTATCCCTTATCGTAAATAAGCCAACGTACACTTTTGTCTCGTGGAGGTCCTTTGTTGGCCGCAGTTTTTATTAGGGATACACGCATATACATATTGCTTATTGTTGTGCATCCTGCCATAACTCATTATTGGTGAACTGTCATCTTTGTGTTTGTATCTCGTTATACATTGCGTTTGCGTAAATCATATGTACATTGCACAATAGCAGATTAGACTGACAGTTCGTTATACAGGTCATTTGCAGGCTTGGATTGTCTCTTGGCCCAACTGGGTCGTTGCTTAGTTCGGTTGGATTTGCCCTCGCAGGGGGTGTAGCTTCCGTCCCGGAGTTAGGCCACAACTCGCTACCTTGCCGATTCTTGTTGTGCCCTGCCATCCGGCGGGGGCTGGGCAGCAAGCGCCATCTCCGTTAGCTACACCCTTGTGGTAGGCCAGCTCACCCAGCCGTAAGGCATCCCAGAGTGAGTGGTCCTACACACCGCCCTTAGGCCAACTCGCCCAGCCGTAAGGCATCCCAAGGTGAGTGGTCCTATTCCGGCGCACCGCACTCTGGTGTGCCTCCGTCCCAACCATTATCCCCGTAGTTTTCTCGCCAGCGTCCTGCCTGTTCCTCCATACTGCGACATAGCTGTTCCTTGGGTGTGGGTGGGTGGGACAAAAACGTTCGCCAGTGCTGCTCCCCCAGCTCCCCAAAGATAGGAGCTTACCTGGGGGAGCAGTGCTTATATCCCCCCCCAGGTGCTGGGCCACCTTATGCCTGGTCTTCCCCCATTGGGGGGTTTGTATCGCTCCTAAGCCCCCATTGGCAGGGGGGCTGGCACCTCGCTGGCGACCGCAGCGGGGGGGAAGGGGCGTGGGAGATTCCCCGCTCTGTGGTGCGAAAAACCGGTTTCGTCCGGGGCTCGGCGTTGGTTACGGCGCCGGCCCTCTAGGCCCCCTTCGGTGGCGGCCTTTGCTATAACCCACGCACTTGCCCACTCCCCACTTTCCATCCTTGTATCCCTTATCGTAAATAAGCCAACATACACTTTTGTCTAGTGGTGGTCCTTTGTTGGCCACAGTTTTTTATTAGGGATACATGCATATACATATTGCTTATTGTTGTGCATCCTGCCATAACTCATTATTGGTGAACTGTCATCTTTGTGTTTGTATCTCATTATACATTGCGTTTGCGTAAATCATATGTACATTGCACAATAGCAGATTAGACTGACAGTTCATTATACAGGTCATTTGCAGGCTTGGATTGTCTCTTGGCCCTACTGGGTCGTTGCTTAGTTCGGTTGGATTTGCCCTCGCAGGGGGTGTAGCTTCCGTCCCGGAGTTAGGCCACAACTCGCTACCTTGCCGATTCTTGTTGTGCCCTGCCATCCGGCGGGGGCTGGGCAGCGTGCGCCGTCTCCGTTAGCTACCCCCTTGTGCTAGGCCAGCTCACCCAGCCGTAAGGCGTCCCAGAGTGAGTGGTCCTACACACCGCCCTTAGGCCAACTCGCCCAGCTGTAAGGCATCCCAAGGTGAGTGGTCCTATTCCGGCGCACCGCACTCCGGTGTGCCTCCGTACCAACCATTATCCCCGTAGTTTTCTCGCCACGCTGCCAGGGAGGCTTCCGTCTTTCTGTGGCTCCCCCCTTTTTCAACTCTTTCATCTGCAACCTGCTGACGCCATTGCGCCCCAAAGGTTGCTCCAGAAGACACCCATGCCTTCTTCGGACAAGTGCACCCCATCTTCCGCGTAGAACTCCGGGCGGCCTGTGTGGATGAGCCCGTGCCTAACTGACTCGAACCCATTGGTTCTGCAGAACTTGCTCACGGTTAGGTTCAGTTTTTTGCGTGAGTTCTCAACCGTGCTCTGTGATTGGGCCCCTCGCCATGCACTCCTGCTGATCAGTTCTGACCAGATGATGGAGGTGCCCCCAAATGCTTTGCCAGCCTCCGTCAGATCCTTCTGTATGTCTTGAAGCAGATCACGCCTCTCTCGCTGAGCCAGATCGTTCCCCCCTAAGTGTATAACCAGAATGTCCGGGTGCCAGGTGTGAGAAGTTGGCCTGGTATATGCTGTTCACTAATTAAAGTGGACACCTTGCACCAGGGCAAATCGACTCTTATGGTAGATAGGTTAAAGACAACCTTATTGAAAGCTATCCTAGTGGTAGCTATGGAGAGCAGCCTTCAGGCTAAGTCTTGAAGGAATATAAAGCAGCTTGTTTTACCAGTCTATAATCTCTTGAGTGACCAAATGAAAGAGCACCACACCAGGTATATATTCAAAATATATGTATTTATTACTAAACACACCCCTCTAGTCTCTTTATGAGACTAGAGTTCAAGTACATAAGTTATAAGATCTTAAATCACAGTAATAGCACAAATACATGTTTGGGCCCTAGGGCGTACCAAACCATATACCAATAAAGTGGTATGCGAACCACGACTGAACTAGACACTAGGCCTAGAGCCTCTAGAAGTGCTTGGACCACAAGGAACCACCCAAGGTAGTGACACAGGGGACCCACGGGAGACGCGTGCAGTGTAAATACACAACCGCGATACGCCGTTAACTTCTATGGAGAAAGTCGGGATCGGGAAAATAGAGGAAAGGGACACTTAAAAGAGGACTAGGTTAAAACCCTTTGAGATCTAGGACTTTGAAGAGTCTCTACCCACGGGAGCACCGGAGTACTCGTGTTACCTCACCCAGGGAAGCCGGGTGCATAGGTGCCTTTCGGGGTCGGGTTTCGTCATCGATTTGAATGGCGATCTGCTGCAAAGTGCTGCTGGCGGCCAAGAGAAAAGTGTCCGGGTGGATCCAAGAGTGGATCGGAGTTCTGGTGAACCTGAAAGCAGAGGGGACAGAGTCTGGGTCACTAGCCAGTGACCAGGAAGGCGATGGACAGATGCCCACCGATGTCGAGTGCTTCAGGTGCGTTGACGGTCGTCTTGACTCTTCAGCCACGAGGTCCGGGAGGCGTTGTCGGCAACCAAGAGCAGGATTCGGGCTGGTGCTCAATGTCTGTCGAGTGCTGAGGTGTCGGCGACCGGATTGGACCCAACAAGCCTTGGCAACGGCAAGTCTCGAGTAAGATGTAGATCGTCGATGGTGCAGACCAGCAAGGTCTGTAGAACTCACCCAGCAAGGGTAAGTGAGGGCAGGCCTGGAGCAACCAGGATGCCAAGTAAGGAAAAGATTGGCCTTCGTTAAGGGCTACTAGCCAACGGGCTAGCGACCGCGAAGGAGCCTCGTGACGCCGCACGTGGAGCTGGCTTGCAGGACACTCGTGGAGTGAGGGCCAGTGATCTTCGGTGCAGGTGGTGCTGGAGGCTAGGGCTACTCGGAGCCCAAAGCACGACTTCTTGGGAGACCCAGAAGATGGTGCACTTGCAAATGTGCTCGGTGTCCAGGGGTCATGGTCTCAAGTCACCCACGATAGCCACGGGCCTCAGCTTTGCTGGAGACTCAGGGTAGCCTCGGGGAAGTCTGAGAATCCACCTCTGGTGATGCGATGACTTCGGCGTCCAACGGGAGCTTCAGTAATGCGAACCGGACAGATGCTTCTTTGGTGCCTGCCAAGCAGGGGAGTCACTCCTTGACCCCAAGGGAGATTCTTCAGTCCTCTAATCTTGTCGTAGAGCGTCGAAGGTCCAGGATTCAGTGTCAGAGTTTCGTCCAGGTATAATCTAATCTTGCTGTGGCAAGGGTTCCCCATTTTAACCAGTAAAACAGGGAGGGACTAACTCTATGACCCCACCTATGGGAGGGTCAAGGGAGGGGGTGGCTACACCCACTTCCCTTTGTCCAGTTTCGCGCCAGAGCAGGGGCAGGTAGCCCCTGAGCTGGTTTGAACTGGCATATGCACAGAGGAGCCTTTTGCTCCCCCAGTGCAGGACTTCAAAGCACTCTAAGAGTGCACCCACCCAGCCCCACTACACATTATCCTGTCTGGGGAGGTGGTCACACCTCCCTGCAACAGGAAACCTATTGTCCAGGCCTCCCCTGCCGGAGTTTCGTCCAGCAGCAGGAGGCCAGACTTGTGTCTGTGGCAGCAGCATCCATTTTGTGATGCCAGGGCTTCAGAAAGAAGTTACCGGGTAAGCCAGAGTTAACATGTCTTTCCCTCTAGAAGGGTGGAATGCTACCCCCGCCGCCAGGATTGGCGGGGGGTAGTATTCCAAGATGTTTGACACCAAACACGACATGTTTAGGTGCAGCCATTCCAAAGTTAGCATTTTACCGCGAGGATATAATGCGCTTAAGAGTATATGGTCAGGCTGCACTACAAACAGCATCAGAGATGGTCTCCGAACGCTGCAGAGGGGCCCTGCTCATGCAGGGGCACCCTCTCACATAGGAACCATGCACTCTGCCTTTAGGATTGATAAGGCCTGCCTTAGGAGTGACTTATAGGTTTATATGTGTGTATGTATTTAGTGATATAGGTAACCTATATCACAGTAAGAGGTGCATGCACCACCTTACCCAGGCTGCAGTAGCAGACCTGTGGTGTCAGTTTGGATGGCCTTCCAGGGGTGGCACAATACATGCTGCAGCCCCTGGTAGGCCTCTGAGGTACCTATGCCCTTGGTACATAGTATACCATATACTAGGGACTTATAAGGGCACTCCAGATTCCAATCAGAGATGTGCCTAAGGCACATGGAAACCTTTTACAGAGAAAGCAGATAGACTGGGGCCCTGAATAGCAGGATCCCAGTCCAACTAAGTCATAAACCAGCAAAACACCATAAAAAAGTGGGGGCAACCATATAGTCAGATTCCACCTTCCTACATAACCCCCCCAAACGAAAGGAGATAAGGCTAACCTTGGCCAGTTGAGCCTTCATTGACTAAGTGGTCATATAAGGAAGCACCTGCACTAGCATGGTTCCCCCTGTCTTATGGCCCACTAAGCAATCCCTCACCCTAAGGGTATGAGAGGGTCTCCACCATGGGGAATCACTACCTGTGGTGTGCTTAGGTAAAGTACAAGGCTGGTGAGGTGTCTGAGTGGGGAAGTGAGGCCCTAGGAATGTTGGCCTCAGCTTCCTCAGATCACTGGTCACCATGTATGCCTGTCTTTCCATGACTGAGTTGCACTTTGCTCTAAGGGTCAACCTTTGGCTGCCTACAGCTGGGGGTTGGGTCCCTTTGGATGGACTGCTGGAGGGAGAGGGCAGGTTTGGAACCTTCAGGTCCCAGGTTTGCCCTTGCCTACCAGAGTCCTTCTGGGGAGGTCCCTACATAAAGGCATGGGGGATCCCTCAGTGTGTAGAGGAGTTTTCACCTGGCTAGGGCTACTAGACTGGGTGCCCCTAATCTGCTGATGGGGGGCTTCCTCTGGACAGGGGGCCCTGGGGGGTCCACTGACCTCCCTGACCTCTACAGCCCTGGGCTGACTGAGGCAGGGCAGAAAGGGGCAGGTTACCTGCTCCAGACTGGGTACCACCTTGGAAGGGTCCTCTGCCATCAGGGGTGTGGCCAGGCCAGGCCTGACTACCTCTGGGGCAGTTCCTTCACTAGGGGTAGGGTCAGTTCCCTGAGGAGGCTGACCCTTACCTACTGTCTGGAGGGAAGAAGACTTTTCTTCAACCCTTGTGCTCTCTTTTGGGGGAGAGTGGGCCATTCTTCCAGGCTCCATCTCTCCAAAATCTTGGGCTGGGGCTGTGGCCATTACAGCCCCACTAACCTTTACAGGGACGCCCAGCATCCTGAGATGGGTTTGGTGTTCAACTTCAGCCCAGGCTGAAATTTCCAGATCATTGCCCATCAGGCAATCTACAGGTAGGGTTGGGGACACTGCCACTCTTTTTGGGCCTGTGACCCCCTCCCAGCTGAGATTGACTATGGCCATGGGGTGATCTGTTCTGACACCATCAATGTTGGTCACCTGGTACTTAAACTCAGGTAAAAGCTGGTGAGGGGGTCTAGTTTCCCTGCCACCATGGTGACACTAGCCCCTGTGTCCCTAAATGCCACAGCTTTCTGACCATTAATTATTGGCTCCAATCTGTACCTGCCCAATGCTATGGGACCCATGGTAAAGGTGGCAAATCCTATACCACCATCAGAGTCAGAGGAGTCTGTTGAGGAGTCCCTGTCTAAACTAGGGCCCACCTCTGTTCCTCTTGCAAAAGCACCTAACTTTTTGGGTGCACTACTCCCAACTGGAGGATTACTACTGGTAGTACCAGGAGGGGTGGTAGTAGTTGTGGGAGGAACATTTTCTTTATTGCCAATCCTGGGGCAACTGGGATCAGTTTTCCAGTGCCCAGGCTTCTTACAGACATGGCAATATGGTTTCTTTTCAGGAGAGGAAGGAGTTTGGGACCCACCCCCAGAAGAGGAATTTTGGGGCCCTGTAGGGGACTTATCCTTAGATTTCTCCCCACCTTTCTCTTGGGACTTAGTAGAATCTTTCTTCTGGTCACCACCCTGATTTCTAGTTTTTACTCTGGTTCTGACCCATTTGTCTGCCTTCTTTCCCAATTCTTGGGGAGAGGTCAGATCAGAGTCCACCAGATACTGGTGCAAAAGCTGGTTTTGACAATTATTAAGGATGTGCTCCCTCATAATCAAATTGTACAATCCTAAAAAGTCATGCACTTTGTTGCCATGTATCCAACCTTCCAGAGCCTTGGCAGAACAATCCACATAGTCTACCCAGTCTTGAGTCTGTGCTTTTTGGGTGTCTCTGAACTTCAACCTGTACTGTTCAGTGGTTAGGCCAAACCCATCAATAAGAGCACTCTTCAAGACCTTGTAATTGTCAGCATCCTCCTCTCTAACAGTGAGGAGCTTATCTCTACCTTTGTCAGCAAAGGAGAGCCACAAGATTGCTGCCCACTGCTCCTGAGGGACCTTCTGTACTTTACAGGCCCTTTCTAAAGCAGTTATCCATTTGTGGATATCATCTCCACTCTGGTAGGGAGGGACAATCTTGCTCAGGTTCCTATGGTCATAGGACCTTTCCCTATCTCTAGGGACATGGCTGCCACCATGGGACTCTAGTCCCAACTTTCTTCTCTCTCTAAGGAGATCTAGGGATTCTCTATCTAAAGCTAATTGCTTTTTTCTGAGTTCCAGCTGAGTTTCCTCATACTGGACTAGCCTCTTTCTTCTCTCATGAGAGGATTCTCTCCTATGAGATGAGACAGAGCTCCCTATAGAGGTGCCAGAGTGGTTAGACTCCTGAGAAGGAGACCTAGACCTTCTGGGCACACTCTTAATCCTTCCTGGGGGACAAAGAGAGCATCATTCTGATCCTCCTCTTCCTCTTCCTCAGGAGGGGTTGGATTATCCAGGTCAGGGCCATTGTCGCCCTCCTGGCCAGTTTCAGAGGGGGGCTGGGGGTATTGGTACCCCTGGCCTCCTCCTCTTCTTCTGCCCCACCCTCAGCTCCTACCCCTTCAGTCCCTACAGGCTTACTAAGGTCATAAGCCACCAACAACTCCTTGAGGTGTTGGGTGGTGGGGCTTTGGCCTGTCCTTATTTTTCTTAAGTTACATAAAGCTCTCAATTCCAAGAATGGGAGTGTATCATACTTGGAGGGTGGAAGCTCAATGGCTTCCTGCAAGGATTCTTTGGATCCTGCCCTTAAAGACATTACTAGTGTGGTGTGGTGTATGCACTACCTACTCTAGTGTGGCCTACTAAACTCTCTTGAGTTGTAGAAAGGGTTGTGCTATCCCTTAACACACAACTCTAAGTTCAGTAGAACTTACTGTTATTCTAAGCTTAAATTATATGTACCTTAGGTACCTTTAGTGGTTTTCAGTTGATCAATTCAATTGAGATTATCTGGTAAAACAATAGCAAGCTGGAATCCCACACGCTGCACACCAATGTGAGAAGTTGGCCTGGTATATGCTGTTCACTAATTAAAGTGGACACCTTGCACCAGGGCAAATCGACTCTTATGGTAGATAGGTTAAAGACAACCTTATTGAAAGCTATCCTAGTGGTAGCTATGGAGAGCAGCCTTCAGGCTAAGTCTTGAAGGAATGTAAAGCAGCTTGTTTTACCAGTCTATAATCTCTTGAGTGACCAAATGAAAGAGCACCACACCAGGTATATATTCAAAATATATGTATTTATTACTAAACACACCCCTCTAGTCTCTTTATGAGGCTAGAGTTCGAAGTACATAAGTTATAAGATCTTAAATCACAGTAATAGCACAAATACACGTTTGGGCCCTAGGGGCGTACTCAAACCATATACCAATAAAGTGGTATGCGAACCACGACTGAACTAGACACTAGGCCTAGAGCCTCTAGAAGTGCTTGGACCACAAGGAACCACCCAAGGTAGTGACACAGGGGACCCACGGGAGACGCGTGCAGTGTAAATACACAACCGCGATACGCCGTTAACTTCTATGGAGAAAGTCGGGATCGGGAAAATAGAGGAAAGGGACACTTAAAAGAGGACTAGGACAAAACCCTTTGAGATCTAGGACTTTGAAGAGTCTCTACCCACGGGAGCACCGGAGTACTCGTGTTACCTCACCCAGGGAAGCCGGGTGCATAGGTGCCTTTCGGGGTCGGGTTTCGTCGTCGATTCGAATGGCGATCTGCTGCAAAGTGCTGCTGGCGGCCAAGAGAAAAGTGTCCGGATGGATCCAAGAGTGGATCGGAGTTCTGGTGAACCTGAAAGCAGAGGGGACAGAGTCTGGGTCACTAGCCAGTGACCAGGAAGGCGATGGACAGATGCCCACCGATGTCGAGTGCTTCAGGTGCGTTGATGGTCGTCTTGACTCTTCAGCCACGAGGTCCGGAAGGCGTTGTCGGCGACCAGGAGCAGGATTCGGGCTGGTGCTCGATGTCTGTCGAGTGCTGAGGTGTCGGCGACCGGATTGGACCCAACAAGCCTTGGCAACGGCAAGTCTCGAGTAAGATGTAGATCATCGATGGTGCAGACCAGCAAGGTCTGTGGAACTCACCCAGCAAGGGTAAGTGAGGGCAGGCCTGGAGCAACCAGGATGCCAAGTAAGGAAAAGATTGGCCTTTGTTAAGGGCTACTAGCCAACGGGCTAGCAACCGCGAAGGAGCCTCGTGACGCCGCACGTGGAGCTGGCTTGCAGGACACTCGTGGAGTGGGGGCCAGTGATCTTCGGTGCAGGTGGTGCTGGAGGCTAGGGCTACTCGGAGCCCAAAGCACGACTTCTTGGGAGACCCAGAAGATGGTGCACTTGCAAATGTGCTCGGTGTCCAGGGGTCACGGTCTCAAGTCACCCACGATAGCCACGGGCCTCAGCTTTGCTGGGGACTCAGGGTAGCCTCGGGAAGTCTGAGAATCCACCTCTGGTGATGCGATGACTTCGGCGTCCGACGGGAGCTTCAGTAATGCGAACCGGACAGATGCTTCTTTGGTGCCTGCCAAGCAGGGGAGTCACTCCTTGACCCCAAGGGAGATTCTTCAGTCCTCTAATCTTGTCGTAGAGCGTCGAAGGTCCAGGATTCAGTGTCAGAGTTTCGTCCAGGTATAATCTAATCTTGCTGTGGCAAGGGTTCCCCATTTTAACCAGTAAAACAGGGAGGGACTAACTCTATGACCCCACCTATGGGAGGGTCAAGGGAGGGGTGGCTACACCCACTTCCCTTTGTCCAGTTTCGCGCCAGAGCAGGGGCAGGTAGCCCCTGAGCTGGTTTGAACTGGCATATGCACAGAGGAGCCTTTTGCTCCCCCAGTGCAGGACTTCAAAGCACTCTAAGAGTGCACCCACCCAGCCCCACTACACATTATCCTGTCTGGGGAGGTGGTCACACCTCCCTGCAACAGGAAACCTATTGTCCAGGCCTCCCCTGCCGGAGTTTCGTCCAGCAGCAGGAGGCCAGACTTGTGTCTGTGGCAGCAGCATCCATTTTGTGATGCCAGGGCTTCAGAAAGAAGTTACCGGGTAAGCCAGAGTTAACATGTCTTTCCCTCTAGAAGGGTGGAATGCTACCCCCGCCGCCAGGATTGGCGGGGGGTAGTATTCCAAGATGTTTGACACCAAACACAACATGTTTAGGTGCAGCCATTCCAAAGTTAGCATTTTACCGCGAGGATATAATGCGCTTAAGAGTATATGGTCAGGCTGCACTACAAACAGCATCAGAGATGGTCTCCGAACGCTGCAGAGGGGCCCTGCTCATGCAGGGGCACCCTCTCACATAGGAACCATGCACTCTGCCTTTAGGATTGATAAGGCCTGCCTTAGGAGTGACTTATAGGTTTATATGTGTGTATGTATTTAGTGATATAGGTAACCTATATCACAGTAAGAGGTGCATGCACCACCTTACCCAGGCTGCAGTAGCAGACCTGTGATGTCAGTTTGGATGGCCTTCCAGGGGTGGCACAATACATGCTGCAGCCCCTGGTAGGCCTCTGAGGTACCTATGCCCTTGGTACATAGTATACCATATACTAGGGACTTATAAGGGCACTCCAGATTCCAATCAGAGATGTGCCTAAGGCACATGGAAACCTTTTACAGAGAAAGCAGATAGACTGGGGCCCTGAATAGCAGGATCCCAGTCTAACTAAGTCATAAACCAGCAAAACACCATAAAAAAAGTGGGGGCAACCATATAGTCAGATTCCACCTTCCTACACCAGGCCGCCTCAGCCCTTAGTTCTGCGAGCTTTGCCGGCAGCTGTTCCCATTTCATTCCCGGTTGGCCAAACCACCTTATGCAGGTGTTCACTGGCCGTCCTTCTTGCTTGTACCCCTTCTTCGGCCACCAGGATTGCATCCGAGTTATGAAGGAGTGGCTCACCACCCACACCAAGCGTTGGCTCCGTCCTGCCGGGGAAATGATAACATGTCACCAAATTGTTCGGCTGGGCGGCGCTGTGTCTGTTTTTTTTTGTTTTTTTTGTTACACCAGCTGTGGCCTTACGTACGACCGGTATGTCTTTAACCGCCATCTCCCCACGGCCTGTATCCCAGCCTCAGACATCCCATGCTGTGCAGCTGTCATGGCGGCCCCTATCCTGAATGAATGGGACCCGAATCCTGCCGGTGGCAGCCCTGCCTTGCTGAGTGTGAGGCGCATGATGGAGGTGAACTGGAATCTGCTAATGTGTGTACCGTCGCTGTGCTTGAATAGCGGGCCCTCGCCGGCTGGACGTATTGACATAAATGCGAGCAAACAGCACACTGCGCAGCAGTTCTTATCCTCGATGCATCGTAACCTCACCACCGCCCCTTTACCGGTTTAGTCTGTCTTCGAACGCCTTAGTAGCAGCTCTATTTCCCCTGTTTTCGGTGTGACATCACCCACCTGCAGGCAGTGTTCTGCTGGGCCTGTCCTTGCGGGCGCTACTAATTCGCTGATGAGGAACGCCCCGAAGAACACGGTAGAAAAGGCTGCCCTCAGTAGAAGGTGCTCAAAATTGTCCTTTGTGGTGCCCCGCAGTGCTCCCAACAAGGCCCCGAGCTTTTCGTAGTCTATCGGGCGTCTGGTGTCCCTCCTTGCGCCCTCTGCTCGCCTCCACACCTTCATCGCTGCCTTGGTGTAGTGTGTGGCCACGGGGTCCAGCCCGGTCTCTAGTCTGGCGTAGTATGCTATGGCAGACAGGTGGGCTTGTGTCCATGACCTGGACTTCTGGGAGTTAAATGCCCACTGTATGAACTGTTCCGCTGCCTTGCAGGTGGCTCCCATATCGCCCAGTGACTGGATCCCCCCTATCCGCATTCCAGTATCAATATACGTTCTGTATCTCCTGGCGGCTGCTGGGGTAAGGGCTTGGCTGACCAGCTCTGATAAATCTATCCCGCCAGGTCCCACAGCTGGCCTGGGAAAGGGGTAATTTCCTGCTCTGCGCCGGGTGCCAGCTCCCTGAACTTCTCCATCCGTGCGCGGGACAAGGCGTCCGCCACTTTGTTGTCCACCCCTGGTACATGGCGTGCCCGCAAGTCTATGTTGCCCTCCAGCTCTAACTTAACCAATCTGTGCATTAGTCGAAGTGTATCCGGGCATCTGGCTGATCCCCTATTAATTGCTTGCACTACCCCCTTGTTGTCTGACCATAGTGTGAGCTTCATGCACTGCAGTTCGCACTTCCAGACAGTGAGTGCGACTATGATGGGAAATAGTTCCAGAAAGGTGATATTATTGGTCATGCTTGTCTTGTGCCAGCTGCCCGGCCACTGCCCTGCACACCACTTCTTGTCCAGGATTGCCCCAAAACCTCTGCTACCTGATGCGTCTGTGTATAGCGCGATCTATTTGCTAGTCACCCAGCCTTCCCTCCAGATAAGTAAACCGTTAAAATCTGCCAGGAACGTATCCCACATTGCAAGGTCTTTCTTAACCTCAGCTCCTAGCCTGACATGGTGGTGTTTATGGGTGAGCCCGCAAGTCAGTTGGGTAAAACGCCTGGCGAATGCCCTGCCAGCTGGGATAACCCTGGCCGCAAAGTTCAGTTTGCCTTTAAGCCTCTGGAGGTCCCTCACTGTTGCTTTCTCCCACCCGCAGAGGCTCCTGATTTCCCCCCTGAAATCTTCCACCTTCTCTGGGGGGAGCCTGGATGTCCCGGCGGCGGAATCTACCTCTATACCCAGGAATGTGATTCTTGTCGCCGGGCCTACTGTTTTTTCCGCTGACAGTGGGACCCCTAGTTCCCCAGCCAACTTCACAAATGCTGATAGGGTGTTGCCGCACTCGGCGGACGCCGCGGGACCCGTGAACAGAAAATCGTCCAAGTAGTGCATTTTTCCCCCTGTCGGGTGCCTTACGTGTAATGCCCATTCCATAAAGGTGCTAAATAACTCAAAATAGGCACATGATACCGAGCACCCCATGGGCATAGCCTTGTCAAAGTAGAGTTTGCCCTCCCACTGGAAACCAAGTAGATGAAAACTTGCGGGGTGGACTGGGAGTAAGCAGAAGGCGGACTCAATGTCCGCTTTTGCCATGAGGGCCCCTGGGCCCGCCGCCCTGACTAGGTTGATGGCATCGTCTATTGTGGAGTACGTCACTGAACATACCTACGATCTAATCCCATCATTTACAGAAGCCCCGTTGGGGAATGACAAGTGATGAATTAATTGATATTGCCCCCGCTCCTTCTTAGGGACTACCCCTAGCGGAGAGATAACCAGTTCCTTGGCCATGTGATTAGGCAGGGGGCCCTCTATCCTACCCAGGGCCCTCTCTTTCTCTATTTTCTTTGATACTACCCCCGGATGTTGCATTGCTAATTTCATGTTCTTGACGCTGCCTGGCGGGAGGTGGCCTGTAAATGGGATGGGAAAGCCTTCTTCAAAGCCGTGGACTAGGGTCTCGGCGTCAGTCCTGTTATGGTAGCCGTTGGCTAGCTTACGCAATAGGTGCGTATTAATGGGGGACCGAGCTAGCCTGTAAGTTTGTAAACCTTTTGTCCCCCCGTGCCCTCTGTGGCTGGTTCATTGCTTCTATTTTCCTTTCCTATCTCCCTTGTGGTCTTTTTTGCGCTTGCACCCTGCTGCCGGGTGACCCCCCCCGCAGGAGGGGCAGATGTGCTGGAACTTGCACGCTGCCCCGTAGGTACATTCGCCTGATTCGAACTTCCAGCATATGGCTGGTCTTCCGCTGTTGTGAGGTGTTTTCCACGAGCCGAATTGCTTGGGCTTAAGAAATGGCCTCCCCTTTCCCTTGTGGGAGGACCCTCGAAAGGACTGCTCATTTCTGCCCCCCCATGACTTGGCCTCCCTTGCTGTCATCATTTTGTGAATGAATCCCGATACGTCTTCTTCGTTCCACTCCATTTCTGGGTGTGTTTGCATTTTTAGCCTGAACCCTTTATCATATTCCAGCCATGCTTCGCCTGGGAACTGTCTCTGTGTATTGTGGATGTTGGACTCATACAGCCACAGGTCGGCTGTGCAGCGTGGGAATTTTTCTACTATAATGCAGGCCATGATCCGGAATGCGTCAAGCCAATTATCAAAATTTCTCTCCTTACGCTCTTTTCTCCTTTCCCTTTTGTCCTCATCCCTCTTATCGCAAGTGGTCAAGTCGAGCCCCTCTAACTGCATTTCTTGCAATGAAAAAATATCGATGAACTCCTTCCTCCAAATCCTTTCCTTGACTGCCAGCGGTATGAGGCTAGCTAGCCCTGTGGCCCTGGTAGTTAAGGAAGCCGGGCCTGGTGAGGGACGTGCATATGCGTCGGGTGCTGCTGGTGTGGTAGGCGGGATGGGTGCCGGGGACATGCTCCCCCAGGCCACTGTGGGAGATCCTGCCTCGCTCCTACCCCCCGCGGTGATCTGATCCCCTAAGCGTTGCTGGCGCGCGTGGCCTGGGTCTATTAGGTGCCAAGGTAACCCTGAGGTCACTTCCTCTGCCTGGGCACCCAACCCCCCCAGCCCCCCTGTGTCTCCTTGCCACCCTACTGCCTGCGCACCTGGCGCCCCAGCCTGCATGCCTAACCCTTGCATAAAAATTGGTGCCATGGTCTTGAAGCATTCATGCACAATCGCACTGATATGCTCACCGCTTGTCGCTGTGTCCGTCGTCCCCCTGTTCGGTTCCGCCGCCGCCGTGTTGGCTACAGGTGGCTGGACCTTCCTCTGGGGGGCCTTCTTTGGTGCTGCTGCCTCTGCGAGCTTGGCAGGTGCCCTTCTCTGACGCTTGGCCACCGGTGCGCTGGGCACGCTCTGACGCTGGTGACTCGGCCCTTCCCCGGCGTCCTCCTGCAGGTGGGGGTGCAGCCAGTCGTGCCCGTGGACCTCCGAAGCCGCCAGGATCCACTGCAGCAGGTCGTTGAGGTCCTCCTGCTGCTTCTTGCCCCTCTTTGCCATCCCTCTGGTCGCTGCAGCAGCTGCCCTCCTGCCGCTTATCCCTCACGTGCTTTTCCTTCACGTGCTTAAGCGCGGGGTGCTGCCACCACTGTATGCACCAAAACGCTGCTGTCTAACCCCCTGTTGTGGGGTCAGACGTAGTTGCTTATTAATGCGGGGTGCTGCCGCAACCTTATGCACCAAGACCCCTCTGTTCCCACTGTGTAAGCCTCTTCCGGGCTTCGTGGCTCCGAGGCGCCTGCCCCTTTAAGGCCCTCGGCGGCGCGAGCTCCCAGATTTGTTATGCAGAGCCAATTGCCAGTTCGGTTAAGATCCGCTGCCGAGGTGCCTGTTCCTTTAAGGCTCGCCCTCGCGCCCGCTCCGGCTCCTCGGCAGCGCGCGCTCCCGACTTTGACTGGAAATCCAGGAGCGAGGAGCAGCCGCGCTGATGCCGCCGCGGCAAAACCGCTTTGCCGGGTGAGTAGAGGCTTTGCAAACCCCACCACGGCCTTTGCTCAGACTGCTTCCTTCTGCACGGAGGCCGGGGTGGGCTCCCGGTTTCTTGTCATGCGGCGGTCCTTTCGTTGGCGCCCGGGAGGCCGGTGTGGGCTCCCGGTCCCACGGTTACCTCAGCGTCGTTCCCTCTTAGGCGCCAAGGAGGCCGGGTTGGGCTCCTGGTCGTCCGCAGCCGTGTTGTTGGTCTTCGTGGCACCGAGGATGCCAGGGTGGGCTCCCGGTCGTCCGCAACCGCAGTGCTGGTCTTGTTAGCGCCGAGGAGGCCGGAGTGGGCTCCCGGTCATCCGCAGCTCCGACCTCTTGCCGACCGCGCTGGTGGCAGGCACCCGGGGTAGGGTGCTGCTCTTGGCGGCCTTCGGCAGAGTTGGGGTCGGCACCTCAATTTCCTCTGGTGGTGCCCTCTCGTCCCTGGTGCAGCCCGGCGCCTGGTCGTCTTCCTGCCCCCGGTTGCCCTGCTCGCCAACAGAGCTTTGCCACGCCTTCTCTGGTACCGCACAAAACAAAAACTTTTGCCGGTGCTGCTCCCCCCGCTCCCCAGAGATAGGAGCTTACCTGGGGGAGCAGTGCTTATATCCTCCCAGGTGCTGGGCCGCCTTATGCCTGGTCTTCCCCCATTGGGGGTTTATGACAGCCTAAGCCCCCATTGGCCGGGGGGCTGGCGCCTCGCTGGCGACTGCAGCGGGGGAAGGGGCGCAGGAGCTTCCCCGCTCTGTGGCGCAAAAAAACGGTTTTGTCCGGGGCTCGGCGTTGGTTATGGCGCCGGCCCTCTAGGCCCCCTTCGGTGGCGGCCTTTGCTAGAACTTATAGTTAATTACCTGTGATGGGCATAGTAGAGAGACTTAGAGAACTCTTGTGGATGGGTGAATATTACACATTTCAGAATTTGACGTGGAATAAAAAATGACTCATCTTGTGAGTTTCTCGTGTTGCTGGTTGAAATTCTGCTTTTTGTGTAATCCTAGAGTCATGCTTGTTTTGTTTAGTGTTCAGGGAAAGCGAGTTCTTTATCATTAGTGATATCGAGGTGGCACACATATTAATATGCTTGGTGTTCATTACTCGTACCTTCCTTATTCCAGTGTTATTCATTTAATGCGTGCCTGCAACTTGAATAGATGGTTGGACACAGTCATTAGGCATTGTGTCTTTTGGTGACTGTTGTTGTTAATGGTTCATTGGTGCTTGAGGCCCCAATCAGTACTGTATGGTGTGCCACGGAATATTGTTGTTAAGCCCTGTTTCATAGGTCTTGAGGCGGTACAGCCACCTTTGTTCCTTTTCATACAGGATTCGTTCTGCATTTGCGGGCTTTTATGTGCCTCCTGGTGCAAAGAAATGACCAGCGGCGCCTCCTGGTGCAGTGCCTGCTGGAAGATGTGGGCAGATTTGCTGCAGCGGCAAGAACCCGCGTTGCGGAACCCCCGTGGGCTTTTATGCGCCAACTGGCACGAAGAGATGACCAGCGGTGCCTCCTGGCACACTGCCTGATGGAAGATGTGGGCAGATTGGCTGCGGCGTTCTGCATTGTGGTTTTTTGTAGGTAAGGTCTCGAGTACCACCCAATTTAATTCTTCAACACTGTGCTTAGTATTGATGAAGTGTGTGCTCATTTTTGTTGTTGTTTTTTTGCATTTAATATTGCTCTTGTGCTCCCCAATTCTTAGTTTTAACTTGCGGCAGGTCATCCCTATGTATTTGAGGTCGCAAGGGCAGGTAATCATATAGATTACGTGGGAAGTGTTGCAGTTTGTATGGTATCGTAAAGTACATTTGAGATCTGGCGTCAGTTGTACGATTTTAGTTGCCTTAGTCAGTTTGCACACAGACCATGACCCGCAGGGGTAGTGACCTATTATGGGTGCCAAGTTCCAGGCATTAGTTATTGATTCTGCACTGGGTTTCACTGGTGGTGGTCTCGTGTGTACTAATAAGTCTCTGATGTTTTTTGCCCTACGGATGGCAAATCTGGGTTTTGGCCAATTCAAGGACCCTGACGTAAGGATACGCCAGTTTCTGTTCACAATTTTTTTCACTGTGTTGGAAGCTGTGTTGTAGGTTGTCACGCAGGTGAGGGTCTCTGCAGTTTCTCCTTTTGTTGTCGTCTCCAGAAGGACATCCCTGTGCTGGTTTCTTGCTCTCTCTGGCATTTTTGTATCACTTTATTTGGGTAATCTCTAGCTTGTAGTTTACGGCTTAGGTCCTTGGCTTGTGTTTTATAGTCTTCTAATTTACTGCAGTTTCTCCTGATGCGTAGGAATTGGCTGTATGTTAGATTCTCCCTCAGGAGACGTGGGTGGAAGCTATTGTATGAAAGCAAGCTATTTTTTTAAGTGGGTTTGTAGTATGTTTTCATATTGATGGTATCATTTTCTATGAAAATTGTTATGTTCAGATAATCCAATTTTCGGTTGTCTGCTGTGTACGTGAATTTCAGGAATTGGTCCCTAGAATTGATCCATCTGTGAAAGTCCGATAAACTTTCAGGTGTGTCATTCCAGATCATTATCACATCGTCAATGTAACGCTTCCAAAAGAGTATTTTGGCACTGTATGTGTTGGTGTCATTGAGGATGTTGTTGGTCTCAAAATTACTCACGTACAGCCCTGCCACACTAGGAGCGAACGTGCTACCCATCGATGTTCCGTGGGACATCACATAATCTTCTTGTGCCTTAAAAATAAAATGAATGTGACCGTGTGTAATGTAACTGCTGCTCATGTGTAGTGCTTCAATACCTTCAGGTTGAATTTGTACTATACAAAACTGTGAAAGGCACTGAAGGTTTCATTTGTTCTTGTTAATGGTGAGATCTGTGCGCTGGGACTTTTTCTCCCCACTTCCAGCACTACTCTGGACATCTGTGTTAGGACAGAAACAGGAACTCAGAAAATTACATAATTCTTACCCACACACACTGTACACTGCACAAAGCTGCAATTACATCAACTGCTGTTGTGTTGTTACACGTTTGGTTTCTACTGACCACTCAGGACAGCAGGGCTTAGCTTATAAGCAAACACAGCGTTTCAATGCTTCCTCGCTTTAAAACACTATCGGTGCAATTAGTCTTGGCGTCAGCTTAGCATCCTGTAATTCTGGACGCATCACGTAATCCTTCTGTGCCTTAAAATGAAAATGAATGTGACCATGTGTAATGTAACTGGTGCCCATGTACAGAGCTCTAATACCTTCAGGTCACATTTGCTCTATGCAAGACTGCGAAAGGCACCAAAGGTTTAGTTTGTTCTTGTTAATGGTGTGATCTGCACGCAGGACTTTTTCTCCCCATTGCCATCTCTACTCTGGACATCTGTAATAGGGTCATCAACACAAAGGTGCTGAAGCAGGGTACTCATAAGAGTACATAGTTCTCACCCACACACTGTACGCTGCACAAAGCTGTAATTACATCAAATGCTGTTGTGTTGTTGCACTTTTGGTTTCTACTGATAAGATCTTTCAGGACAACAGGGCTTAGCTTATAAACAAACTTAACTTTTAAATGCTTGCTCTCTTTAAAAATGCTACTCCATAGAGACAAAGAAAAGATTTTACAGCTTAAATATGGCCCTGCACTTGCTGACTTTACTACTCAAGTAGAACACTGGGTGACATTGCCACTCTCCTTGCTGGGATGAGTGACAATTATCAAAATGGTGGCACTCCCCCACTTTCTGTACCTCTTCTTAAATATCCCCATACCCCACACAGAACTTTTTCACACTCTACGTAGCCTCCTTACATGCCTTATCTGGGCTTGGAACCGCCCCTGCATTTGCTGGGACTGGCTTATTCTTCCCTACAACTGTGGCGGCTTTGGGGTCCCAGATCTCTATTTTTATGACCTCGCTGCGCAATGCCAATAAGCACATCAGTGGTACCACCCAGACGCCCATATTCCATATCTGAAGCACGAGCAGGACCAGTTGAGAGATCTCTCCCACTCCTCGATCCTACCTAAGGGAGTCCCGCTAGATGCTTGTGACATTCAACCTGTGTCCATACCTGTTGGGCATGGCAGCGGCTTAAGCAGATACAGGGCGATGGAACTCTCAACTCCCCTGTTCTCTTTCCATGAGATAACTCCTGGCTTCCACTCACGAGAGAGAAAAAAGTGCAACACACACTTAGCCACCATAACCTGCTCACTCTAGGGGAACGTCTTTCCTAATGGACATGTCTTGCTACATTCTGAACGATCCTCGCTGTCCTACGTCTTCATATATGGACCACTTTGTACTCCAAATAACGCAGAATATCTTATGATCTCTTCTGCCCTCCTATCCATTGGCCCAAGAAGACGTTTCACCTTTAATGCATGTAGTAACTGACACTGATGGACATCAGCTGATCTGGCTATACCGACTGTATTGCCATGAAGCCTGATTCCACTATACGCGACCGGGAGGCCTGGGCAGCGGATCAAGGATACCCCATCACAGATAAAATATGGTCATTGTTGTTCACAGTCCCAAAGTATTTCAGTAAATCATTGACACAAGCTGTTGCATTTTAAATTTCTTCATCGTGTCTATCTTTCTTCCTCTGACATTGCCAGATTTGACCCATCATGATCCGACCACTGTCTTAAATGCCAGGCTACAGGGGCAGACTTTGCACACTTGAAATGGAACTGAGTGACGATATCCCCATACTGGTCATCCATTTTTACCCATGTTTCTGCCATGACCGGTGCAATGGTCACACCAGAACCTCTCTAGCTCTCCTAGGACACACAATGGATATACCCAAGTCCACGCACAGAGTGACTTCAATAGCATTCCTGTTAGCCAAGCACAAGATTGCAGTCCACTGGGCAGGAAGAGGGCACCAACCCCCCCCCCCCCGGCTTGGTTTAAAAGTATGACATACTGTGATAGCATTATCGAGGACTATGCTCTCCTAGAACCCCTCGCATCTAGCCCCAAAGACTTTTTGCGAACCCTACGAGCTTACTTACGCACCCTTCAACATGATTCCATAAATTGAATTTGGTGTCTCTTTTTTCCCCCCCTACTCCTGGGCTCATCTACACCACATCACAATGTTTACCCACACTCTACACCATGGCTCTGTTTACTTCTTTTTATGTTTTATGTATGTGCATTGACCATGCTGATTTGCGATATGTCTGACTCTGTTCGTTTATGTTGGTGATCTCCACCACTTAACATAACCTCAGCGTATATCTTTATGATGTGCCCTTTTGTTTCTCTGTTGTTGTTCTCTTGAAGGTTTTATATGAAAACCAATAAAAACATTCTCCTAAAAAATTATATAAAATCCTTTGTGTAAAAAGCTAAATGTGCATCAAGGCCAAGAATAAAGTCAGACAGCACATTAAGATTAGCAGTATTAGCAGTATGGTTTCTATATAAATTCACATTATAAAAATTAATTAAGACAATACTCAATCCATTGGGCCAGGTAGATAAAACACTTGAAGTAGAAGGCTATCAGAGAGGATTGGGGTGACATTACAATCAGGGTAACTTTGAACCAGGTCGTTAGGCCCGCCCTGACGGTGCCCGAAGAGAAAGGAAAAGATGGGACGTGTGAGAGTAATAATCCTCTATACTAATGTCCTCGGTGCTCCAAGTCTCCTGGAAAAAAATATATCATACTTGCTTATGTAGTGCCCCCATTCTTCACAACCTATTTTGATGGCAAGGTCAGCAATATTCCAGGAAGGAATATTCACATCATAGGCCGGATTCACTGAGGTAGTTGGGTTAATTTCATTAGGTGACCTAAATATATCTTTATACTTGGGGTTAGTTATAATCGAGCAGGGCTCCATGGTGTAAAATGTACTAGGATGGGCGACTGCATAGCCAAGACAACAGCTCATCTCCTGAGTGGGGGTATGATTTATCACTTTACAAAATCTAAGTGAAACATTTTCAGAAAGGTCGCCCAGAATGGAGAAACAGTTATGAGCAGGAATAATGAGAGTCGATAGCTGAGGTGGAGTAAGGTGTGGGGTTTTAGCCAGATCTCTATAAAAAAACAAAGGACAGGATCTTAATCTTATCGCTTTTGAGGTGGCATTGCTGAGAGGCCCAGATTAGGTCCCTAGCCATAATGGGGTTCCTGAAGGTAACAATAACGCAGTCTCCCGGGAATTCTTTGTGTATTTGCCTAATCCATCCCACCCTTCTAGCCATAAGGACCTCGGGAAATAGGCAACCCAGGAGCCTGGAGTTCTCCTTGATCCAGTGCACAGTTTTGTTAATAAGTTGAAGAGTGGACTCTCTCACTTCGGGGTGCAACATTGGGACATTTGTCATGATGATAACATAAGGGCACGCAGCAGAAGGAAGGTCGCATCCAGGGACAAAACCTGGAGTTAGCCATGTGGGTATAGCAAGATGGATCGCATGTCCTGCTAGACAGTGGCCATCTACTAGTGTGTCAGGCGGTCCCTTTCTTCTTCATATGGGGGATGTTGCTTCTGGGCAGGGGTAGGGGGCCTCTTCCCAGAGATGTTGTCTCAGCCATACCATGGCCCAGTCTAGTGCCCATATTAATTAATTTGGCTTCAATGGCCTCAGGCGATCATACAACGCTTACAACGTAGACTCAATGAGAATGACAATCTCCATGCCGAATTGCTTAAACAAACGCCCCCATAACCTCTTTGCAATTGTAAGGATCATTTGGTATAGTAGACTTCAAGGATGCAGGCCTGCTTAAATTGGCAGACTGTTTGAGTGTAGGTCCTCCTTTCCATTTTGTATGTAGTGGCAGGGTTTGATTGACAATCTGGACAAGAGGGTAAGAAATACATTTATCGGAGTGGACTTACGGACTCAACTTGGCACTTATTCCCTTTCCGAATGTCTACTTCTCTTTCTCAAAGAAAGTAATAGGTGAGAGAGGGAACAGGCAGGAGACAGCAGATGCAGCAGATGATGTCCTACATGAAAGCTGATACTCTGCCCTTTCACAGGTATTGATTATGGCCTCTGCCTTTTGTCATTGTGCAATTTGACGTTCCAAGCTAGCACTTCTTTCCCTTTCTCCTGTTATTAATTATGAGATTAAACCAGAATGGATATCAGCATGTTCTAAATGCTTTGTTCCTGTAGAATTACATTAATTTGTTTTATTTGTAAATTTAACTTACAAAAGCCTAAACATAATTAGGCTGATATGGGCTAGGCCTTCAATGCCAGGCCCTTTTGAGATATTCCCTGACTCTACAAAAAAAGTAACCTAGTAAATGTATAATCTATCTCAGTTACCAACACTTTGCTTCAAGTGTGAAATAGAATAGGAATTAGGTGATGTTGGTCATATCCCTGGAATGGATTCACAACAATGTCTAATTGGCACTAATTGCAAAGTGATAAACCTCACCATTGCACATGTGATCAACCTGCACTCTTGACCTGTTGCTACCTCTTGCAAGCACCTGAATGCCTTTTATTCTGACCTTGACCGAGCTGTCCCTCAATAGAGGGAATTGTGTGTCTTTACAAAAATGGCTCCTCAACTCCTAAATTGTGCAATCAGTCTTCCAACAACCAACACCCTGAAAGCCACCTTCTAAGAAGATGCTAACTTACCCTTATCCATCATTAAAGATAAACACTCTCACCTCTACTCACCAGTGGAGCATCATCTCACTCACTAAAGACATCTTCCCTGAAGCTCACAATACAAGCCAGATCCTCCCACTTCTAAAGAAACGTACCCTAGACCCTGATTACCTCAGCACCTACTAGTACACTGGTACGTATTCACCTACCCTTCATCAGCAAGAACAAAAATGTGGGCTATACTCACATATGAAATGACAACCATCTCCTTCAAGACTACCAATCTGGCTTTAGATCTCACTCCAGTAAAGAGACAGCTATTTTACACATAATAGACAATGCCCTCCTGATCACAATTGAAAACGACTCTGCTTCCTGATATTGCTAGACCTTTCACAGTATATCATTCCACCCTCATCCACTCCCTAAATCACTGGTAATGTCCTTCACTGGTCTGTTTCTTACCTTTCCAACCAACACAAGTTCATTCACATGGACACCTTCGGGTCCTAGTAGTTCCATAGGTGTCACAAGGGTTTAATCCTCTTCCCTTTATTTCCAACCCTCACATAGAGCTCCTGGGGACTCTGATAGCAGCATCATACTTCACCAATATGCTGATGATACACAATTGCACTTGAAAGTCTCCACTGCTCCAGACATCTAATGACTCATACCCTGACTGTACCTCATTCAGATCTGGATGTCCAGCTTCTCCCTGAAACTCGGCCTAATAAGCTCAAATTACTGTTATTTGCCAAGAACAGCAAAAAAGAAAAAGTTAAAACCTGTATCATTGACATGAATGTTGATGACTTCACAAAAAGATTCACCCTGGAAATCAATCTCAGCTTAATGGAACACACTGCCAAGAAAACAAAACTGGCTTGATACCAGCTTTCTTTAGTAAGAAAATGAAACCATTCCTTGGAAAATCACTTTAGTCAAGTCTTTATACACACATATTCATGGTGGAAACAGCGTGCCCCATGGATTCACCAACACAACACTGCTCCCCCTCCTCTTTAAGGGCACCCAACATGCCCAAGCATGTCTCAGCCAGGGTCTGAGGAAATATGATCATTTCATGCCCGTCCTGATGGAACTCCACTGCTAGGACGTGACCAAAAGTGACTAACTTGAGGCTCTGCTGATAGTCACCCAATCTCCCTGAGAGGGCAGGTCAATGTACACATATATAGAGAGCCTCAGTTTCAGGACCTTGGCAGAGGGAAAAGACAACACAGATGCAGCACCTCTTCTGCTGGGTTCTGAATAGCAGGTATGTCTTAACAGGTTATCAATGTACAAATCACAGAAGAATGGTGGAATGTTGAGGAACGGGAGAATACTTCAGCATACAATCAAGGAGGGAATCTGAGCACAGTAATCTCAATGTGGTATGCAACTTACCCCGTGTTCCATGTAGTGGGCATCTGAAAAATCCCAGCGAGCACCGGGAGACCCTTATTGAGTTCAAAAGCACACGCAGCAGCAATGCATATGGCAAAATGGAAACACGAAGAAGGAATACAAAAAACAACAAAGATGTGGGAATGCTAATTGTGAATTAACTGAGCAGAGTAGAAACTTTACAACACAACAAGGTGTAAGACACAGACTAATTTCTGCTGCCGCTACTTAAAATCAACTGGAAGTACCCACTCTTTCTGTGGACTGGGAGTATGTCTATGATTGGTTCCTTCTTCCAGGTTGTGGTTCCAGGTTGTCCTCCTCATCTGCAGCCCCAGAGCCTGTGCTCCACCTTTTCCAATCTTGCCTAATTCTAGATCGCATATGCTGATGTCTTTTTCATGGGCATTTCTCGTGCCTTTCTAGTAAATACCCAACACCCATGCTCGCCCATACTCAGGTCAACAACATCCATCTTTGTGGGCATGTCTGCGCCTGGAAAAAAAGGAGCGTGTATAGAAAAAGAGCTGTGGTTGTGCACATGATCCCTGCAGAAGATGGAGGTAGTGTCAAACTTGTTCACACAAGCTGCTGGACTTGTGAGAACTGGAAGTCTAGTCAGCCATTTTGGGACCCACAACTATAAAGAGGGACAACACCCTGAGGCAACTGCTTGCTAGTCAGGGGTTCCTATCTGCAGTGAAGTCACAGAGGAATCTCCAGCAGTGCTACTTTTTGTGAATCATGGTCAAAAATGTTGTGTACTTAAATCCTTTGTGTCAAATGAACAGGAGAGGAGTGAATTCCCAGTGGTAAGAAAGTAAGGTTACCTCAAAAAAACAAGAGAGTGAAATGTGCTGCACAATACAAAATTATAGCTACAGTAGTTGAATTTCTTATAATAGGGGCATTCCACATTTGGTAAAATATCTGAGATGAGACTAAGAGCCTGATTTTGATACCGGGCGGAATTCCTTCTGCCCGACACTGACTCTGTCCTGGGACCGACCGACACATGGTCGGCGGTCCCGACCGCCTCATTAGAATGCAACTGAACACTGTTCAGTAGCATTCCTACATTTCACTATGGGAGCATGCAAGACGGCCGTAAACCGGTCATAATGCATGCTCCCATAGTGAAATGGCAGGTGTGGTCCATCCCTGCACCCCGTGGCAGCCACCTCAAGGTGCCTGCCAGAAGGTACAGGGATCAACAGGGGGGCACCTATCCGCCTCCAATCAGAGGCTGGGCACCAAAGGGGGCCCTGCTGGGGGCCCCTCAATCATGCTTTCCGACATGGTTTCATTGTCGGACAGGCCGGCATGGAAATCATGTCAGAAACCGTGCATTGTAATCTCAAGGGCGGAAAGGTCCGCCCTTGAGATTACTGACCGGATCGTCGGAAGCCAGCCAGAATGACCGGCCGGTTTACTTTCCGACTGCCTATATCTTAATTAGGCGGTCAGAAAGTAAACCGAGGATCCCATTACGATGCGGCTCGGAAGGCTCCAACCGTCGGTCCGCATCGTAATCGGACCCTAAATCTTGAACAAGGAGGATATTGACTATGATTGTGATCCACATTTTAGTTATGATAAAACAACAGTGAGAGCCAAACAAGTGACTTTGAAAGCAAAGCTAGAAACAACAGATTCAACTGCAGAACAAAAATATATTTTATATGCCCTGGGTGAGGGGACAAATTGCCCATTTCATTTTTTTACCATTGTAGTACACTAGCTCAATAGGCTAACATGGGAATACTTTAATAAAGTATAACTATTGACTGGAGTGGGCTAAAAAGAAAAGAAAAGCTATGATAAATCTAACAACTTGCCAATGTTAGATTTACTATAACTATTACAGAAAAGAGGTTATAGAACTTGCTTTTCTGATGTTCCAAAATCCAGCCTTCGAGCAGCCTCACCTGATTGGCCAGCTTTTGACAGACTGAGCCAGACTACTCTGATGAGGTGTGAAGTGGCCTGCATAGAGACAAAGGACATCTGGTAGGAGGAGATCTGCAGCTGCAGAGCATAAGGCAGAATGGGGGTTGAATAGCCAAAGTGGTCTTCAAAGAGGGAATGACAGGACAGGACACAGGTTCACCCACACTTTCTGCTCCCCAGCCAAACAGGAGCTCCAGTAATTAAATTAGTAGAGGAGCTAGAAGGGGAGTGTTAGGGAAAGTTAGCTACGCCAATACTTTGGGTTACTCAGATCCTAAACTCCAGGAGAGCTTTCTGGGCCAAGAATATGCCACACTTTGGAGGAAGTTTTCATACCTGAGGGTCGTAACATGCACCCCATTGGTCAGGGGTGCTCCCTTGCTTTTCAGCCTAGAAGCCTGGATAAATATGGGAGAGCTGCCCCAGCAACTACGATCCCTGCCTGAAACTACAAGATGAAGAAAGACTGCCCTGCTGAACCCCTGGCCTGCACCAAGAGGCCTGCACTCTTAGGGAGTGCACCTGCTGCACACTTTGATCTTCAGGCCATAAGGACTTTGCCTTGCTTTGAAGGGGTGGACTCCCTTAAAGCAACATCTTAAAAGAGCTCACCCTACATCATCTCCAGCAAGAAGAAACCAGCTGACCACCGTCAGCTTGGCCAGGTGCATTGTGGGAGACATAGTCCCAACATCCCAAGGAGCAACTCAGAGCTTCTGGAACCTTGAATTGGTGTTGTGAACACTTTGAAACCCCAAAAGGACCTTCTGGGAGAAGTTCTAGAAGTTTGGAGACCTTTGGAGAATTTTTGGTGAAAAGCTTCATAAGTGGACGAACCTGTCGCTGAGATTCAATGCGGCGACGTCGAACCGCGACAAGCCCTGAAATTCAGGTTTACCCCGCTGAAGCTTCGGAGCTCTTTGTTGCTGACGAGACTTCTAGGAATCGACCAAGGTATCCCACTGATGAAAGCCACCGTCGTTGAACCCAAAGCTGGCCTGACGAGGAGCCTCCCTTGATGTCAAGAGAAAAAGCTCCAAAAAATGTACTAAGTCAGATGGTAAAAACTTAACCAGGCCTTACCGCTTACTATATCTAACCTGTGCTCCATCGCGGTCGGCTTGACACTTTGACTTTGTCCCGGTCAAGCGCAACAAGATGTCCCAAAGTGACACTTTTGGCTTTTAGGCACTAGAAAGTGTTTATTCATTAAAAATTCATGTCTCCGGTTCCCTACATTAGATTATTGTCATTTTGGTGCCATTTTAATCATAAAAATATTTCCTATTTTTATAAATTGGGGTTGGATTTTTAGTGTTTGTTGTGTCTTACTCATTTAATATATTAGTGTTTTTAAATGTTTTTCACACCTGTCTCCTAAGTTAAGCCTGCCCACTCGTAGCCAGCTACCAAGGGTTAAGCAAGGGAATAATTTATTGAGACCTTGACTGGGCCTTATATTATGATTGTGGCGTTATTTCTAGTGGCAGGTACCGACCTATGCCTACTAACACACCACCTTCCAACAGCCTCCAATCTTCTACACATTTTCCCCTGCAAGATCCTGGTAGTGAACCTATCTATAGCTGTGTTCTCTGACTTGCTCTCTGAGGGAGGAAACTGTTGGAGTATCAGCAGAGCCTGTCTCGAGTTAGACCCCTTGGCCATGTCTTGGCAGCTTGCAAGACTGCCCTGCAAGACAAGGACTCAGATGTTACCATTTTAGTTTGGATCATACTATTCAAATAATACATATATACCTACATACAACCAACTTTTATTTTTCAGATGTTAATCCGCTACAAACTATGGGGCCTATTACGATGGCGGTCGGATGTCCACCGCCAGGCCGGCGGTGGTGCCCGCTGGACCGGCGGTGGACATCCGACCGCGATCGCAAGCCAGAAATCCGCGGGTCAAATTAGGATGGCGGTGGGAAATTCCGACCGCCGCTTTTCCGCCGGTTGCCATCCGCACTCCTGCCTGGCGGACGGAGCAGGACTGGGATAATGGTGGTGGTGCAGAGCAGGCTCCGCCGGCAGGATTATGATGCCAGCAGCAGCCAGCCTTTCCTCAGCGGTCATTGAAAGGCATGCAGCGATTGTTTTCTGGGGGCCCGTTGCGGGCCCCCAATGTGTTGGGGGTGGTGTGGGTGCACTGGGGGGGTACCCATGGTCCCCCCTACATTTCCCTGTACCAGGTGCCACGCAGTGCAGGGAAATGCAGGACATGCTCCTTTCGGCATCGCAGCGGTGCTGCGGGCAGCAGCAACCGCCGCAATGTTAATGCCCGCGATCCGACCACCGTGGTCGGATTTTGACAGCGGATCATCGTAATTCGACTGGCGGTGATGTCGCGGTACATGCGGGCGGTCTTTTCCCGCTACCATGGTGGTCGGGGAGGTTTCCCGACCGCCATTGTAATAGGCCCCTATGTTTGAGTCACTTTCAAAGATTGCCCCATAGGAAGGGTTTATTTTCTTCTGAAGAAGATTTACGAATTAGGAAGTGGCAGAAAAACTTCCCTCAAATGAACACAAACAATGGCACTACTGGCAGTTTCTACTACCGCTACGTCTTGCGTTTCAAATACAACAGCTATAATATTAAAATCAGGAGTTGGAATTGGAGGATTTGCCATTGCAGAGCAATTTCCTTGCTGAACCCCCATAAATTAAAAACATTCTTACACTTTCTTAATCAACTGTAAATAGTTGAATCAGATTCACAATAATGGCATTTATGATATCATGTTTTCCAATGTGGCATTAGTTTGGGCTACTCCCTAGATTAACAGCAACTTGCCTTTGTTAACGAATTATACAGATTTCATGAACAAGTTTGTGAATGTTTTGATGAATATCAGACCACTCAGATGCCAGATATAGGCCTTCTATCATTACAACAAGGTTTTCAAGAAATTATTTCGTACATAAGTTATTTCCAACAATTATGGGTATACGCAAATTGGATGAATAAATCCACCACTGCTGCCTTTTACAGTGGGGAAGAAGGAGAACTTAAAGATGCTCTGACCTTGGTTGTCAACTGACCATCATCAACAGATATCTTAATTAATTTGACATCACAAATAGAATCCCAACAAAAGGCATGCAAAGAAGAGAGATGGAACCAACAAAAAGACCTGCCAAAGGTGCAAACGAAGAGGAAGAACCGATGAAGATTGACTCAGTCACAAGAACATTAATATTGGTAGAGAAGGAGAAGAGAAGGTGAGAAAGGTTGAGCCTATACTGTGGAATGAAAGGACATTATGTATGTTATTGTCCGCAGTAGCAGAAAAACTAGAAAGCTCAGATATGACCTGCAAACCTAAGATGAGCTCATCTTCAGTACACACAATTGCATCAAAATGAACCCATTTTGATCTAAAGATGTAGATCATAACTCCCAGAGGTCCTAAACCTTCAATCAGCATTGATCAACAACCATGCCGGATGTTTTATTGATCAGACGTTCTGCCAGGATAGCCAGATAATGTTACAAACTGAGATTGTAGCATGGATTTCCATTGGTGTTATGAACGCCATGGCTTCGCTTAAGTAATCTGAAAATATACTGGAAAAAGGAAAGTATATTTTCAGAGCAGCATTCCTGGCCAAGAAGAGGGTTCCAACATATCCAATCATTCATTAGTTTGGCTCTCAAAGATGCGCACAAAGTGAACTTACTTTTTCAAGCCTGCGGTGAATTTTGAAATGTTTTTAGTAGAAGAGGAGCACTTATATCTGTTTTACTGGACCAGATTAAAACTACAAAGATTTTCTTAAAGCTAGACAGTTGAGAGACATATAGGGCCTGATTACGAGCATGGCGGACTTCTGACCACCAGACTCGAGGTGGCGCAGTAGTGGCAGTTCACCGTCCACCATATTATGACTTTCTAAGTTGTTGCAGGGGTGAACGTTGGATGCGGCAGGGAACAGTCATTCCCTGGCAGTGACGCAGTGGCGCAGGAGTGCCACAACTCAATATGCTGAGCGGGGACTGGCGCAGTCCTGCTCAGCATATTACGAGTTCCTGGACCGCCAGCCTTTTCATGGCGGAGCCCCACCATGAAAAGGCTGGCGGTGCAGGAGCAAAGGGGGCTCTACAGGGCACCCATGCCCACCCCACCATGGGGATACATTCAGGGGGACACAACATGTGCCCCCCTGTCTGTCCCCCACAAAGTTCTAGCACAGCATGGACGTCCACGTCCATGCTGTGCTGGAACTTTTTTGATGTTCCCATTGCGGAGTCAGTTTTCCAGGCACCGCCATGAGAATAGCAAAGGACCGCCTGCCATATTTTTAACTTGTAATACGGTCAGCGGTGCTTGTGTGGCTTTGGGGCAGCGGAGGCGGCATTACGCCGTCGCCGCTGCACCAAAGTCGTTATCAGGCCCTTAATTTGGTCTTAATCTGAGAAGGAGGTTTTCCTACATTCATAAGGATGTTCATTTGCTATCCTTTGAGGGCAGTTTTGATACTATATGAATTCGTGGACTTGCTTATTAAAAACAAAAATGTTGTTCTTCATAGTATTAACTTTTAAATAGATTAGTTATTATTTACAGTGATATCTGTAGATGGAGTGAGATAATGCCCATCTCGGACCACTAACAGAGATTAATGCACGCATATGTTAGTAGGGAAAGAGACAAATAACAATGGATGTAATGTTCACCATTACCCTTTTAGTTCTAAAGCAGTAATAAAATATAAAGTGAGCTTAGGTTTTGCCTGATTGTACAAAAACTATTCTGGCCATTAAATAAACCAAGGTCTAACATAATGTTATGCTGTAGAATCATCAATGCAACATTAAGTAACATTATTAAATGTATATTTATCCTTTTATATATGAAATATATTTATCTCTTTAATCAAGCAAAACTCTACAATATTGAAAGATTATTGCCTGAAGCATAACTGAAAAAGAAACACGTTAAAAATATATAATTAAATCACTTTGATGAAATGTGTTTGTTATAGGAGATAGAAATACTAGCAAATACCATACAATAACCCTAGTAAAATAGAAATTGAAATGATATGAACCATGAGCAAATAAACGTGGAACTTGAATGCAAATAAATTGTGTTATTCATTACCTCCTTCTCCTTGATAAGAAATGCTTCAATTAAATTCCTCTTTTCATCACTATTCAGTTCTTTGCGACTCATTAAAAATGTTCTCCGCAGAAAAGAATGCAAATCTTTTATATTTTGATGTATTGTCTTGTGATTTCCTGGTAAGAATATCAAAGCGGGGTACAAATTGTAGAGCTGCAGGATAGAAGAAGAACAAACATTGGCAATGCCAATAGGTCTGGACTGTGAATGGAAATGTCTTTTGCGTCATTGATGGGTTTAAGCACGCAATATGTCATCATGCATCAATCATCTTTGCCCTCATGCATCCATTCATTTATGCACTGACTCATTCAAATCAAGTATTTATTACTCATGTTTTGGAACTCAACTGAGGTCCTCATAAAAAAAACAGCAATACAGCCTTAAAACAATCATCAATACACATTATAAGAACATTCCCGGAAAAGCACATTCTCAAAATACACAACACATGCATATGCAAGTCCATTGAACAGCCTAAATCTGGATGTAAAGCAGGTTTAGTACAATACACTCCATCACAAAAATACTGAACCTTACAATATGCCAATACATACTGTCAATACAAAATACAGTACAGTTTATGGTAAAGTGCAAAGGCCTAAGGAGTGCAAATGCACAAAACAGTCTAATTAAGACAAATAATGTGCAAAGCGCAAAGACAATACGGAATACAGTACACTCTATACAAAAAGTGCAAAAAGGCCTAAAAAGTGCAAATTTGCAGAACGATCTATTTAAGACATGTAAAGTACTATAGGGACAAATACCTGCAAGACTCATTCTTGCATTCACCCTCTGGCCGAACTACACTGCCACACACAAACTCAACAACATATGCAGGATAAATTAAAAGAATACAACTAGAAATTCTGCTGGCGTTTTTAAACAACATCTGTATGTTTCTAGTAATGAAACTAAACATAGCAGCGGTTGTCCGTCCTACAAAGGTATTGTAAATAATCTATTGCTGATTTAAAGTTCAAGCATAACCGCCCCATTTAGAGCCAACGTGTTGTCTATCTTGGAATGCTAAAACAACGATACACCAATTGACAACGGCATTTCATAGTGGGCTGCTGGTTTAGAGGATGTGGCCATGTGGTATGTGGCAGACTGTAGATGAAATGAGCAGCAAGCAAGCAACCAGTTAGAACTGGCTGGAGAGTCAGAGTATCATCTTATGAAACATTAAAATAAAAAAAGCAAAGAAATTAAAGGTGGCCTATAAAAGGAGAACATTCTAAACTAAAACGCAACCAACCAGCCCTGACTCTGAAGCAAACTCATTTTTCGGTGGATTTACTCATGTATTTTGTTTTATTACAAGATCCTGGCAGACAGCTAAGAAGAAACTCTAGCAATAAATATTGCAGTACAAATCTTCTTCCCTAAGGGGATGTATCAGTATTGTAGGAATTTCTCTGGACATGTGGCTGTGTAATATTGCAAATCAGGTTTCCCTGCATGGGTCACTATTCTAGGTTTCACTGTCTATGTCAGTATTCTAATATTCTGGACCTGTGCAAGGCATCAGTACTTGATGTCAATTTGGGGGCAAGCAGTGCACTCATATGCTATGGGAAGAGGGATGTTGCTATTTAAGATATCTCTGAGCATATCACTACTTCAGGAGCTGTGTCACTACTCTAAGGATCTCAATGGGCAGGTATGTGTCAGTATTCAAGTTCTTTCTGACAACATGGAAATATCTGTCACTGGAAAGGCACTGTATCAGTACTGTAGGTTTCTCTGAGCAAGGTCTTTGTCAGTATTCAAGGCCTCTCTGTGGCAGCAATGTCTTCAAGCTCCTTTCTCCAATTTTCTTGGGCCAGGAACCATGTCATTTCATGAGTATCAAGAAAAAAAAGAAGTGTCTCTGTAATCTTGGTCTTTCTCTTGGCAGACGTTGTGCTTATTTGATGTCATTCACCTTGTAGGCTGGGTATCAGTATTTAAAGACTCTCTGTGTGTATTGCAATTTAGTAATATTTTTGTTTTATGTAAGTGTAAGAGTATCAAGCAGTAAAAGGGGATTATTATGCAGCCTGTACAAATTATTGCCAGCCTGACTGCCGAGTGCTATGGTATTAGTTTTAGTGTGGGTTACATATTGCATTGTAATTGCATTTATATAGCACCTACAACCACTGACAAAGTGTTGTATTGCTTTACACTAGCCAGCACACTGCTCTTGAAGTCAGGGTAAGTGTTTTTTTTTTCTTTTTACTTATTGGGATTAGTCTGGCACTCTTATGGAAACCATGCCATGGATTTACTCCAGCTTGTATGTGATGGAATAAATTATTAGGGGGAGCGTGGTTTCGACGCAGTCCTAAGATGTCGTGACGGCGCAGAGCTCCGACGGACCGCGGAGCCTTCAGATGATTTAAGACTGTTTCCAGCGCTCGCCGAGGGTTGAGATTCGAGGTATCTCTCCCTCTAGACATGGTGAGTCGCTGGAACTGCTTTCATTTTCACGCCGTAGCGTATTTGAGGATTTATTAACAACGAGGGATTTTAAATGTTCTGAGGTGACAACCACCATTTTGATTACAAGAACGTTTTTTTTTTCCCTCACAGCTGCAACAAACCTTATTGAATCCTCGACCAACTTTATAATTAAGGGCATCCTTTTTCATGAGGTTTTGCAGCCTCTCTTCAACGCTTGATTCCCTTTCTGCTTATACGCAGCTGGCACATCTATTTAAGGAAACAAACATGTTTACCTCGCTTTTTGTGCCCTTATTTCTCGGATTATGTCATTTCTGAGAAGGAGTTTCTTCATTATAATGTGGTTGGCTTGAATATCCTCATTATGTGAACTTTATTCTTCATATAAATACATATACAGTGTTACAATTGTTGGAGGAGGTGGACCCTTGCAATTTCCTGGCACACTCCAACGCGCCTTACTCTTTCAGAGTTGCAATCTTCTTTTTTTTCTCAGCGTGCCTGACTTTGCTATTTCTGCTTTTGAAGTTTTAACCTCGCACTGCTTAATTCACCCCCTTTTTCCTTTTTATGGGGAGACTAAGGAACCTTAAGCTATCTACTTCCATCAAGCATACTGCGCATTCAGATTCCGACTCTTTTCAGTCGAAATGGAAGACATTTCATCTCATAGGTCTGATCATCCACCAGGCGCCATTCCAAAAACACAGCTTCCAAGCAAAATATCTGTGATTTCCACCAAAAGACCGAAAAAAGATCCCCCGTCTCCAGTGAATTCTTCCTCAGCCTCCATGGATGTAATTCTGGAGGAAATTCGTGCCTTGAAACCCTTCATGGAGGAAACCAATAAAACGCTTCAACACCTGGATGAAAAGTGGTCTTTTCTAGAATCACGTGTACTTGTTGTGGAACAAAAGACAGATCTTCTCCAGTTCTCATGCTTGCGCATCTCATCTCTAGAGTCTGAAATATCTCTCCTCAAAAAGCACACAGAAGATTTAGAAAACCGAAATCGCAGGAATAACCTCCGAATTTACGGTCTTCCAGAAAATATTGAAGGTTCCAATCCAACCGTCTTTTTTCAGACATTTCTGCCTAAGCTCCTGGAATTACCTGCTACTTCTCCATTTAATATTGAAAGAGCTCATAGATTTGGTCCCAAGATCACTGCTAAGCCACGTGGAGTCATCATGTTCTTTCTGCAATATACTGATCTCCTGCAAGTTCTGTCTGCTGTCAAATCCAAAAAACAAATTTTTGGGGAAGGTCATCGTCTATTTTTCTCTCAGGATGTGGCTAAAGTTACCGCAGATCGTCGGGAAAATTTCTTGATCTCTGTCCTCAATTACAATCCATTAATGCCAGATTTGGACTAATCCATCCTTGCTTGTTCAAAGTCACCTATAAGGAAAAGACTACTACGTTTGAAGAGCCAGCTGCTTTACAGGAATTTCTTCGTCAACATGGAGCTGAAGTCATGGATACCTCAGAATCTACTTGATTTATTGTTTTGCTTTGCCCTGTTGACTGTTTTCTTGTCCATGTAATTCCCTAATTGTTGTTTTTGCTGTATTTTTGTAATGTTTAAGTATTAAGCTGTCTTTATTTATTTTCTCTCTTATCCCTCTTTTCCAGGATTTCATCTCATTCATAACATTTTCTTTCCTCCTTATACAGGTGTATTTTTTCACGGTACTCATTTCCCTTATGGTCTCCCATATATGTTGACATTCCTATCCATGGTTCCCCTGAGGTTCGTTGGAGTTCCAGTGCTGTCCTCGTCGTCTTTTGGTGTTACCATCCCCCATTTCGTCTTGTGTTTGTAGGTATGGTTTTCAGTCGTCAGGTGTATGACTTGTACTGTCTTTTTGTTCTCTGTCTTATTTTTCTTTCATTGGTATTCTTTTCTACAGTTTTCTCTTATCTTCTTCTTCTTTATTTTTCCTATTTTATTTCTTCCTTCCTTTTACTTCTTTTCATATTCCAAATGTTTAATTTCTTTCACTTTTCTTCCTCATATTTATCATTTTCTAACTTTACTCTTACTCTTCTAAGCATATTGTCTGTTCATGCTTTCATCATTAAGTTACATTTCGGGTTACTACCTGGAACATTAAAGGACTAAGCAATCCCATTAAAAGGCAACGGGTGCTATGTCATCTAGCGAAATTAAAGACTGATATTGCCTTACTTCAAGAATCTCATATTTCTGATGATGAAGCTTCCAAGATGAAGAGATGTTGGGTGGGTCATGTATTAAATTCTCCAGCTTTGGGTAAGAAAAATGCAGTCTTATGTCATAAAAAACTGCATGTCTCTGTTGTTCAGCAAGAATTTGATACTGAAGGTCGTTGAATTATTATTAAACTTCTTATAGATAAGATTCCTTTAGTTATTTTGAATGTATATGGTCCTACCTCGGTTGATAAAGTTTTCTGGACTAATATTTCTGACAAACTGCTTTTATATGATGATGATTATATTATATTTGGTGGTGACTGTAATCAAATCCACGATCCCATATTAGATAGACATTCAAAAGTTGTTTGTCCCCTCTAAAATGCATTCGCAATTTACTTCCACAATAAGTCGCAAATCGTTGGTGGATATTTGGTGGCTTTGTCACCCTGATCTTCGAGAATATAGTTTTTATTCAGCATCACATCACTACCAATCCCGTATTGATTACATTTTCCTGAGCAAATCTGTGGCCCAACATGCCATTCAATCCGAAATTGGCTCAATTTTAATCTCAGATCACGCTCCTGTTCGTGTAGATATAGACCTTATCCCTTTCTCTTCACACCCAGGGAGATGGCGCTTTCATAAATCATTACTTTTAGATCCCAAATTCTGTCAACAATTTAATTCCTTTGCATCCGAATTTTTTATTATTAACTCAACCCCGGAATCGCCGTTTGTTATGATATGGGACTCCTTTTTAAAGCAGCAGCCAGAGATTTTATTATAAATTTTGTATCACAAAAGAAAAGTCCCTGGAGGCCCAATCCACTCAATTACTTAATAAAATAAAACAGTTGGAATATACTTATTATCAATCTAACAATGAGTCTGCCCTGAAGAATCTTATAGACGCTAAACTCACTTTTAACAGACTTTCCACAGACGCTGCCTCCAATTATTTACTGAAAAGTAGTTCTCGATATTATGGGGGTCAAAACAAAATGGGGCAATTGCTGGCTAATTATTTAAAAGTAAGAAAGGAAAGAACTAGAATAGAATCTTTACCAGGCCCTACTGGTACTACAATTTTTAAAGATAATGACATTTTAAATGTATTTGTTTCATTTTATAAGGATTTATATACGCCTGAATTCCTTCCGGAACAGTCTGATCTTACTACCTATTTTCAATCTATTGCTTCTCCTCCTTCTCAACACATTGATTTTGATCCCGTTGAAATAGATATTTCTTTAGCAGAAATTTCCCATGCAGTCTTCGTGTTGCGTCGCGGCAAAGCGCCCGGTCCAGATGGCTTTACTATTGAGTTTTATGATCATTTTGCACAACTCCTTTTATCTAATCTTTTACTTTTATTTAAATCTTTCTCTGATAAGGGGTCGTCTCAAGGCACGTTTCAGGAGGCCTTGATCTGCTTAATTCCTAAGGAAGACTAAGATCACTCCCTCTGTAAAAACTATCGACCCATTTCTCTTGTCAATACTGATTACAAGATCTTCGCAAAGATTTTGGCTCTCCGTATTGATCCTGTTTTACCTTTTCTGATTGGCCCTGAACAATCTGGTTTCATTAAAGGAAGATTAGCTTCTGACAATTCTTGGGTCTTCTTTAATGTCTTAAGCAAAGCCTCATCCTTAGACTACCCTATTGCCTTAGACGCAGAAAAGGCCTTCAATAGGATTGGTTGGGATTTTATGTTTCATGCATTAAAATGGGCTGGCTTTCCTCCAAAGTTGATTGCTTAAATGTTCTTGCTATACTCAGGTCCCAAAGATTCAATATTTGTCAACGGTAAAACTTCTGACTATTTCCCTTTGCTTAGAGGTCTGCGTCAAGGGTGTCCCTTATCACCGTTATTATTTGTCATAGCGTTAGAACCTTTTGTAACTAAGATTAGGCAAGATGATCTTATTTCAGGATTTCAATTTGGTACTCAACAGGTAAAAATGTCAGTATACGCTGATGACATTCTATTGTACTGTTCTAATCCTGCAACCTCTCTTCCCCCTTTCCTTCAACAAGTAGCCTCTTTTTCTCAGCTCTCTGGGTACCGTCTTAACACCGACAAATGTGAAGTCTTACCTTTAAATGTTTTATGTCAAAAACATCTCTTTGTTCATTCTGGTTTTTCATGGCAGTCACCTAAAATAAAATATTTAGGCTTGTGGTTCGCTCCGTTAATTTCTGAAACACTAAAGCTAAACTTTGATTACATCACAAAAAATTGAATGATGCTATTACACGTTGGCATCCCTATTTCTTTCCTGGTGGGGTCGACTAGACTCAATAAAAATGATGCTCTCTCCTCTTATATTATATATAATCTCCATGATTCCAATACGTATTCCTTTAAGAAAATTGATTCTACCTTAACTAAATTTTTATGGAAAGGCAAGCCCCCTCGTATATATTTGTCTTATTTAAAAAAGGATAGACCTAATGGAGGTCTTAGGTTTTCAGATTTTAAAACTTATCACTCCGCTTTCTCTAAAACAATCTGCCCGTTGGCTTTCTTTGAAACTCCCTATATATCCTCCCTTGTGGCTAGAAATAGAGAAATTTTTTATTGCCCCTTTCGATTTCCAGGAAGTCCTTGCTTTTACTACTAATATTTCATCTTTACGTTCTCCCGTCATTTACCACTCTCGTAAACCTTTGGTTCCTCTCTTATCTTCATCATATCCCTCAACTAACTCCTATCAACAATAACCCATTTGGCATAATAAATTACTACGAATTCGTAATCGCTCTATATACTGGAAAGCCTGGCGCTCTAAAGGCTTACGTTGGATATCTCAGCTTTTATTTAATGATCTACCCCTCTCTTTTTCTGACATCCAAACAAAATGTTCTTTACCAGCGTCCTCTAGATTGCAATATAACCTTCTGTGTTCTTCTCTCAATCAATATCTCCTTACTTTACCAAGTTCTCCTAAATTTCCTACAAATTACAAGAACCTATCTTCAATATTGGACACCTCCTCCTCTGCGTCCACTATATACAAATCTTTGCAGATGCTTCCAGACAGACTCAAATCTAAAGTTGAATTGGCTTGGGAAAGGGATCTAGCACAAACCTGGCCAACCACTACTTGGGACAAATTATGGTCTAAGCTTCATAAAACTTCCAGCGCTGCGAATACTACACAACCCCTTTATTTCATTTATCAACAGGTTTTATTTTCCCCTGTGATTTTAGCATCCTTTTCTCCAGACATGTCCTCTACTTGTTGGTCCTGCCCCTGCCCTTCTGCCGACTTAAAGCACATGTTGTTTGAATGTCCCCAAATCCAACAATTTTGGCAATTGGTCTGGTCCCAACTTAAGACAATTTTTAATGTTCAGGTCCCTTTTTTCCTAACAAATATATTTTTAGGCTCTCTTTCACTCCAGTGGCCCCCGTCACCAATGAACTTTAAACTTTTAGATTTGTTAGCTATTGCTTTTCATCTAATAACCTCAAATTGGAAACAGGCAGATAAAGTCACTTTTCAATGGTGGAACGCTGTCTGCTTTCATCACCGACTAGATACTAACTATGTCTCTAGCAATTAAAAGAGATCTTTTATGGCTCCCATTAACAACTTATTTATCTTTGTCTGCTTCTACTGCTGCTAAAAATGCAAACGTATCAGATGAAGTACGGAAACCACCTTAATTTCTCCCTTTGCCCTTATACCCCTAGATAATTAGTAAGTGTTCATATCTGTATGTTTTTATTATGTTTCATAAACTTAATATATGTATGCTTACATTGTTAAAGTGTTTATCTCTTATATCTTTTACTTTTAATGGTTATATGTTAATTATATAATGTTCCCTTCCCTTGCTTTTCCCCTTATTGTTTATATTGTGTATATCTCTCTTTGTATTCAGCATGATAGTTATATCCTTACATATTATTGCTTTTCTTACAAAAACTTCATGTTAAATAGGATTTGTTTTATCCATTTTATTGCTGTTCTTTTTCTTGTTATTCTTTATTAAACTCAAACTTAAAAAAAAAAAGAATAAATTATTAGGAGTTAGGTGTTATCTTTAGTGGGAGAGGTGGATATGTGAATTCATAAATTGCTTGGTGGTATTCATATATGCGCTACATGAGATTAGATATTGTTAGATTGCAGAGATAGGACTTTTTTAAGGAGAGGCTGTGATCTTTGAACTGATGTGTGGGCATGTTTTAGAGCTACAATAATAGGACTTAAGGGAAGCATACATGTGAGTTAGAGTAGGCTGTGTCGAGAGAGGTAAGGGATGTAGAAGATGGCAAGGATAGAGAGAGTCATTTGAAAGAACATGGAGAGCCAACAATCTGAAGTTTTAAATCAAGGTCAGTTTTCATGCTGGGTTTTTAGGAATATCGGGGAGTCTTTCTGATGCAAAATGCAAAACTGTACAAGAAAACAATATTATTTGCATGTATTGCAATGCTACTGAACGCCATAAGAACCCAAGGGCTCACACACACACCAGCATCACTCATGGGTATAAAAACAGTTGAATAAATATGGTTTCATGTTCTCATAAAATCAGATGAAAGGAAAGACAAAAATAGGAATGTTGTATTTTAAATGGTAGTGCTAGTGATGCTTCTCCCCTTTCCCTCTGATGATCAGGGAGGGATGAAGGAGAACATAGTCTGTTTTAGTAAGATTTGTAAAGTAATGCTCTCAGGGCAGGTAACACTGGGTCTATTTCCAATCTGGAGCACGCACAACGTAAGCACAATGAAGTGTAAGATCTTGCATCTGTCTATAATTCAGCCTTCCTGGAACAGTAATCAGACACACAAAAGGAAATGCCCTGCCGAGAAACTTTCTCACTTGTGCTGTAGAAACTGAAGTTCCACCCCTCACATCTACCATCCACCAAACCACCAGTGCTCAGGAAAACAAATAATCAGCAACTCCTTCCTAACTAGACTCTTGATTTTCTAAGGGAAGTCCTCACTGTTTGGTCTTCACCCTCAAGCCACAAGAAGGCAGGCAATACATTTCTAGTGTTTGGGGAGGCCGCCCACACACTCATCCCTTGGGACTCTATGGATCACCAATGTTTGTTGCCTTCTGTCCAGTTTGGACAGAAACATCTGGAAGTCCACAAATAGGTATATCGCAAAATTGTAAATGGGGAGGGGTGGTTTGTTTCCTGGTCCGCAGTACAGAATGAAGGTAAGGTAACTCAGTGGTATAAAGGAAAATGTCTGGGAACGTTTTTTGACTGCACTAGCGGAATCAAAATGGTGTACATGAACAGAGCAGGATTTCTTCATACATTACCTTGCAACATAATTACGGTCTCAACTTTGCCTTAAGTGTATAGCATACTTCACTACACTGCACCCAAACCAGGCAAGTGGCCAACCTCCAGTCAGGGTTTGGCTAGAGGGCCTGGCATTTGGCCCTTAGGTACTGAGTCCCTGAGTCCTATATTGGTGGCCACAATATTTTCTCCTGATGTTGTGGCCAACTAATCAGATCATTCTGGTACCTCGGATCCTTCTCCGGATCCATGGCACTGTGATGGCCAATGTGGTAAAAAGCTCCTGCTGCCAATCAGAATTGAGTAAACTCGAATTTTGTATCTGGTGTGGAACTGCAGCGCTAGATATCTCTAACTTTTAATCCCTGTTTTTAAATGCTAAGTTCTAGAAAACTACTGGGTGGATTCAACCCCATAAAAACCCAAAAAAAATGCACAGTAGAATTCGAACTTTGCGCAACATTTGGTATAATTCTGCTTATCATTTTTTTCTTTATCAGAGAGCAAACTGTTCTGTGGTATTTAACATGGGATATCACCCATTCACCTCCCCCACTTTTCTTTGCCTTCGGCTTGATGGATTACCACAAAAGTTTCAAAGAAGGAGACAAAGTGGATTAACTTTTTCTTAGAAAACTTTGTGCTGGTTCGTCATCCAGCACAAAAGTTATCAAGGAACAAAAAATGACTTTCCTATTGAAACTCTGGCCTAACTATAACGACAGTGATGCTATCACCACCAGTGTAATATACATGCATATATTATAGTGTATCTAAATTCCGGGATCCGAACGTATGGTATGTCAAAATTGTGGATCTGAATTTGCGGTGGTACACCTGAAAAAGAGGTCAAGAACAGAATGAACACATTTACAGGAGCAAACTTCTCCTCTAACACTGCAATCATGTTGCTTGTATAGAACCTTGAGACAAATTTATCAGGCATTGTGTTCATTCCAATTTAAATAAAATGAATATGCCTATGGGCCGTTTCTTAAGTTTTGTAGGGTAAAGAGGGCGAGCCAGTAATAATAAAGAGGGTGGAGGGGCTGGCAAGAGGCAAAGTGGTGAGGGAAGATGTGAGAAGTTGGCCTGGTATATGCTGTTCACTAATTAAAGTGGACACCTTGCACCAGGGCAAATCGACTCTTATGGTAGATAGGTTTAAGACAACCTTTTAAAGAAAGCTATCCTAGTGGTAGCTGTGGAGAGCAGCCTTCAGGCTAAGTCTCGGAGGAATGTAAAGCAGCTTGTTTTACCATATAATCTCTTGAATCACCAAATGAAAAGACACCACACAGGTATATATATCAAATATATATGTATTTATTTCTAAATAACTCTCTACTAATCTCTTTATGAGATTAGCAGACAAACATATGCACAAATCAACGTTTCTCAATAAGTTAAGCACAAAATATGGCTGGGGCCCTAGGGGCGTACCAGACCATATACTAAGTAAGAGACTTAGAAACAACGACTTGCAGGGAGACAAGGCCTAGGGCCTTCAGAAGTGCTGGGGCCTCACGAAACCACCCAAGGCAGGTAAGTAAAGGACCCACGGGGGACGCGTGCAGTGTGGATACACAGGCGCGAATCGCCGTTAACTTCAATGGGGCAAGTCGCGGTTGGAAATAAAGAGTTTTAGGATACTTCGGGAGAACCTACAAGCAAGTCACTTACAGGGTAAGTAGTTCTAGGGCCCACACCCACAGGAGCACCGTAGTGCTGGAGTTACCTCACCCAGGGAAGCCGGGTGCACAGGTGTCCTTGGTGTCGGGTCGCGGCGTTGTTTTCAATGGCGAACAAAGAAGACTTGCTGCTTGCGGGAGCTGAAGAAGTGTCCGGTGGAATCCAAGCCTGGATTCTGAAGAAGGATGACCTGAAAGCAGAGGGGACAGTGTTCAAAGTCACTTGGCAGTGACCCGGGGCAAGGAAGATGGATGCCCACCGTCGTCGGTCGCTTCAGGTCGGTTGCGGGTGCCTTGACTCTTCAGCCACGTGGTCCAGGAGGCGTCGACGACGACCAGGAGCTGGATTCGGTGTGTCCTCGACGTCTGCAGCTGACTGCGGTGTCGGCAACTCGATTGGAGCCAACAAGCCTTGGCAGCAGCAAGTCTCGAGGAGATGAAGAAAAGTCGATGGCGCAGACCAGCAAGGTCTGTGGAACTCACCCAGCGAGGGTAAGTCAGGGCAGGCCTGGAGCAACCAGGGAGCCCTTTGGTTTCTTTAAGAAGTCTTCTGGGGACCCACAAGCCAGCGGGCAAGGGATCGCGAAGACACCTCGGGCGGAATCACTCAACAGGGGCCCACGGTCACTCGGGACGGTGTAGGCCTCTGATCTTCGGAGGGATTCCTGCTGGAGGTCGGGACCACACGTGGTCCAAAGCACAAGTTCGTAGAACGTTGTGAAGGGGTTGCACTCGACAATAGTGCACGGTACCCAGGGGTCGCGGTTCCTCGTTACTCGTGGGGTCCACTTGCCTCAGCTTCGCTGGGGACTCACGATGGCCTGGGAGAGGTCAGGAAATCCACTTCTTGGGCTGCAGGGACTTCGGACTCCGGCGGGAGCGGCGTAGTTTGCGACCGTCGTTGTCGTTTTTGGTGCCTGCCAAGCAGGGGAGTCACTCCTTGACTCCAAGGAGATTCTTCTGTCTTCCAAAGGTAGTGGAACGTCGAAGGGCCAGGATTCTTCTGTAGAGCGTCGTCCAGGGGTTATCTGCTTTGCAATGGCAAGGTTCCCCTCTTATACTAAAAAGAGGGGATGGACTAGCTCTATGACCCCACCTATGGGAGGGTCAAGGGAGGGGGTGGCTACACCCACTTCCCTTTGTCCAGTTTCGCGCCAGAGCAGGGGCAGGTAGCCCCTGAGCTGGTTTGAACTGGCATATGCACAGAGGAGCCTTCTGCTCCCCCAGTGCAGGACTTCAAAGCACTCTAAGAGTGCACCCACCCAGCCCCAATACACTAAACCCTGTCTGGGAGGTGGTTACACCTCCCTGTGACAGGATGCCTATTGTTGGGCTTCCTCCACTGTGAGTTTCGGTCATCAGCAGGAGGGCAGCCCAGTGTCTGTGACTGGTGGCATCCATTTTGTGATGCCAGGGCTCTTTAGGATTCTACCGCGTTTCCACAGCAGGTACATGTCTTATCCCTCTAGAAGGGTGGAATGCTACCCCCGCCGCCAAGATTGGCGGGGGGTAGTATTCCAAGATGTTTGACACCAAACACGACATGTTTTGATGCAGCCATTCCAAAGTTAGCATTTACCGCGAGGATATAATGCACTTAAGAGTATATGGTTTAACCGCATCCACAAACAGCACCAGAGAATGGACTCTGAGAACTGCAGAGGGGCCCTGCTCATGCAGAGGCACCCCCTCACATAGAAGCCAAGCACCCTGCCCTCAGGATTGATAGGGCCTGCCATAGGGGTGACTGATAGGTTTATATGTGTGTGCAGGAGAGATATAGGAAACCTATATCTCAGTGAGGGGTGCTAGCACCACCTCACCCAGGCTGCAGTAGCAGGCCTGTGGTGTCAGATTTAGTCTGCTTCCCAGGGGTGGCATAATACATGCTGCAGCCCCTGGTAGGCCTGTGAAGTACCTATGCCCTTGGCACCTAAGGTACCATATACTAGGGACTCATAAGGCACCACAGTAACCAATCACTAGTGCACCTAGAGTGCACTCCATGTCATTTAGAGAGAGCAGATAGACTGGGGCCCTGAATAGCAGGATCCCAGTCCAACTAAGTCATAAACCAGCAAAACACCATAAAAAAAGTGGGGGCAACCATATAGTCAGATTCCACCTTCCTACAGAAGACGTTAAATAGCGTTTGTTTTTTTTGTTTTTTGTAGCATTTGCACAGCCTTTGGACTTCTTCAACAAGCTAAGGGGGCAATAAAGCCATGCAAAGAGGACTAGCGTGAGAAGGGTATCATCCTAAGTTCATCTGTCTGTTTGTTTGTAGCACTTACATCCACTTAGGCAACATCAAAACAATGTAAGGAAATGGAAGAGAGAAGGAGGAGACTCTGAGAGAAGGGGAGAGTTTATAGGGAATTTAATGGGAAGATGATTCCCAAGTCTTCTGTATCGCTTATCATGGTTTTAGGCTGCTTCACAGCACTGCGGCAGATGTTATGTAATATTCTGACTTGTATAGCATGTGCATTGCTCTTAGGTCACTTCAAAGCATGGAATGGAAATAGTTGAGGGAGTGAGTCAACATATGAGGGAAGGAGTGGACATAAGAGGGTAGGAAGAAGAGACAGGGATGCTTTAATGAGTGGTGTAGATAGTTTATAGACGCTGAGGTCCAAAGGCATAAGTGACCTAATCCAACCCCAAATATTGCTATCTCTCACTCAGGGCAATCAGAAGAGAGGTCGGAAGGAGCAAAACCCCTCCCAGGCGTGCAAGTTCAGCCCTTCCTCCCTGGCCATAGCATGCTTCATCACCCCTTCGAAACATTAAGGGGACAACAGTTTATGGTGCATAAAGGACGCAGTTTATTTTCAAAACATGGATCATACATTTTGCAAATTACGGGTTGGTCATTCGAGACCCATGCTTGTTTGTTACATATCACACTTATCAGTCGAAAAATTGTCCCAATAGTATTATATCCATTTCTGGATGACAGTACTGACCCTGCGCGATGGCCCCTTTTGCAGGGGTCTCGGGATTGTACGGGTTCTAGGCTTACCTTGCTACTGACCTTGTGGGCAGCTGTCAGACCCGGCCCGGGCTGCAAGTGCCGTTCCGCTTCCCTGGACCCTTGCTGACCACTCGCCTGCTCTGCATGTCCCTGCGATGTAGCATCCCAAGAACAATGTCTGAGCAGCTCATCTATTCTGGCTGTCATTGTATGCTGTCACCTGTTTCCCTGTGTCCCTGCCGTGATGCATCCCAAGGACACTGTTTGAGCAGCTCTTCTACCCAGGTTACTCTTTCTGTGCTGCCTCCTCCTTGCTCTTCTCCACTGTCCTTACGGCTGCGACAACCAAATTCTTTTGGTGTGGGTGGGTGGATTCCAAGGTGATGAGGTGATGGTCAGCTATGGTCAATAGGGGCCCATGCCCTATTTTGACCGCTTTGGCCTCCCCGCCCTCCTTCCTCTATTGGGAAGTTCTTGATTTTCAAAAGATGCGCCCAATTGTCGTGCATCCTTTTTTGCAGGCTTTAGCTGCCGTTCTTCCGTTGTTTCTTTTGCCAGTAGGGGTTTCCTGCGGGCTCCTATCTTGTCTGGCTTGGCCTCTCCAGCCTGCGTCGCTATACCCCAGACTTGTGCTGCAAAATCTATTTTTAAATTTCGAAGCTGTTTATTCAGACGGCTAAAACCACTAAAGAGTGTCAGATTGTGGATCTGCTGAGTTTTCTTACTTCTGATGAAATTTTAAATAAGAAAACTGATGTCTGAAACATGTTGGGGCAGGCATGATGTTTTTGACCCGTGCTCCGCAAAACCTGCATGTCTGCTTTGAATACTCTCTTTTGTGTTCCAGCCGTCACTATATGTGGTAGTGACCTGTGAGAGCATGTATTTAGTATGTGAATAAATGGTAGAAATTGCTCCCAGTCGTCCTCATTTTTGTTCAAAATTTTAAAGACGTTTTGGCGGGAAGAACAAAAAGATCAGCACCAATGCTTAAACATGCAGCGTCTACCATATGTGCCCTCAGATGACAGATGGCATTTATTGGTTGACATTTTTTGGCTGGTCTACCTTATAAGTGCGAAGTACGAAGCCTCCACTTAATGTAACTCTTAAAATCGATTCCTAACTTACTGCAGTGCATCATGTCATTTTGTGTCAAAAGGTTCTACTATAGCTGACTTTGTCATGATCTCCACATTTTCTCAGACTAAGATAACACAGTGCCACACATTTCACCTCTGACCAAATGCATTACGGGCTTTTGATGGAATTTGACAGGCTTACAGTAGCATACATTTCTACTTCAAAATAATTTGTTAAAAATTGGCGCCTGGATTCTTTCAAGTGTATAATTGTCCCAAAGTCTGTAGTGTACATTTCCATTTCTGCAACATAAACAAAATTGCACTTACGTTAACCATAGGAGTTCCTGTCAATCTTAAGTTTTCAGTTACTAGCTGCGTGAGCATCAGCAGTGTAGGATGATCATAGTCAAAGCGGTGTCCAAGCACTATCGATATGATGATATTAGCGACAGCAAAGTTCATTATTTCCGTAAGGTCAAAGGGCTTCCCTGGGGAATATTACAATTGCAATTCATTTATCATTCCATATTTAAATGAAACCATGCTATACATTTAATAATCCATACTGAATATATTACACAAAAGCATTGCTGTTACACATTTTCTGTCCAGTGAACTACTTATTAATTTATCATTTATCTTTTAAGTCAATAAACTAAGGGGCCTATTTATCAAGGGTTTGCATTGCGTTTGCATCACGCAACTGGAGCATGTGTGACGAATACCCTAAAATGCGATTTATCAAGCCACACAAGGCCACTTTCCATGACCCTGTGTGGCTTAGTTAATTAGGAGTAACACAAAGCTTTGCAAATCACTGTGTTGATTTACTCTGGCCTGGGAAGGTGTTCCATGGGCATTGAGTGGGTGTTCCCACACAACTCCCATGGATTTTGACGCATTCACAGATTTACCACCCCTGGTAGACCTGGGAATGCGTCAAAATGATACGCCTTCCAGGGAGAGGTGCAACCAGGAGAAATATCTTTATATCTCCTCGTTACTTCCTTTTTCTATGTGGTCTGAATTCTGAAGCACACCTGGATAAGGAATATGCCTCTCAGGATTGTTTCTGTGCAGGAAGGCTTCCCTTCCTGCACAAAAACAATCCTGCATGCAACGCAGGCATCCGTGCACTATGTTGCAAGGGTGCCTGCATTGGTGCTAGGCAGTCCATTGTGTGCCAGAGCTGCGGAAAGGAAAGGGATGTGCCATATTGCCCTTTCCCTGTAATGCTGCACAGCAAGGTGACTTGCTGCACTGCGTTACTTTTTAATAAATAGGCCCCTGTATCCCTAAAGAAAGATATACCAATGGTGTACCGTTACCCCTGCTTTTAACATTAACATACACTGCAACTCAGATACCCGTTACCAAGTAGTAGCTCATAGGTTGTATGCACAGGAATTCAATCAAAATGGAGCTAAATGACATACTCGCCCAACAGCTAACTCACAAGTAAAGCCAAGGGAATAGGGAGCTAGGTTATCATGGGATGTTTGCTTTTGGGAAGCTTGTGATGCCCCAGTCTGCAAACTGCAGGGCAAAGGGGGCAGCAACTGTGTGCCCGTGCTGGTAGGAACTATTCAAGAGTGGACTGAGAGTCGCACATTGGGGCAGATGGCCTCTTTTGTTGGTAAATCTGCATTGGCTATAATGCTCATTCCATACAGCTATGACTTCAAACCCATCACAGGTGGAGTACACCAAGGTTTACTGAGGAATCCCACACTTTTTACTATTTGCGTAGACTCTCTACCTGCATTAGGATGGATTTAATTCCTTTCTATAGGCTGACCATAGTCAGCTCCATCTCTGACTGGACAGAGACTAATTTAATTCTCAGCAATAATTTAAGAGTTGTAAGAGTGCCACACTTGTATCCTGCGCATAAATACATTAAAAAACTAAATTCTTATTTTCGATAATGACAACTAATGTCGACCTGGCTGGTGGCAAGATGATTTTGGCCCTGCACCACATCCTGCTATTTCAGCGTATAACCTGGTTTTTATTTTTGATATGGCTCTCTTTTGCAACACCCAGATGAAACTGAAAACTACTTGTTTCATGCTACTGAAAATGCTGCTAAACATCGGAAGTCATTTACCCTCGCTTTATTAGAAGAGAGCAGTCCATCTGCCATTCTTACTAGACTGGACAATGGTCTCTCACTGGGGCATATTTACAGACCACAGGCGACACCGGAATGTCACATTTTTTGACACTCCAGTGGCGCTCTATGCTAGCCCATATACACAAGGCCACTTTAAGCCACTTTGTGTGGCCTAACGCAGCCTTGTAAATATGGTCCTTTGAAAATGCAATTTTCTGTGGCAAAGGGGCATGCAATGGGTGTTGCTGTGGGCGTTCCCAGCAACACCCATGGCTTTTTGACACTGCAGCGGATTTACAATGATCTGTAGATCTGAGGCAGTGCCAAAAACTAACGCCTTTCAAAAGGAGGCATTAATGTTGTGCAACAAGGAGAAATACTTTGATTTCTCCTAGTTTTTTTGCTCTTTCTATGTGTGTTGCATTCTACAGCACACATAGAAGGAGCAATATGCCATTAATGGTTGTTTTTGTGCAGGAGAGCACATAAGCAAGAATTATTCCCTGAGATGGTCATTTAGAACATGTTGGACAGATCTCAATAGGAAATGAAATTTATAACAATGTGATCAGCAGTTTTACGTTTGGACTTAGAAAGATTCGCAGAAGATCTGACAGCACATGTGCGTCAACGGTGAGGGTCCGATGCATCGATCTTTTCCAAGCATTCGGGTCACTGCGTCGTTGTCGATGCTTGCTGAGGTGAAGGCAATGCATCATCGTCAAGCAGCCCAGAGCCTTATGGTCAGGCCATGCCGGCTGTAGAACTGCTGTCATCGAACAACCTCCTTATCAGCGTCGAAGGGTGATGCGTCAGTTCCCACTGGCGCAGTGGTGAGGATGCATCCGTTTTGTATGAAATCAGCTGCAGAACCCACTTCTGAGGCCCAGAACTTGAAGAGGGCACCTCAGGCAAGGGTAGGACTCACAGAAGGCAGAGTCCATGCATCACTAGCAGGATTGCAGGAAGTCTTTTGTGTTCCTGGGACATCAGAATACAGGAAGCAAGCCAGAAATCCCTTGGAGATCACTTGGAGGGAAGGCAGAGTCCAGCTCTCCTTCCAGCATAGTCAGGGAGCAGCAGGCAGCAGGGCAACAAGCAGAAAAGCAGTCCTACCTGAAAATCAGTCCAGTTGAGTCCTTTAAGCAGCACAGCAGTCCCTCTGACAGAGTTTCAGTTCAAGATCTAGACGTGTCTGATTTTAGGGGTCAGAGTCCTGTCTGCCAGGCTATCTGTGGGGGGAAATCAGTGCTTTGTGTGTGGCCAGGACACTACCTATTGAAGTGTGTCAGCCCCTCCCATTCCTCCCTGCCCAGGAAGTCCCATTGGAATGCAAACAAATGCAGATGAGTGCTCAGAGTGCACTTTCCTGTGTTTGTGGCTGTCTAGAAGGATCGCATGAATTGTAGCTGTCACCCATCCCAGACGTGTATTGGAGACAGGCTGTAAGGCACCAAGAGCAGAAAGCAAATAGAAATGTCCACTTTCTGAAAGTGGCATTTCTAAAACAGTAATGTTAAATCCAACTTTGCCAGTAAGTAGGATTTATCATTACCATTCCAAAGATAGGAAACATGAAAAAGCTACTCCTCTCTGATCAGGAATTGCAGCTTGAAAGTGTATTAAGGAATTCCCAATGCTGGCCTATGAGAGGGGTAGACCTCACAGCAGTGAAAAATGAAATAGACTGTTTGTCACTACCAGGACATGCCAAGCATAAAAGTATATGTCCTTCCTTTTACTTACATGGCACCCTGCCCCTAGGATTACTTTGGGCCTACTTTAGGGATGACTTGTATGTAATAAAAGGGTAGTTATTTTATGGGGACGTGACCTGGCAGGCAATGGTGGCTGACGTCCTCGGCTGAGCTCCTGCTGTCTGGGAGGCACCGGAGTTGATCATCCTGTTGCCCGCTTGGAGATACCGGCAGCACTGGTGGGGCAGAACTCGGGGGGGGGGCAACCAGAGCAATGCAGAGGGCTAGTCGCCACCCCGCCGAGCTACATCATCCCTGATAACGGGCCCGACTGCGTTGGGTGAGATCTGCCTAAAATGGCACCCAGACAGCAACCATAGATCACCACGATTGTGGAGCGACTTGCCTGGAGAGCCATAATCAAGAGGGAGAATGTCAGAGCGCCCGTGGATCTGTGCAAGTGGAGGACACCCGGGTACAAGTGAACTGAGGAGGTGTGGCACCCGGAGGTGAGCCGATGGTGCAGAACTGGCCTGGGCCTGTGAGGCAGGTATCATGACCGGTGGTCCCCTTCACCTCCCCCTGCCCTGATTAAGAACTGCGGCGTTGTGCAGCTGCGGGCCTGATCACTCTGGGGCCCAATACCTGTGGATATATCCGGGAGGAGGAACATTCAGTGGCACATTACGGAGGAGGACCAGAGGGTCACCGTACTATTAGGAGGGGATCCGAGGATCTGGCCATTGTTCACGAGGTGGAGATTGCAATCGGCAGACGCTTTACTCTCCCTCCACCCAGATTGTGGACAGTGATACTGGGCAGCTGCAGGCCCTGATTTATGTGGAGACTGCAGCGGGCACTGCTGGAGACTGTAGGCTGGCATAGGGTGGTGCTGCATCACCGGCCCTCCCCACACACCCGTGGGAGCACTGACTGGTGGCAGAGATGGACTCGCAGTGATCTTCTTGTGATTCCAATTGCGAAGTTAGGACCATATTGCTGAAGGTACAAATGAACTTGGAGGGAGCTGTGATGCGTACTGAGACAGCCATGGCTGGGCAATATGGACTTATCCACTGAGCCCCCCAGGGTGAGGCACTAATACTCAGCAGGCCTTGCGGATAGACGAGAGCAAAATACGTTCGTGCCATACCACTGCCTGGTCCAATATGGGGAAGCCAAAGACGACAAAAATCAAGTCGTCGGATACGCCCGTGGAGTGTGATGGAGGAGATGGCATGTCTACGGATGCAGAGGAAGGCTCCCTTACGGCACATGCCGCAGTCATCCTTGAGGCTATCAGGGACACAAAGCAGGCTCTGGAGGCGCAAATTATATTGGTAATGAACAAAGTCGAAATACTGCAGGTAGACCACAAGAAATTAACAAAGAGGGTCTGCAATGCAGAACTGAAACTAGATGAAACACACCTGGTAGTTCAGGACCTCACGAAGTGCTGTGCGACACTGAAGACAGACATGGCTGCTCTCTGGGTCACTTTGAAGATGCGGAAGGCAGATCCATGAGACATAATATGAGGCTTGTGGGGGTCCCTGAGAAAGAGGAGGCCCATAACATTGAACTCTTCATAGAGAATTGGCTGGAAAAGGTGGTTCTGCAGGGTAAGCCTTTGCTTTCTTATTCGGTGGTGAGAGCATACCTCATACCGGCAAGAGCTCTGGCACCGGGAAGGCCTCCTCAAACAATAATTGCTCGCCTACTGAACTAAAGGGATACGGACAATATCCTGAAACTCTTTCGGCACCATGGCCTGTGGATGCTGGAGGGACAGGAGGTCAACATTTACCCAGATTACACGTCCCTGGTCAAGAGTCATAGGGGGGCATTCACGCCTTTCCAGGAGATGCCCTCATTTTCCCGGCAAAACTGCAGGTGGTTTACCAAGAGAAGGTGCATTTTTTGCTCTTTTTGAATTAGGCATGGCAATGGCTGGAGGCCAAACACCTTGGTTCCGATCGAGAAGTCTCATCAAGGGGTGATCCGAAATGGCAGCAACGGAAGTCCATGAAATGAAGAGATGCAGGCAGCAGATCCTCCCCTACAAAGGAGCAGATGAAGGCAGAACAGGTGCAGGCAGTGAACGCCATCAAGAACTGTAGAGACATTCTGGACAATAACAAATGAAGCTCCCTTTCAGCAGGTGGGGGGAGAAAGGGACTGACTCTATGGGTTCTGGCACGGAGCCTGAAAGTGAGCACCTGCCGGTGATTACCCCGTTGTCGTTGGACCATATTGTCTGACCGGTGCCCAACTGTGTATGTGAACTGTAAGTACATGCTATACCACATGTCCCAAGGGGTGCATGAAGAGGCTGGTGAACCCCAACGTGGACCTGGAGATATGCTGTTACACTGAAGGGCTGCTGCAGGCGGGAGGCTGGCGGACTATGAATAGTTGTTGCATTGTATCTGACTAGGTGCCTGTGGAGGTACCCCCCGCATGAGTGTTGCATAGGTTGGTGGGTCATCATGTTTCAGGGTTTGAGGATTCACACATACCGTGAATTGAGGCGGTGGTCGAGTTTTAGATCACAAAATGGTACGGTAGGGTGGGGGAAGGTGGGTGGGCTTGTTATACTTCATGCAGGGATTGATGCATGGGCCCTACACCAAATTGCACAGCAGCAGTGGCACCCCCCTCCGATTAAGCATGGTGTATTGGGACAGGAGTACACGCTATGGCTCAGTCACATAACTTAATCTTAGTCTCGTGGAATGTAAACTGGCTGGGTATTAAACTGATGAGAGGCTTGGTGACTAGAGATTTCTCTAGATATAAGGCTGACATAATACTCCTTCAGGAGACTCACCTGATAGACATGCAACACAGTAGCCTCGGGCGGGCAAGGTAGCTTCATTTGCACAGCATACCTCAAGTTCAAGAGTGGTGGTTATTTTAATAAAGAAGTCTCTGACATTCCATATCCTCTGCACCTGATTAGATACGGCGGGATACTACACAGCCATAATGGGAGACTGGGAGGGTGAAACAATGCCCTGCACCACTGGCTCTCCACTTACTCACATTACAGAAAGAGGGGCTGCTTTTAGTGAGTTGCCCAAGGGCCTTTATGATAATTGGAAGAGATTTTTATTTGGTAAATGATACATGCTTGGACAGATTGAGTACCAGATTGGAGGTGAAGGCCACAAGGGGGAAGCTGGAGGGCTCCCTCCAGGCCTTTGGACGTCAGGATATACAGCGGGATCTACACGGGCAGAAACGGGGCTCTCATTTTATTCACACTCAAATATATGTCAAGCAGACTGGATTATATCCTGGCACCCAGAGATAGTGGGGAGAGGTTCTTGGAGGGCAAATACTTAGTAATAAGGATTTCAGATCATGCCCCCCTCCTGGTCACCATCACTACTGCTAGAGAGAGAGAACCTCATCCATGGAGGATGGCTACCAGGAGGCTAGCGAACAAACACGCAGTGAAAGAACTAAACAAGGCCACAGACCTTTACTTCTGTGACAATACAGGCATGGTTCATAGCATCAGTGTGAAATGGGAGGTTTTCAAGGCCACACTTGGGGGGGTGCTGATTGCTGGGGAAGTTAGAGAGAAGAGGGAAAGAGTGAAGCACCTTGAGAATCTAGAACTCAATATAGAAGATTTAGAGTGACGACAATCCTCACATCCGGAGACATCACCTTCTGTGACACTAGAGTGCAAATGCATGGAATACAAAGAGGTAGCAGACATGAAGACAAAACTTCCTTCCTGGACAAACAGAAGTTCGTCTATGAAGCTGGAGATGCGGCAGGTACAGTTTTGGCTTGGATAGGCAGCAGAGAAATTGAATACATCCATGTTAAGGAAGTCCAACTAGAATCGGAGGCATTTTACGCCCCCAGGGTTGGGAGTAAGGAGTTGGAGATTAGACGTTTTGTGAAAAGACTGCCCAATCAAGACTCTGACCTTGGAGCAGAGGGAAAGATTGGAATCAAGCCTCTCTGAGGCGGAAATAACAGAGGCACTGGCCCATATGTAGGCGGGGAAGGCCCTAGCTGGTTGCCTGTGGAATTGTTCCACAAAATGTTGCCAAGCAGATGCTACTTATGTATAACGATGCCCTGCACAAGGGGTCCCTGCCCGATGATATGCACTCGGCTACCATTGTCCTTATACCTAAAGCAGGGAAACCTGCAAAGTGGTGTGACTTGTGTAGACCAATCTCGTTACATAACGTTGGGGTGAAAATCCTGGGAAAATGGCTGGTGGGTAGACTCCATGGGGTGGTGGTAGATTTGGTGCATCTGGACCAGACAGGCTTTATACCTTATTGCTCAACTAGGCTAAATCTGAGAAGACTCCATAATAACATAGTGCAGCCCAACTCTGGGGAAGAGCCCTGAGTGGTGGTATCCTTACATGCCAATAAGGCGTTTGATTCCGTCAAGTGGCCTTTCCTGTTCCTGCTTTTGGAGAAGAAGGGCTTTGGACCTCGGTGCATTAATTGGATCAGACTACTTTATCAGAAGCCCAGTGCCAGAATAAAAGTAAATAGCTGTCTTTCGAGGGAAGATTCTATAGAGTTGGGAATGAGGCAGGGTTGTAGAGCCCCTGGCAACTCTCCTGAGGGTGGCTGCCCGGATGTGGGGCCTGACGGGTGGTTCTGGATGAGAAGAATCTGGGGAACCCAGTTCAAGTCTCTGCAATGACGATCTACATCCTGTGATTCTGGGCAAATCACTTAACCTCTTTGTGCCTAACAAAAATTAATGTGTCCTTGTGTAACGCAACTGGTGCTCATGTAAAGCGCTCTGATACCATCGGGTCAAGTTTGCGCTGTATAAAACTATGAAAAAAAAAAAGAACAAGTATCATTATATGCATATGATATTCTGTTCTATCTGACCGGTATGGACCAAACACTAATTCGTATCCATGAGATTTTCTAGATCTTTGGGGAATTTTCAGGGTTTGCAATTAATTGGAAGAAGTCATAATTGTTCCCTATGGCAGGCTGGAAACAGACGGGCCTGCTGCCACTCCTGTTACGGGTGGAGCACCACAGTTTCAAATATCTGAACCCATGGATAACCAGGGACACTGACTCCCACATTCGAGCTAACCTTGACCCACTGTTGCAAAGACTAGAGACAGACATTAAGCACTTGAGTACGCTGCCTTTGTCATTGCAGGGTAAAGTGGCTATGTTCAAAAGGATAGAATTGTCTTGATTGCTATATGTGTTGTAGATCTGTCCATGTCAGCTGCCGAAGACATTCTTCTCACGAGTAGATGCACACGTGAGGGTGCTGCTATTGGGGGGGGGACAGCCCTGCATAGCAATGCGCACCCTGAAACAGTCTAAATATGATGGGGGCATTGTACTGCCTATTGTCAGGAAGTATTACGAGGCAGCACAAGTGGGAGTAGTGAAGGACTGGGTTTATGCAGGCTCGAATGACCCGGCGGTTAGAGTGGACAGATGGGGAATGGGAGACCATAGCTATATGCATGTGCTATATGATGGCCGTTTAAATGAGCAAGCATGCCAGGCACCGGCTACGGTTCTGGATTTCTGGAACATTTACTGAGGGTAATGAAGTGGTCCATACCCTGGACACCCCTATGGGAGGGCACTCGATTGAGATGGGTAGTTGACTCGAAGGGCATCCCCTTTGATCACCTATGGGGAGAATATCCGATGCCAACTGTATAGTGGTTGAAGTATAGGCAGCTGAGACATGCACTCACCCATAGTATAGATAAGGAGGAAGAGACACAGGGACGCCACAGGAGCGACTGTTATTGGATGGGCAGATAAAGCATAAACTGATATCGCTGACGTATGGAACATTAATGCGGAATATGCAGGGATCCTTAAAAAACCTTAAAGATAGGTGGGTGATGCTCTGGAATTCCCAACGGAAGGGGCTATAAAGACCAGCTTCAGACTGATCCAAATTAAGATACAATATGGAACATATTACACCAGAACTCTACTCTGTAAAATAGGAAAGGACGAAAGCCCTTTGTGTCTCCAAAAATGTGGAGAGGAAGGAACTTTTTTCCATACTTGGTGGCAATGTCCTGCAATCTTCACATTTTGGGGACGAGTGACCAAAACACTGGGGGAGATTGTTGGGATCATTTTGACCATACACTATGTAGAGCATTACTGGGCATATGGGACCTTACAAGGTACCAGAAGATTCTGGTGAACGTAGGATACATGGTTCTGAAAAGAGATGCCGCTCAGAGATGGGGCTGTGACACGCATCCATCATTCAGACTCTGGGAGGAAGAGATGACATGATGTAAAATTATTGAAAAGGAGGTTTATATGGACAGAGTTTGCGATAAAATGAGACGATATGGGGAACATGGGGCACCGGTGAAATGGAGGAATAGAGAGCCAATAGCCAGATTGCACACCAATAGCGGCATGGGGCTGAGGATTGGAGAGATGAGGAGAGGGTCAATGCATACTAGGTCTAGTACATGAAAAGATTTTCCACCTAGATCATGTCAAGAAGAAATGTTTCCTGATACGTAAGAGGGAAGGGGTAGGGTGGAATAAGGGTGATGTTTCAGAAATGTATCACTTGGCTTAAGGTCTGGCAAAGGATTTTAAATGCCAAGTTGAGGTGGCAGTAAACTGCACGCACAGACACTGCAGTGCCAGGACTGAGACAGGTTTTAAAGGTGACGTCTGTGGGTGGTATACTCAGTGTTGCAGCCCACTAGTAGCATTTGAAGTACAGGCCCTGGGTATAAGGAATACCACTTTACAGGGGACTTACCAGTATAACAAACATGCCAAATAGGTATACATCAATGTCATCATGTTTAGAGGAGATCCATACACACTGGTTAGCTGTGTTAAAGAGCTCACAGTCCTAAGGGAAACAAGAAGAATCAGCAAAAATGGGAGGCAAAAGGCAAAAAGTCTGGAAAAGACCACCCTGAGGATGACAGGTCTAATGCTTTTGAAACAATTTTGCGATGTCTTGTTAAAGTGCATTTTCTGGGCTTATGCTAGCTAGGCCTAGGCATTATGCTAACTAGGCCTAACTGAGGCCTAGTTTGCATAAGCCTAGAAAATGCATCCATTCAACATGGATGTTTCTTCATGTTTGTGCCATGTTTAATATTTCTGCTGCATGTAGTGAAGCAAGTCATGTTTGTTTATTTCAGACTGACACTGTTCTCAAAGAAAACTCTCTAGCATGTCTTCCTCTTGCACGCAGTGTGCATTAATTCACAATGGTTCACTGTTCTTTATGTAACTAGTTTGTTCTGATACCCCCGGATAATCTTGAGTAGGAGGGGGCTTAATCAATATTCACATAGTGGGTTAGTACTTAGGTAGTAGGGCTGATTCAAAAATCTTATTTCTGATTTGCTGCCAATATATTTCTTTTGCTCACACTATGATGAATCTGCACTTTCCATGCTTTGTCAATGGGGAAGTTTACTATATGAATTCTCGAATTAGGGAGTGTACCATGAGACCTAGCCTATGCTATTAAGGATGCTGTCTGATTTCTTGCTGATTTTGTTGCACATTTGAGACTTTATCTTTTTTCTATTGTGCCTATTATTCTGTATTGTCCTATTGCTAAGAGCCTTCATGGCAATGATGTTATGCATTTAACAGAGACATGCTACATCAGCACTTTAATTATCCTATAGTTTACCATTTGAATCTTTGTAATAATTCCCTATACATTTCTAATTCTGCCCTAGAAATCAATTATTGAGTCTACCGTTTATTATTTCACTGTATTTTTGATATGTTGATTTTGCACCCTATTTTTGGCCACATTGCCTCATGAAATTGAGGTTAACTCTGGCCCAATCTACCCAAACATGGGCATGGTATTGAAGTAACATTTGAGGTGTAAGTTTTTAGGTGTACAGCGTGGCCACCAAAATTTGGTAGCAGAGGATGGTTACGAGATATGGGGTGGCTTTAAGGGTGCTCATTTTGCCGTGTCCCCAGGCTGACTTTCTGCCTGCATCCCTGTATTTATTTTTGGATTAGTTGTGGAGATCCTGTCCTTACAAACCAATTCCTGAGCAAAATGAATTGTACGTTTTAGTAGGGCAGTATAACTCCTGACATTGAGAGTGTTCAGTGTGCCACTGATGCATTGTGGGACTTGAAGCTGAGAGTGCAGTTTATGTTGAGTGATGGAATGTTATGCCGCATGTAGGATTTTTGGTTATCCGCTATTGATTCTTTTTTCGGTTGGAGGTTTAATTACTGTGATATTGATGTATTGTTCTTATTTGTGATTTGCGTCAAAAAGATTTTGGTTTATTGTTAGTTGATTAGGAAGTCAGCTTTATCGTAATGCGAGATTTCAATATATATTATTGATGAAGTTGTTGAACTTTTCTGTAAATTGAAAGTGAGATTTGCAAAGCGCGGCATTCACACGAATAGGGATTTGTCTGAACGAAAGATTTTCCTGCAGGTTTTGAGCATCTAATTTGGGTTGGTGTAATTTGCTCTTCAGTGCACTGGAGTAACTACACTAACCAGGATGGAAGTTTGTTTTAGTGTGAGGTTGCATTCGACAAGTGCTGTGAAGGTCCTGTTCATGTTTCTAGTGATTCTGAGATGCTTTTGATCTAACTTGCTGATACTCTCCTGTCTAGCTTTAGCGGACAAGATTTTATTTGTTTAGTGGTTGTGAATTTGTGTTAATGCCCTTTCTACCTGTTGGAATATTGTTTTTCCATTCATGGAAACATTGTGGTGTGATTGGTTAGCTAGCTGAGGAGCCACAATAGGATTGTTCGGACATCACCACAGAGTTGCACTGTGATTGGGTGACTTTGGTATAGCCGCTCTGAAATTGATTGTTTGTCGTTTTTCTTGTTTTGTGTGGCTTTGGATTAGTGTGGGTGAGAATAATGGGTGTGGCATTGAAAAAAACTAAAGTCCCTAGCATACGTGCAATGGAGAGAGAAGATACCTCCAGAGGGCTCAACTGTGTACCAGATGTTGACAGACATCAGATTCAATATGTTCATATGTATGTAAGACTGGCATGTGTTATTTCTGGTCACAAGGACTTGCAATTTACTTTAGAGGGCACCTTTAATATTAGAAAGCTGGATTTCTTGAGGCAGACCATGAATGAGAGAATAGTATTACCTAGGCCTGCACAATTTAAAGCATTGAATAAATGGGCTTGAATGTCAACATTGAAAGAGAGAAAGACAATAAATAACCAGTTTGAAACTGTTAAAAACCAAGTGGAGGATTCAGGAAAGATCTTGGATGGAGGATATGGCAGAAGAAGTGAGAGTTTTCCCTGCAATAGTTAACAAGACAATGAATAAAAAGAGAAATGTAAAGTCTGTAGGGGGCACAGGAAAACAAGACAAAGAAAAAGAATCAGACAAAGAGGATAACTTTTTAAATGGTCTTGTAGATTTTACACCTCCTCAATACAAAGACAAAATACAGACACAAGCTGAGAAACCACTGGTACATGACATAGGTTCAGCCAGTGTAAAGGGTATGAGTGCACAGGGAGTGACAGCGATTGCAGTAGCAGATGCGAGTACAACTGTGAGTGCAAGTGCTCTGCATGAGAAGACATTGAAAGCTTCACCTATTACTAGTAGAGATACTACTGTTGTGTCTAATATTATTTTTACTGGGCCTAACGTACTTACTATAGAGAAAGAGACTAATATTGCACTCTTTAAGTTTGAATTTGGAGTTGTCATATAATGTGGAATTAAATGAGATAACTGACCAGAGAAGCAGCGAGATGTGAGAATGGTACATACAATAATCTTGAGGAATTAGCAGAGGAACATGAGGTTGATATAAATAAGAAGTGTTTAAAGAGGAAGCACAACATTGATTTGAGTGAAGTAGAAATAATGGACATAGGTCTAACAACTTTGAAAGCTCACAATAAAGATTTAGATGAGCCTACAAAGGATTGGAGAAATTTAAAGAAGTACAATGAAAAGTTGAAAAGAGACCTAGTATTTAAAAGAAAACTACTTAGACAAGGAAGAAAGCTAAGGTGATTGAGCGAATCAGAACCAGAAACAGTGGCAGAATTTCTTTTAAAGGAAGTACATGGAGGGAATTATTTGCATGTGCCTTGGACAAAAGAGTGATCTCTATGGCTTTACGAAAAAAGTTCAAAAATTGAGTGGAACCTGACAATTGGCATAAGTAGGTTCACACACTGTTGACAAGTTTAAAGATGCTTTGGATTCATTTAGATACTTATTTGAAGTGGTTGATTGTAGTGATGTATGGACAGAGTGCAAGGCTGATGTTGCTTGGCAAACTGAAGAAGCATCTAGAGTTCCATCTAACAATGATTCAACTGAAGTGGTCGGGAAAATTACAAATGTGATACAGCATTTGAAAAAGAAAGTTGCTGCAAGGTATTGCGTTCAGCCAAGCAATGTATGTGCCTGTGAGAAGTTGGGTTGTTGGATGTTTGGGATCCCTGGCATGGCACAATCCCTGGCATGGTGAACCACAAAAAGTCACTAAATTAACCTGTCCTAAATCCTGGGTAGCTTGATACAAAAAGCAGTCATGTGTAACTTAGAGGCAATGTGCAAAGTATCTATATTGCACACAATGAGTAATAAAGGGAAAATACAACAGAGGAAAAATCCCATACCAATTTTAAAAAATAGAATACATTTTAATTAATCACTTGCCACCAAAACAATAAAAAATCCAATCAATAGAACCAGAGCTATCAATTTTTAAAGTTTTTGTAAAAAACAGTGCCTAAATGATCACAGCGCCAACCATGGGTATCGAATCGCAGGAGGCTGGGTCAGAGTCAAAAAATATGGCCGACCCCAATGGAGCACGGACGGTATACAAGAGGTGGATTGGGCCAGGTAAGCACTTACCTTCTGACTTAGAAGACTTTTCAAGAAAAATGTTCTGAGAAGGTAAAGTTCAGTGAGGTAAGGCTACAGGGGCTGTCCAAGGAAGGAGCGTCTTTGTCGGGTAGCCACTCGACTAAGTCACATTGAGAATTTCTATGTTCAGACTCAGTCACTTTTATGGAAGTCAAAAATATCCAACGGTATGAGGCAAAAGGCTGTAGCCGACGAGACTTCTAGGAGGCAGGATACCCATGTGGTGAATGATCCTTGAAAAGAATTTGCTGCTGTGGAGAAGAACGTAGTGGGATCTACCTCAAAGTCAGGCCAACCGGCAATGCACTTCGGACAGATAGAAGAGCAGGTTGGGCAAAGTCTTCCCTTGTTTTTAGCCAAACATTTTTTAAGCCCCAAGTTGTGTATTCTGACTATCTGGGCACCTTCAGCATCACCACCATGGGTCCAGGACTGAAGGGGCACTACTTGGGGGGTTAGGACTCACTCTGGCTGGGTCCATGTGTGGGTTCAAGATGGTGGGAGCCTGTTATGTCCTTGTGGCTCTGAACAGAAGGACAGCAAACCAGCCCTTGGAGTCACTCTATTAGTCCTGGGTTCAGGTGATGAAGGGCTCAAGCAGGAGGGCAGGCATCTGAGGGTTCAAGGCAGGCTCGAGGCAGCAAAGCAGTCCTTCCAGGTGCAGCAAAGCAGTCTTGTGAAGTACCCAGATGGCCACAGAGGCAGGCAGTCCTCTCAGAGCCCTTCTGCAGGTCCAGGAAGTGAACTGAAGAGTGGGCCTGAGGGCAGAGCACAGCCTATTCACTTGCAAGTGGGGCTGTGCCCAGCTCCACCACTCCATTCTGCTAGCAGTTGCCCCATTCAGATACACCTAATACCTCTACTGTGTGACTGTCTGGGAGTCTAACTTCCACCTACACCCAGTCATGTGACCTAGGACAGGCTGCATGCACCAACCGGGAAAGGGCAGGAAAACCTTTTTTTAAAGTGGCATTTTTAAAAGTGTAATTTAATATCAGACTTTCCCATTAAATTTGATTTTTAATTACAATTTCATGGATACAAAACAAGAAATGCTTATCTGTTCACAATCAAAAGTTAGCACTTATTAATTGTAATAAGGCAAGCCAATGCTATCCTATGGTAAAAGTAGGCCTTACAGTAGTGAAAAACAAATTTAGGAGTTTTTCACTACCAAGACATGCAAAACTTAAAAGCACTTCCAGTGACCTCCGTAGGAGTTTCACCAATCCCTACCGATAATCTACCATGGGAAGCACAATAGAAACTGAGTTGTCCATTTTTACGTGGAATGTAAATGGATTGGGTGACAAAATAAAGCGGGGAGTAGTGTTGCAGTATCTAAAGTGACAGGCCCCAGATATCGTATTGATGCAGGAAACACACCTGGTGGGTAATAATTGCAAGGCCCTCAATAGATGGGGATACAACCTTCTGGTTCACGCAGCATTTACATCCGGCTCCAGAGGCACGGGTATCATGGTTCGGAGGAAACTGGCTCTCACTCCCACTCGTACATGGGCTGACCCGCAGGGTAGATTCGCAGTGGTGGAGGCCAGTTGGGAGGGGAGACCGATCAATGTGGTCTCGGTGCATCTCCCACCAGCACTGGGGAAGGAGGCCCTTAGTGATTTGGGTAAAATTCTGATAGACCTCCCCGAAGGTACATTAATACTGGGGGGTGACTTTAACATGACTATAAACGACGCAATAGATAGGTATCCTCGACGACCCCCAGCACGTCATAACACTCAAATGGAGGAGTTTATTCAAGCCATGGGGCTAACGGACGTATGGCGCTCACTGCAACCACATATGATGTATTACACCCATTACTTCAACGCACATAAAAGTATGTCCCGCATAGATTACTTCCTTACGCACCTAGCTGACCTGGGCCACTTTCAACACCCTCGCGGGTTACCAAGAGGTATCTCGGATCATTCCCCAGTATGGCTCGAACTCACCTTTAATCAACGAAGACAGCGCAATGACATATTCATCCATGGCTCCTAACGATCCCAGACATTAAGGATGATCTCACCAAGCAAACAGATTGTTATTTTACCGAAAACCTAGGTTCTGTGGACTCAGCGCAGACTATTTGGGAAGCTTACAAAGTAGTGATAAAAGGGCATGATCTGGCACTAAAAACAGGTTATATCCGACAACATAACCAGCAACTACTACAACTAGAGAATGAGCTCCTACAACTGGAGGCTCAGAACAATTCCTCACCCAGCTAGTCCACTTCACACCGCTTAACAATTAAACAACTCGAGTATAAAAATATGGCGCGGGACAAAACCCGGGTGCAACTACTTTATACGCGTCATAAGGTCTATGAGTTGGGAGATAGAGCCGGGAAAATGCTTGCCTGGCTGGAGAGAAGGGAACAGGGAGATCGGTGGGTACCCACATTGTTCGTTGACGAGAATAAACAAATCTCCGACCCCCAAGAGGTTGCGGAGGCATTTGCGGATCATTTGGAGGCGGTGTATACCTCCTCCACCACTTATACAGCCGATGACTCACGTCAACTGTTGGCAGTCATAAATTTTCCCACATTATCCGACGATGATAGAGCTGAGCTTGACACAGATATAACAGATGACGAAATATGTAAAGCCATATTCAGCATTCAGTCAGGAATGGCAATGGGGCCTAACAGGATTCCAATTGAGTTCCTTAAATCGATGGCCCTATGGGTGGCACCCCATCTTAACCGTATGTACCAAGAAAGCTTAGAGAAAGGCATTCTACCGGAAGATCAACGATTAGCATCCATCGTAGTAATCCGAAAGCCCGGGAAACCGGCGAAAAGTTGCAGCTCCTATAGGCCAATCTCCTTGATCAACGCGGAGACTAAAATTCTAGCAAAACTTCTGGCGTCCCGTCTGGGTACCGTTCTCCCTTCATTGGTCCACGCAGATCAATCGGGCTTTATGCCAGGGCGCAATACGGCACTAAATATTCATCGAGTTCACAATGTCTTGGGGCGTCAACACTGTATAGATGAAGACGCGGTAATACTATCACTGGATGCCTCTATGGCATTCATCTCTATAGAATGACCATATCTCTTCGAAGTGCTGGTCCGCCTGGGGTTCGGCCCGCGGTTCATAGAATGGGTCAGACTGCTTTATACAGAGTTGCGGGGTCAAGTGAGGGTGAACAACCGCACGTCTCAGACGTTTAGACTGAATAGAGGTACCAGACAGGGCTGCCCCTTGTCCCCCCTACTTTTCACCCTAGTACTGGAACCACTGGCGTCTTGGGTGAGACGAGACCCGGTGCTGCGGGGACTGAGATGGGGGGAAGATACTAAAGATAGGATATCATTATATGCAGATGACATCCTGATCTATCTGGCATCCCCGGATGCCTCAATAAGCAGACTACTAAATATATTCACAAATTTCGGCAAATATGCAGGGTATGCTATCAATTGGACTAAGTCAGTGCTATTAGTCCTGCGGGGCCCCACACCCAGACTACCCCGGGGATGTGAAATTGAAGTGGCCCATGATGGATTCCTCTATTTGGGGATCTTCATTACGCCCGACCCTCAAATTTTTTATGACAAGAACTTAGCAGTCCCCCTAAAACGACTCCATGAGGATGTCAAACATTGGAGATCGCTACCACTATCATTACTAGGTAGAGCTGCCCTATTTAAAATGCTAGCTCTACCGAGATTTCTTTATATTCTCCAGAACTGTCCACACCGGATCCCCGACTCGTATTTTACCAGCGTAGAAGGTGAGGTCCGCACACTATTGTGGGATGGGGGTACACCGCGCATAGCTTTAGGGAAATTGACGAAGGGATGGTACGACGGAGGAATCGCACTTCCAGATATCCGTCTCTATTATTGGGCATCACAACTGGTGGTGATAAATCACTGGCTGTACCATTCCCCAGCGGACCAAGCATACAGACTAGAATGATATCAGATGGGTTGGGAGGAGTACCTAAGGGCCCTATACAGTAGGGTCCATAAGGGGAGACTCCTGGGCCCTATGGCTCAAACAGTAGTCATCTGGCGTCAAGCAACTAAACGTCTGGGTTGGACAGGGGTGTTGACAAAGGCCATGCCCCTGTGGTCCTCACAACAGCTGGGATTGCTTTGTCACCATTTGGGTTTTGACAAATGGGACACCATTGGACTGTCCACCATAGGAGATCTTCTACATAAGGGTAAGATCCTCACATTTAAGGAATTAGAAGCAAGACACGAATTAGCACACTGGGAGATATTCCGATATTTAGAGATTCGCCATGCTCTTAAGACAGCACTCCCAGACATGACAAAAGTGCCGGACTCGTCTCCCTTAGAAGACCGGCTGTTATCAGAGCCTATCCCAGACAAAGCCATTTCACTTACATATCGCAAATTGTGCAATAACTTACCAGACCCCTTCCGCACTCCCAGAGATCACTGGCAGGCAGACTTGGGGCAGCTCGACGAGGAAGACTGGCAGACCGCATTGATGTCCCAGAGAGAGGCAGCCATAAATCATCGGTTTCGATTGATTCAATTAAAATTTTTACACAGAACATACCTCACTAGAGTAACTCTAGCTAAGATAGGAACGAGACAGGACGCACTCTGTTTACGGGGTTGTCACCAAGAAGCAACATTTTATCATATTCTATGGGACTGCCCCTGTGGGAGAGAGCCACAATGAAGATGCAAGAAGCACTAGGGAAACAAATTACCCTAACACCACCACTGGGGATTCTCAACATCTGGGAGGCCACTGATCTGACAGAAATAGAGCAGCAGCTAGCCACCCTAGGCTACACATTGGTGAAACGAGCAATCGCTATGAAATGGGGGGCAGCGGATCGACCATTGACAATAGGCTGGGTAGCGGAAATGGACAAGTGTATGATTGCTGAGAAGGATGTCTAAAAATCTGGGGGATGTTCTAAAAAATTGGATAAAAAATCGAGCGGGTGGAACGCATATAGAGGAGAACTCTGTGTTTCACCAACAGTGGAAATAGAAATGTCAAAAAAGGAGACCACAGGCATGCAATGATGGACTAAAACACTGTGCACTTTAAATGTTTATATAAAACTCTTTCATTTGTAATGGAATGTATGTAAATGTAGATCTGACTTTGACAAAGTAAAAATCAATAAAAATGTTAATAAAAAAAAAAAAAGCATGTGTCCAACCTTTTACTTACAATATGCCCTGCCCTATGGGCTACCTGGGGCGTACATTAGGGGAATTTAAGGCTTGGCAAGGGGCTTATATCACCAAATCAAATTAGGAGTTTTAAACTGCATTCTACAATTGTACAATGGCAGCCCTGGAACATGCTTTAAGGGGATACTTAAGTGGGTGGCACAATATTTGCTGTAGGTCCACTAGTAGCATTTAATTTACAGGGCCTGGGTATAGGGTATACCACTCCACAAGGAATGTATAAGTAAATTACATTTGTCATTCAGGTGTAAACCAATTTAACCATGTTTAGGGGAGTGAGCACAAGCCCTTTAGTACTGATTAGTAGTGGAAAAGTGCACAGAGTCCTAAGGCCAGAAGGAAGACAGCTCTAAGACTGACAGGTCTAACAGTGCCCAACCCACCACGAGTGACCAACCAAATGTGCATGCAGTTCTACATCCAACTCAAACAAAATAAAAATATGTTAATTGTATAATTAATTAAAATTGTTTAAAATGTTTTGTTCATCAAAATGTAGTACATTAATTTGTGACAAGACTGACAGTAGCTAAAATATAGTGGCGACATTCGTTTCAACCTTATAATGCTGTAAAATCATTGGAATAATAATAATGCAATGGGTACTAAAACCTTTACAATTAAAATAGTGTATCAAAAAATCACTTTTTTTTTCTTCTTAAAAACTACAAGAGGTTCAAGAGTGTTGCTACGGCAATATTGTATCACATTGTTTGAATGTTTAGATAGCAAGTAGTTTTCTTTATTTTGCTCAGTGGTACCCCAATGAAAGTCCAAATGCATTTACAAGGCCTTTTTTACATGTGTTGTGTGACGGGTTTGGAGTTACAGATGAAATGGCATAAGATGCTCAGTCCAGTCTGTTAAATGGATTGTCCACTGTATCTGTGCAAGAGTGCTATACACATGAATTTAGGAAAAAAACACAACAAAACCCACAGGGATTTCGGTCCTGTATTTAAAGTGCTGTTACTCCTTGGTGCCAAGCATAATAGACAAAAGGCAGGCCATCTGCCTTGCCAGGCCTCAATTTGCAAACTGAAGTTTATTTGTTATTTTTTCTTATTTATCCTTTTCTAACTCCTTGGCTGCTAGGTCAAAGAACTTCACTGCCTTCCATGCTAACTGGACCGAAGACCCTCCTAATAGCTTTTTTATGGCTGGTCGGCATGATCTTATTTGCAACTGTCTTAGTGTTGGCCGTAATAGTCTCTCCCTGAGTGATAAAAGCGCCAGGCAAATGCATTATAGGTGGAGTAATGATTCTCTACTATATCCACAGAGACGGCACTCCATGGTTGGCCAGGTCTGTTTCTTTTGATGGAAAAATTCCCAACCTAATTAGCGTCAAGTTGTACTTTTTTGACAGATATGGTTGGGGATTCAAAACTTTGTATTTTGACAGGACCACCCATGCTTGCCTTTATTCGCCAAAGCTGCTTTATTTGTTGAAAATGATTGCTGTTTGGTTACTTTGTTGATTGCCCGTTTGAACTCAAGGTATTCTTTTAATGCCAGGCCTCCCTACCTTTAGGGCTACAATTGACTGCTGTAGTGAGGTGTAGACTGAGTTCTTGGTGCTGGCTTGTTTTTCTATTTCAGCCAGCATTGGTAGGCCAGAGAGTTTGTATCTGCTGCCCTCATTCTCCAATAGTATTTTATTAAGGCGCCTTTTCTAACTGGGATTTGGTTGTGTAGCCCAAACTCCAACCTAATGTGGGCTTGTGATATGTGTCGTGGAATCCTAACCAATTTTTTGAAGAGGCTGGATTGTAAGGTGTCAGACTTGCTGCATCTTTGCTTTTGAGTATTTTTGATCCATACGATATGGAAGGGATGAATTTTGCTCCTACGACTTGCAAATATGGTTTGTTAAGCAATCTCTTAGCTTTTGTTGCAAAATTTTAAATGCGAATAACCATATGTTGGCTTTTGTTGGCCTGGATGGTACTTGCTGTTTCTAGTTCAGATGGTGATCTAGGTGCACCCCAAGTATTTGTAGGTTGAGACCTGTTCCAAGGTGTTAATATCTGCCCTCCAGGTAATTCTGGGTTGTTTTTTATGTGCACTCAAGAAGCACATTTTGTCCCATGTGTTTGAGTAGAGATTTATGATTTCCTCAAGCAATTTTGCAGGGACTCCCCAATGTGCCATCTTTTTCCATAGCAAGGTCCTTGGTACCTTATCAAAGGCTGCTTTGAGGTCCATGAAGCATGAGTAAAGTTTGCTTGATTTTGTGATGGCTTGTACTGCCAAGAGAGTGACAGCTGATAGGTTGGTTAAGGTGCTCATTCCAACGCGAAAGCCTGTTTGCATTCTAGAGACTAGGTTTATGTTTGTCGCCCAGTCCTCTAATTTGGACAGCAGGTTCGAGGAGTACATCTTTGTGTCCACATCTGTTAGTGCAATTAATCTGTAGTTGTTGGGATTTGAATGCTCCCCTGATTGGTGTATTGGTTGAAATATACTACCTCGCCATGAGTCTGGAATGATGACAGTTTCCAGTGCATGGGTAAACAGGGGAGTTAAATATGTTGACCAAAAACTGGTGGCTTTTTTTAATAAAACATTGGGTAGGCCAGTTTTTTATGGTGTGCATAACCTGCTTTTGAGCAAACTGAGGGCTGTCTTCCTTAAAGCTTATCAGCATTTTTGAGACCGTGCTGGAATTTATAGCTCTTGCTGGAGGGCTAACCTGAACCACTGGGTCATTATCGCCGGTTGGTGGAAGGTGGTCGACGTTTGATTTTATTGGAGTGGTGGGTACCCAGCTGGGATTTACATCGCTTGATGGAGAGCTGGCCTCAGTCACTTGGATGTTATCAGTGGTGATGTTGTTAGACCAAGCTGCTTCCATGAGATTAGAGTTGTTATGCTCTGCCTGCCTTTGTTCTATGTGTGAGTGATCTGACTTGCATGTTTTTGGTGCTGGTTGGGCCCTTCGAGGCTTAGCATGTCTTGTTGGCACACTGTACTGTGCCACATTATTACTTACCGTGGTTATGTGGTTTGTCCAATCGGCTTCCGTGATGTCTAAGTTATGATGCTGATTGTGTCCATTTGCTAGACAGTATATTTTGGCCCAGAAGTGTTTAGAGTTCTTTGCTGGCTTGCGTATAGTAGTTTCATCCAAATTGCCTCCTTATGTTTATGTTTTACCACCCTGATCGCTTTTTTGTACGTTTGCTTCATTTTGGTGATTTTGGCTATTGAATCTTGGCTTGGTTGATGTCTGCATAGACGCATATTTCTAAGTTCTTTGTTGAGTTGTTTTTTTCATAGTCCTTAAATGTAGGGTGAACCATACTGCCCTAGTGTTTCCTTTTGATTTGTTGGTGGAAGGTTTAATCGAATATCTTGAGGTTAATGTTTTGACAAATTCCTCCCAAACATGTATGAGAGTCAGCTTGTCATCAGGGCATGACATGTAAATGGTACTGGACTCCATGATAGCATCTATCGTCTCTTCATTGCATTTGAGACACCTTAGATTGTATAGCTGTGCAACTGAGACAAGACCTTGTGCTTTTTGGGCCCTGGAGAGAAAGGTTTGGGCAAAATGATCTCTGTCCAATCTTTCTTTTATACTAAAAGTTTTAAATGCACTTGTACAGGTCCGGGTCTACCAGAGTAAAATCTATAGTTGAGCAGGCACTATCGATTACTTTTGTAAAGGCTGTTGGATGGTACAAAGGACTGTGTCCGTTGAGTGTGAACAAGCCCAGATCCTCAAGCGCAGAGATGCATTTTTTACCAGACGGATCGCATCTTGTTTGGTTGCTGTGTTTTTCCTGTGTTTGTCTTGGTAATTTTCTTTTGGAGCCCTGTAATAAATTCATGTTGAAGTCCCCTGACAGAATTATACTTGCTTATGGATATGTGGTTTTCAGTGCTTTGAGCGTCCCTATCAGGGACTTGAATGGCCGTGCGCTCTTGCATAATGCATGGTGCTGTTTGCGCTGATTTTCTATGCTGCTCACACTACCGGCACTAAATTGCAGTGCGAACTGCATATTTTCTGCCCGTTGGCAAACATCTGCTGAATCTTGCAGAGTTTTTCTGTAACTCAGTGGAATTGCGTGGAGTGACACGCGACAAGTCCTGCCCACCTCTACCTTTAAAACCACAACCAGGGGTCCAGGACTGCAGGGGCACCACTTGGGGCTTCAGGTGTGGGTTCAAGATGGTGGGAGCCTTTTCTGTCACTGTGGGTCTGATCAGGATGCCAGCAAACTAGCTCTTGGATTCACTCTGGTAGTCCTGGGTTCAAGCGATGAGATAGGGCTTGAGCAGAAGGGAGGCCTCTGAGGGTTCAAGGCAGACTCCAGACATCAAAGCTGTCCTTCCCAGTGCAGCAGAGCAGTCTTTTGGAACACTCAGCAGTAGACAGTCCTCAGAGAGCCCCCCCGCAGGGCCAGAAAGTGCACTGAAAAGTGGGTCTGAGGGTCCCTTTTTAGGTCGAGCCTATAGCGGCAGCGCGCATGCGCTGCACGCTCTGTGAGGCATGCAGTAGTGGAGTATGGAGTGGAAGATCCGCCCACTCTCCGCCCATGTTTTTAATTGGCTTGTGTCATTGTCTTTCGTAAATGCTGCCTTCTGATTGATTATGAGGCTTGTTAGTCCCTCCTTATTATCGCCTTGTCGTCATTTGTACCCTCCCATGGCTACAAGCCCCTTTACTTCGAGTGCTACACGGTACGGTACGTGTTATTTAGACTGTGAGCACTAATTTGTCCGTGCCTTCTCGCCCCCTTCTCCCCCTCCCCCCGCCCGCACTCCCATTGTCCGTGCTCCGACCCTCCCGTTGTCCGTGATGCAATGCAATAGGTCTAGCGTAAATGCGAGTCCTATTGCATTGCAAATGCTTGTTTTAATGTGAAGACACTTTATCATATTTGTACGTGATATTTATTGCATGATTTCAATGCCAAATATTTTCAGGGTTTAACTCGTGCATGAGCAGTTTGAGCCGAGCCAGACCCGCTTGGCTCTCCTTATTAATTTGTTGGCTCGTCCACCTCTAATGAAGAGTAACTGATTTGTTTGCGGACACGCGCAGGTCAAGGAAAAGCAGCACCAAGAGTTCTCTCTTGTGTGTAAGGCAGATGTCGCTGTTCGCTTGTTTACCCTTCCTCCCACCTAGCACGAGAGGCAACAGGGCTTGGGGTGTTGTTTCCGGCCGAGGCCTTCTCAGTGCATGGGTCTGTTTTCACTTCCTGATTCAGTAGCAGGCAGGCAGGCCGCGTGTGGCTGTACAGGAGAACCGAAGCTGGCGTAGATGTGTTTTCATTTCTTTCGAAAGGGAGAAGGCGGTTGGGGATAGAATACATCGGCGGGGTAAAGGCAGGCGATGTAACGGCATCAGAGAAGATAGCGGAAACAGTCAGCGCCTTACTGCGTTTTAAATCAACAGGTGTCATAGCAAATTACTATGTTACAGGAACTAGCTTTGGTGTCAGGCGAACATCTGTGGAGGTATAAAATATCTAAGTGGATGATCACATCCACGGGTAGGACAGTTAGTCCTCATGCGAGAGAAGACCTTCCATGGGGAGGTAAAGTTATGTACCCAAAGCTGGAGGAAGACAATGGTGGGAGACCGAAGACCAGCTGGGTGGTATGAACCAAGGAGGATCATCAGTCTGAGGGCAGACAGTGGAAAGATATAGGATAAAAAAAAACGGCAGGACGCATGGTGTTCTTTTGTATTTGTACCTTTGATTGAACTGAACCAAAACTACAAATCCCAGAATGCCATGTCTTATTGACTAAAAATGCAGGCCGTGAGACAAGCTACACTGATGGCACTGTCCTCTCATCCTTGAGGAGGTAGGATCAGCTGAGCAGTGTTTTTTGGGACTAACAGCACTACCCGATTAACTGCAACAGTACACGAAGAAAACGTGTTTTAACAGCTGAGAGCAATGAATTTGAACACTACTAGAGGGACAAAGTTGGAAAGTATATAAAATGGCCTTTTATTTATCCAGTAAGCAACCAATGAGACAGCACACAGCAGAGATGTAGTCGAAGATTTCCTATATGTACTTCCTGGTAATATGTTCCATCCTTCCACCATTTTATCATTTCCACCTGTCATTGCCACACTGAGAGTGACGCGTGGCATACAATATCCCCACACAGGTTATACAATGTAGTGTTAGGTTACCGGTAGCTTATGGCGGATGTTTTGCCATGTTCTGCTGTGTAGGCGATGGTCTCTTTTTCGTGGTTATTTAAACTGTTTGCATATTGAAATTAGGAATATGTCCCAGTTATAAACTGAGCTGTCAATACCACGTGTGTTCATATTTGCACATTAGAAGCAGAGGCGAGGCTGCCAACTTTCAGTGTGCACTGTGTGTCAGACAATGCCGTTGAGTCGTTAACTACCGGGCGTTAACAGCAAAAAACAGCAGTTTAACCTATATCTGCTGCGGCTCTTGCACGCTTTCATTCCCCTCCAGAACTCTCAGCAAAGCACAGGGCCCCCAGAAGCCCTTTTTGCTTACAGTGAGAACACAGCACTGTATGCCAATACTTCATGTGGTGATTAGCATATTACATGAGCGGAAATGGATTGCACAATGTGGAAAATGCTGTTTTATTGAAATGTGCACTCCGTGGTTAAAAAGACCCTATCCATCCTTTGGCACCTACGTCCGTCCACATATACCTGTCTATCTACCTATTTTTCAGTATATTCATCTGTCGGTCTGTCGATCTGCCCATCTAGTGATGTACCTGCCTATTGGTCTCTGCCTTTCTGTCGGTCAGTTTATTTATCTAGGTATTATTTCATACCCGCTCTCTCCTCCACCAAATATTAGATCAACATTGCAACAACAACTTGGCCAAAAATACAGTCGAACGATTTGGTAGCTTTAAATCCCCGAGGCCACAGTTCTCCTTAATCAATACTTTGACAGAGGGAAGCCTGTAAACAGTGCTTTATTGAGTTTTTAACGACCGATAACACTGGTAAATATCACAGCTACACAGCAGGATACCCGTCACTGCTTCTTGTCATGCACATTGTGGGGTGCCAGGGCTGCTCATCTGAGTTTGTACATGGAAGGGACGGTAACCAAGAAGACGAAGGGGTGACTGGGACTGGGAGGGAAATGTAATGCTGCAGGTTTATTGCCTGCTGATGGGAGTACAGACAGGCGTGCTGCGTGGAAAGCATTCGGAAATCAGTACTTGCTAATAACATTTCATAAACTGTACTTTCAATTCGTACTTGCCATTACATCGGGCCTTCCCATTAGGGTACGGATATATCCTCTTCCCCAACAATAAAATACAGTAAAACAACTGTGCATCACTCTACAAATGCTGACTGTGCACATCCGCCAATTGTGTGAGTTATTGTTTTCACTGAACCTAAATAAAAAATGTCTCTGAGGTTTGCCCAAAACCCTGAAAATCCGCTGTCCCAGAGGTCTCTCACTTACAAGAGTTTGAGCTATTGGCATTGTAAATGACAATGCCTTTTATTTATGTGTTAATTATCAAAACACATAAATAAAGAGGCACTGTCATTTACAATGCCAATAGCTTAAACGCTCGCAAATGCAAGACCTATTGCATTACAAATGCTTGTTTATACCTGGTACCTTCTTTGAAGTAGGGGAGGTTTCTAGTAAGGCTTGGCAAGGGTGTTATATTGCCAAATCAAATTGGCAATTTAAAACTGCATACAGGCTGCAATGCCAGGCATGAGACATGTTTTAAGGAGCCACTCAAGTGGGTGGCACAATAAGTGCTGCAGGCCCACTAGTAGCATTTAATATACAGGACCTGGGTAAATGGTATACCACTCTACGATGGTGTTATAAGTCAATTTAATATGTATGCCAATTTGAATATGTTTGAGGGTTGGAGCACAAACACTTTAGCACTGGTTAGCAGTGGTAAAGTGCACAGAGTCCTGAATCCAACAAAAATAAATGTAGCAAAAATAGGAGGGGTGAAGGCTAAATGTTTAGGGGTAGCCTTGCAGAAAGGGGCAAGTCCAACACCCATTCTAGACAATAAATATCTCCGCCAGGAATCTGTTACTAAGATCAAAATTTGGCTCCATTGAAAGACAATTTGTTAGCATGACAAGGTACCGAACAGTTGGCTTTGAAACTCAATGTTTGCCCTTTTAATATACATCTTGTCAGTAAAAAACGTATTGACCCATCATTTATTGTGTTTAGTAATATTTGTAGGATCACTATACACTTTCAACCGACCAATTTCAGCACTAAGGGTCAGATGTATGAAGTGCTTTTGCAATCGTAAAAAATATGATTTGTAAATGGCTATTTGCGACTGAAAAAATACTTTTTGTCTTTTATATAGCCCACATTGGGATTCAGTAACACTCCACTGAGTCACAATTTGGGTTTGTGACCAAGTACCAATTCATTATTTGGAAGGGGTGTGTTTAGAACATCCCTTCCAAATACCTAACGGAATAGTAGGTATTTATGTTTTGTGAACAAAATCTGGTCACAAAACATTAATACTTTACAGACTACAAACATGTAGTTGTAGCCCATTCGCAAAAGGGACCACTTGCTACTCTTAAAAATGTTAATTACAATTTTTTTTTTCAACACATCTATTTTTTCTTTAAGGGAAATGGGTTGCAGTTTAAATACATTGCTTTATTTATAAGAGGGCACAGACATGATGGTTAGCTTAGCAAGCTGCAATTTAGGACCTTACTCATTAATAGGCATGCTGTAGGCCAAATTGAGACCCACTGTGCATTGGGGTTTTTGCAAACAAACCTATTAGTAGATAGGTCAGTTCGCCAAAAATGAATGGATTCAGTAAACGTCACTGCGCAATTTGTGAACACTTTTACCAAATCCATTCAAAGTACATCTGGTCCCTCATTTTTTAACACAGCTCAGCCACAGAATCTTCAAACAGCTATCTGTTTTAGAACATTCATTAATTATGACTCAGTTACATTTAGACCAGATAGCTAATCATCAAAGCATAGGTGATGACTTAGCAATGTCCTCCAAGTGATCTAACCCTAACTCTTCATGTTAAGAAAAGTGAGGAATGCTCAGCAGAAGTCCTAATAATCGCTGGCAGAAATGGCATAACAAGCTAGAGGAAGACCTTTCCTTTTGCATATTTCTATCATATACTTAGGAGGTTTGTAATATATTTCCTGGGCAAAACTAAACACTGCACTTATTGGCTGTGATAAGGATTTCTTCTTGAGAGGAGCCCAGCTACCAGAAGAATAAAACATAGACCGTGGTAAAAAAAAGAGTAGCAGTCTTCTTAATATTTCTATCCTTAATGGTTCTTAACTTTGTGGTTTAATGTCGACAAATCATGACAAGGTGTTGGCTTGATTACTGTTATAGTGAATATTGTCCATAAAAGAAACAAATGCATCTAGCAGCTTTTTCAAACCATTAGCAGTACACAGTAATAAAACTGTGCCATCCTCATAAAGCAGTGCTGGAATGGATCTTTGTCCAGTATGTAAGACCTCCGACCCTCGGTCTAGGTCCACTCTCTCCCCACAGCTCCGCTGTGCCGTCTATTGCCTCCAGACCCCGACCTCCTCCTTGGGAGGTTCGAGGCTGCTGCCCGCTCCTGCGCCTGCTGCCCGCTCCAACTGGGACCAGACTGCCTGCAACCACCGTAACCTTTCTCAGCCGTTTTTTTTTCTTTCTTTTCTTAATTTTTCCCTGTTGTGCCACTGTTACTGTGCCCATCTGTGTCTTGCTCTAATTCCACCACTGTTTTTATTTTCTCGTGCCTGCCTGTTCCTTTCGCCTTTCGCTGCTGCTGCCCCTGCGGCCCCTCCCCCCCGGAACTCCCCCCCGGAATTCCCCTGCTCCCGCCTCCCAGCCTCTCCTCCCTCCCACCTCCCCTACTTAATGACGGCTGCTGCGCGGTCGCGCAGCGGACGTGGGCAACGGGCGCGCCAAAGGCAAGCACGTCTGCGCCCGTCCGCGACCCGACCGCGGCAAGCGCCAGGAACCCTAGACCTCCCACTACCCATCGCTACGACACCACCACCCTCCTCGCACTCAACCCTGGAAGACTTAGAGAATGCCAACAGGCCTCGCCGAATACGACCCACGGCCAGTTCTCCTGCCTCCACTGCCGCCAGACCCTCACCGCCACCCTGGCCTCCAACACCGCCGACGCCAGCACTGGCGACACCCTAAAATGCATCCTCTTCAACGTACGCTCCGTACACAAACACGCCATGGAAATCTGGAACCTACTCGACTCTCTCTCGCCTGACATCGCCTTCTTCACAGAGACCTGGACCAACGCATCCTCCGCCCCAACATCAGCACCGCCACCCCAGATGGATACAAGATCCAGAGGAAAGACCGCCCCAACCACCCAGTAGGGGGCCTTGCCATCGCCCACAAGAGCACCCTCCGCCTCACCACCTCCAGCGACACTTTCCCCTCCGCCGAACACCTGCACTTCCAGATCCAGACCACCCCCAAAGCCACACTCCGAGGAACCCTCATCTACAGACCCCCCAGCCCCTGACCGTTTTCGCCACCACCATCACCAACTTCACCGCACCCCACGCCATCGCCTCAATAAACTACATACTCATTGGAGACCTGAACTTCCACCTCGACAACCTCAGCGACCCCAACTCCACTATCCTTTATGACAACCTCGCCAGCATCTGACTTAAATAACTCGTCAACACACCGACCCACAGAGCAGGACACACCCTCGACCCCATCTTCGCGGCAGGAAACAGCGTCCAATTCAGCCACAAAACGCAGCCGCCATGGACCGACCACCACTGCGTACACTTCGCCATCAACAAACCCAAGGCACCCAAACCAGCCCCACGCCCACCTCGAAGGAACTGGAGCAAGGTTACCGATGAGCAACTTAACTCCACCCTCACCCGAGACAACCACACCTGGGCACCCGACGCAAACGACGCAGCCAGAGAACTCCACACCTGGATCTCCAACTGCGCAGACGAGCTCGCCCCGCTACGCAACCCCGACAGACAACGCCCCAGGAAAGAAGCCTGGTTCACCACCGCTCTACCAGAAGCCAGATGCACCTGCAGATGCCTGGAGAAGAACTGGAGAAACACCAAGACAACCGAAAACCACACCACCTACAAGGACGCCATGACGGACTACCACAACCAGATCAGAGCCACCAAGAGGAACTTCATCCACAACAAAATCCTGGCCAACTCCACCAACTCCAAGGAACTTTTCAGTGTCATTCAAGAATTCACGAACCCACGCAGCGAAGCCACAGACATCACCCCATCCCAAGACCTCTGCGACAAGCTTGGAACCTATTTCCACCTCAAGATCAAAAACCTCTACGACAACTTCATCGACCATCCACCAGGCGCCACAGACGGCCCCCCGCCCCCCAGAAACACCATCCAGCCCACCATCTCCAACTGGACACTGATCACGGCCAAAGATACCGCCTCGACCATGAAAAGCATCCACTCGGGGGCCCCCACCGACCCCTGCCCCCTCACATCTACCACAGAGCCGCGGCCGCCATCGCATCCGAACTACAACGCACCATCAACACCACCTTCAAAACAGGCACCTTCCCAGATGACTGGAAGCGCGCAGAAGTCAGACCCCTGCTCAAGAAGCCCACAGCTGACCCAACCGACCTCAAGAACTATCGGCCCATCTCGCTCCTCCCCTTCGCAGCCAAAGTTGCAGAGAAAACAGTCAACAGGAAACTGACACGATTCATTGAAGAGAACGCCGTCCTCGACCCATCCCAATCCGGATTCTGAAGCAACCACAGCACAGAGACCGCCCTACTCGCCACCACAGACGACATCCGCACCCTCCTGGACCAAGGCCACTCCGCAGCCCTCATCCTACTTGACCTATCAGCGGCCTTTGACACCGTCTCCCACCGCACACTAGTCGCCAGACTACACGACGCAGGCATACAAGGAACAGCCCTGGACTGAATCCTATCATTCCTCACCGGAAGAAGCCAAAGGATCAGACTCCCACCCTTCCTCTCCGACCTCACGAAAATCACCTGCGGAGTCCCACAGGGTTCATCACTGAGCCCCACCCTCTTCAACATCTACATGGCCCCCCCTCGCAGCCATCATCCGACAACATCGTATCCTACGCCGACGACACCCAGCTCATCCTCTCCCTCACCAAAGACCCCACCACTGCCAAACTCAACTTCCAGAAAGGAATGCAAGACGTCGCAGTCTGGATGACCAACAGCTGCCTGAAGCTCAACGCTGAGAAGACAGAAGTCCTCGGTACCACCCCTTCTGCATGTGACAGCACCTGGTGGTTGACCGCCCTCGGAAGCCCACCTATCCCCTCAGACCATGCCAAGAACCTCGGCATCGTACTCGACTCATCACTCACCATGAACCGACAGGTCAACGTCATCACCTCCAGCTGCTTCATCACCCTCCGCAAGACCTGCAAGTGGATCCCCCCTGAGTCAAGGAAGACAGTCACCCACGCACTCATCACCAGCAGACTGGACTATGGAAACGCACTCTACGCCGGCATCAACAAGTCCCTACTCTGCAAACTCCAGACAATACAGAACACCGCCGCCAGACTCGTCCTCGGCATCCCCCGACACAAACACATCAGCCAACACCTACGAAGTCTCCACTGGCTCCCCGTGGAGAAAAGAGTCCCTTTCAAAATCCTCACTCACGCCTACAAATGCCTACACAACAACGGACCCAAATACCTCAACGACAGAATCAACTTCCACGTAACCAAAAGAAACCTCCGATCTTCCAACTTCGCACTGGCCGAAACCCCGCGCATCCATAGAGCCAGAGCAGGCGGAAGATCCTTCTCTCACATTGCAGCCAAGACCTGGAACGAGTTACCGGCAGACATCAGACGCGCCCCCTCCCTGAACACCTTCAGGAAGACCCTCAAGACCTGGCTCTTTGGCTATTATTATTATTATTATTAGGGGATTTGTAGAGTGCGTGGCTGCCCTGGGGCTAAACAGATCTGCGGACCCCCCCAGCACCTTGAGACCCTCACGGGTGAGTAGCGCGCTTACGATTCCCTGATTGATTGATTGGTTTATGTGGCATATTGTTCATTAAGCGCATAGTGAGTGCTTAAACCATAGATACACAGCATAACAAGAATTGGAGCACCCTTGTTTAACCGTCCTGTCTAAATCAATGTTTTCTGTCATTCTCCCTTGGTTCCACATCTGACTTTAGCGGATTGTACAGAACTCAATCTTTGTAAAAAAAATGATAGCTGCATCAATACCCATCGTTCTTAAAATGGACCAGATCTTAAACTGCTTGCCATGGTCAAATGCACAGGTCCATGAAAGCCAGATGAAGGCAAATCTGGGAGACTTCTGTATTCTTGCCAAAAGTCAAATAAAGATTCAGGCACTGCTCAATTGACCCCAGTCCAGCCCGAAAACCATATTGTGCTTCAGAAAATACTTTGCCAGAAATAGACCCAAAAAACTATTCGAAATTGTCAAACAGCAATCGCGCAACACTTCAAACCCGTTAGACTCCGGACCCAGCATCTTGCCAAATTGTGAAGAACTGGCCAACTTCTTCAAGGATAAAACAACAAAGATAGAGAACGAACTTCAACTAGAGAAGGAACTACTACCGGCTGCCCCACTCAGCTTTTCATACACCTCCCAATGTATGGAAGGGAAGGAACCACCCTGGCCCCCTCCAAAAACAATGTCACTTGGAACACCTTCTCCCCAATCAGCAAACAGGAAATGTACAACATTCTCTCTTCTTTAAACCCATCTAACCACTTCACGGACGCTCTACCGCCCAGCATATTCAAAGAGATCAAAACATGTATTCTCCCACTATGGTCATAGATTGTAAACGCCTCACTACATCAAGGCACTATCCCTGACTGCCTAAAAATCGGTCAAGTAACACCCATCCTAAAAAACCTAAGGCAGACTGCTCTGATCTTAACAACTTCTGGCCCATCTCCAACATCCCCACACTAGCTAAGCTCTTAGAAAAATGTGTTCAGAACCAACTCTGCAATCACATAGAAAACTTTCAACTACTCGATCAACACCAATCAGGCTTCCGTCAAGATCACAGCACAGAATCTGCCCTTACTCATATTGTAGATGACATACTAAAAATGCTAGATCATAACGACTCATGCCTTCTAATATCGCTTGATTTATCAGCTGCCTTTGACACCGTCAAACACGACAACCTACTGAAACTACTGGAACAAAGGATGGGCTTATCAGGGGTTGTATTACGATGGTTCTCTTCATTCCTCCAAAACCGATCCTTAAGAGTCAAAATGAATCAATCTCTCTCTAAGTCACACGCGATAACTCTTGGTGTTCCTCAAGGATCCTCTCTCTCCCCCATTCTCTTTAACCTATTCCTGGAACCACTAGCAAACCTCCTAAAATCTGCTAACATCCACTACCATATGTACGCGGATGATACTCAGCTATATCTCAAAATCGCCTCTCCAGATGACATTATATCCCTCAATTCCATCCTACAAAATACACACCTCTGGCTCACGGTTAACCACCTCAAACTCAACACTGATAAAACTGAATTTCTTCTTATCTCTCCGCCGAATAACAACCCCAAGATTGATCTGTGGCTGAAACATCTTACAGCCCTCAAATGCTCGCCCCACATCATAGACTCTGCCAGATCCTTAGGTATTACATTAGACAAACACCTAAATATGCAGGATCCCATCAATGCAGCCACCAAAGGAGCAAATTACCAACTGAGCATCCTACGGAAACTTAAACCCTACCTACCACACGAAGATCTAAAACAAGCGGTCCAATCCCTAGTATTACCCAGACTGGATTATGGTAGTGCCACACTTTGTGGCCTACCTAGATACAAACTGGCCCCTCTAAGAGCCTCCCTCAATGCAGCAGCAAGACTTGTCCTTGGAACTAAAAGAAATGAACATATCTCTCTAGCCCTAAAAACCTTAAAATGGCTACCATACGAAGCAAGAATACAACTGAAAATTGCTTGCATAACGCACAAAGCGTTACAATTCAACACCCCCAGTTACCTGGCCCAAAAGCTAGAAATACCAGGGGGCAGCAGACCCTCACGAAGTGCGCTCACCTTGCTTCTGATACCCCAACGAACCCACAAAAAGAAAACTGGGGCTAGAGCATTCTCGGCTATCGCACCCAAGATATGGAACTCTTTACCACCGGACCTTCGCCTAATTTCCTCTACCTCCACCTTCAAAAAAGAAGCCAAATCTTATCTTCTGACTAAGTTCTTACCCTAAGTCAATATATCAGTGACATTGAAATGGTATTGATACCAAACTCTTATGTAGACTGTCCTTCATAGTACTGGCTCTATACCAGTCCAATACCTGTTAACCTACTTTTTCTTTTTTTTTTGTAGCTATGACATGTTCGGCTCTCACGCATATGTTTGCCTGTTGACCAGACCAATTGTTAATCATATTCTCCTCATGTAAATCGCTCTGATACCCTCTAGGGTCACGTTTGTGCTATACAAAACTTTATAAATAAATTGCTATGATAGGTACAAATCAGAATTCTATCAAGAAGAGCCCTCCTAGCAACTTTAACTACAGAAATAGGCTTATAGCAATAGGGATCTGTCTTCATTGCCTTTTTATAAACTGGAACAATAATTGAATGTGACCACCAGGGAGGCAGAGTGTTTTTGTTTTGCTAGCAATATTTAATATGTTTGAAAGCAATTGAACCTATAATTCTACATTGATTAGAAATATCCATTGGGAGCCCATCAGTTACCAGGACCCTTAATGATAGCATCAAACATTTTCTCATAAGAAAAGGTAAAACAATTATCCATGGGTAAATGAGTAGAAATCAAATCTTAGTTACTCTAGCCCTCATTACGATGGCGGTTGGACATCGCCGCTAGCAGGTGCCCGTTCGACAATGAGTCTTTTTGTGCCTTTTTGTACTGTGGCTTTTGCTGGGCCCAGGTAAAGGGTCGCAGCACAAGCCGCAGTACAAACAGGCACTTTTCACACATCCGTGTGCCAGGCACCATGTTATGCCTGGCACACTGTGAATAGTTGTTTGAGGGGGCACCACATGTGCCCCCCTGGCCACTTAGCAGTGGTCCATGGGGGACGGGAGCCCTGCTTGGGGCCCCTAAAGTCCCTTTCCGACAGCCTTTTCATGGAGGTGGGACTGCCATGACAAGGCTGTGAGAAATGGGCATACTTATCCCTATGCAGTGCCTATGCAGGCACCACATCCATTGTAGGGATTAGTGTCGGGCCTCCACCCTGATGGGCTCCTTGAGCCTGTCAGAGTTGGCAGTCTGTCCCCTAGACTGCTGCGGTCCGAACTTCCACATTGTAATGCGGCGACCGATGGCCTGGATGTCGGTAGGACTGCCACCAATGGCCTATCGGTGGCAGTCCTACCGACATCAAAGTGAGGCCCTCTGTTTGGAGGAGAGTGTTATTGTAAAAAAAATTGCAAGTCACATGAACATACATTTGAGAACAATAAGTATTACAGAAATAAAAGCTATTAATATCCTCAGAAAATAATTCACATATCTTATTTTCAACTGGCCTGATGTAGCTGATCCCATGTTTCCATTCTTAATTCTATCTTCGTTTTAATAAGGACAGCTTTGAAATTAGCTCTGCAGCAAATAATTTCAAACTTATCCCTGGGAATATGTTTCAGAGCTCCCTGTAAACTCTCTACTTTAGTCTTAATCCCTCATCTTTGATGGGTTCATCCCTAGAAATATTAGTCTTTATACTAGGGGTTTGAGGCATAACACTAAACACTAAAACTTAACACACATTTAAAAGATCAAAAACATGGTGGAGGTAATCTGTCAAATCAGAATAAGGACTCACAGTCACTTGTGTGTTACTTAGTGTTACCAATGGCATTACTCTGAGTCACTCTGCCATCAGTAAGTTACTACAGTTCAGCTGCGAGATTATAATGCCTGCTGTCATTCTTCCTATTTACTTTTCTTCAAAGAACAGTGATCAGCAGAAAGGATCAATGTATGCCAACATGATTTTTTTGCAAGCCACGGATCATTTCAAGAAAGACAGAATCCATTGTGGATATTCCACCCCAAATTAAGCCCTTTGTGAAACAGGCGCTTTGCTTTTAGTTTTCATCTCTGCCACCATTATATCTTTCTCATATGAAAGAACATATCATTATAGCTCTTCAGGGAGGTTTAGCATTGTCAAGACACAAGGGAGCATACAGTATAAGTCAAAACAATACCCTTTAAGGCTTATATTGCTGCATAAATTATGCAAAAAGGAAGCAGAGAACTCTGCAATAATCCTTTTTAGTAAATAATATTTTTACTAAAGGAATAATCTGTTTTTCAGTATGTCTAAAACACCTACTCAAAATATTATAAAAATAGCAAGAAGGCACATTATATTGAGAATGAAATTAACATTTCTAACATTGTTAAAATGCCATTAAAAATGTCATATAGAACTTAAAACCCCAACATCAACTTCTGTGCGCTATACTAGGAGGGCATGGGAGGCAGAGCAGCTCAGATATAAGAGGTACATTTATACCTTGTTGACAGCAAAGGCTGTCTTTACCAGCGGAGGTGTGAAGACGGTGTTCCCCGCGAAGGGTAAACACACACTGCTGTAGCAGTTGGTCGGCCTTTCTCTAGGACTCGGCTTTACCAGCTTCAGACTTCAGGTGAGATGTAGCATCTGCAAAGTGTGAAGTGTGCTGGCAGTAGGTGAGACCATCTCTGGCAGAATCATGGGCAAAAATCTAGGCGAAGGACCTCTCCTACCAAGTGGTCATGTGGTAGTCCTTATATGCTAAATTGTATCAGAAACTGGAATTTCTGACATAGGTTTAGGAATGTCTGACATACATTATGTGCATCAAGGTGTGCATTTCCTTATGAATATATAAGGAAAAAAAGACGTCAATTCAGACAACATTATTTTGGTTATAGTCAGTATGTGTTCTTATTTAGCCTTGACATGGTGAAAAGTAGACATTTGACCCAGGCGAATGTTGCATTAATTGTGGTATTTGTGTCATCAATTGAATGACTTGATGCTTTCACAGTTCTTAGAAAGAAAGGGTCAGACGACATCTGAATGTAATAGCAGACATGACAATGATTCTGCATGAATTGGAAAAATGGTGGCTTCTATGGTTTGAGAATTAGAAGATGGGGACCTCCTTTCAGCCAAGAACGAATCAGGGCCTACATAAGATAGAGAAGGACCTTAGGGAATTTGCATCACTACAGGGGTTCTTTGTAAATACCTGTAAGAAGGTAACTGTCCTTCAAATGTGTGACTAAGCAAACCTAGCAACATTCAACCGTCTAACTAGTGCCCTGTTGTAGTTTTATGGTTACTATGGCTGAAATATTTAACATAGTATTTTGGCAAAATCAATAGACAATAATCTTAAAGTTATCTCACCCTTGTGAGCCACAATTAGTAATTTGGACAATCCAAAAATGTAAAGGTGATGTTTGAGTAGTATCTATAAAGTTTATCACTTACCAGCATGAGACTGAAAATATTTTGTTAGAAATTCACTTTCGTCTCTAATTTTATCCTCAATGGTTCTCTTGCCCATTCCAAAATCTCTCAAATTTAACAGGGTGAATCTTCTCATTATCTTCCAGTTTTCTCCATGTGCAAAAGGAATACCTATACAAAAGCAATTTCAATGGCAAAATATAATGATATATCCCTTTGAAAAAGTGCTATTCCACCAAATTAAATGAAATCTCACAATTAATGGTGAAACACATAATTATTTCAATTGATGTTACGTATGATGTAATGTTTAATGTATGAGAGTGGGTGAACTGTGTGTTTCCTTTTTGGGTCATCATCCTAACTTCAATGTCAAATTACCCACGGATTTTTCGGATGGTGAAACTTTGTAGAGCATAGATTGTGCTTCATTGCTTGATTGATAATGACCTCTCCTTCTTTGCATGGGGCAGTGAGGAAAATCAAAGTGACATTTACAAATAATCCTTGTACATATGATTTGAGGGCAAATAGCTAGTTTAGTTAATCAGTTAGTTGTCACAGTTATAAAGCAGAAGATTAAAAAAGTAATGTATTAAGTTTAGTGAACGATGAAAACATTATTTCCCAATTTTATATATTTAACTTTGAGGAACTGGTTTTAATTGTCAATGTCAATTTATAAATAAATCAAGATTCATTTATATTGCTTCAGTTGTCAAAGTGGGTAACTATGTGGTCAGTAAAACCTACTAGCATGATGCTGAGTGATGAGGCTATTTTGCCATTTATGATATAGCATATTCCTTTGGTAGATAGGGTTGGGAATTTTGAGGGAGATTCCTATGATTACAAGGTCAATGTTTTCTCTTTAAATGAAAACTGATGAGGGTTTTAGCCATCAGTATGGAAAAAACAATTAGCATTCTTGGTGGGAAATGAGTCTTTTGTTAGCAAGGGCTTACAATTGATGGGGGTATGCTATAGTATATGCCATTTATAAAGCGTTCAAACACCACGTGGTGCTCATCAACTATAATAATAATAAATAGACTCAGTTATTCTGCTTGGTAATTTGATCATGTGGATTAATTGCAGAAGGGACTGACCATTGTGGTTTCTCTCGTCTGCCCTATATTTTCAAAGGCATGTTGCTCTATGCCTTTGGCATTTGAAAACAAATGTCTAACCTGCTTCTGTGCAGGACTAATGAGTCTTCAAAGGATGCTGCTTACTGTATATAAATAGGAATGACAAAATATTCCAGGTTTTAATTTAAGAAAGGATCTAATCTAATAATATTTCCAAACAGGAGGTTACAAAAAAATATTATGATTTCAGAAACTGGAATATAGATTGTCAGGATCATAGGCTACTGGTATTGCAGCACACCTAAAGACACACTGGCTCAAGTGGGTTGGTCTTGTAATAGCATAGTGAATTAACATATTAGAAGTCAGTGTTAAAAACTTCACAATTGATAAGCATCCTCTCACCTATTGGGTCTTCTTTTTGGCTATCCAAAACGTTTATGATAAAATTCATCAGTGAGTGGAAAGATGTTCTATAAAAGCATTGATTGATTGCAAAAAGTGGACTGATACATGAAAGCTAAAGTAGAATAATGGCTGGAAAGCCCCAATGGACATATGTGACTCAGTGTCAAAAGCATTCAGACAGTATCATATTAAACATAAAAACATACCATTCACTTCTTTGTGTTTTGGATTATATGAGTCCATTATTTGGCTATATGGGGCATCGCCTTCTCACTCTCGCCCCCATATTTGGTGGATAGTTACATTATAGGGAGTGAATGCTGTTTGGATATCTTAGCCAGTCACAAAGACACAGTGCTAATCACCCTTGCAAATTCATTTGTTTAACTTTCCTCTCGTGAAAAGGTGTTGTTGGATTTACAACTTTTTTGTTCAGAAAATAAAAACATGTGTGCACATAGGCATCTTAAAGATGAAAGAAAATACAATCACATTGTGAAAAGTATCTATAAGGTAGTATTTTAATGTGTATGCATTCACATTTCACCACTTAGAACACAAACCTCATTTTCTGACTCATTTTTATAACATTCTTCATTGAGAGTATAGATTAACAAAACTCTTTGATTCTATGAGCCTCCAGCTGGAGCAAGCAAGTCCATGGTTGTTAAAATAGGCCCAGCGGGTCCAGCTGGGACTTGGCACACTTTTCTCCCTGGGGCACATGCTCTCCACTTGTGGAATACTCACCAGGGAGTTCTAAGCCCCCAGGGAGAAAATTGCCATTATTGCTGTGCTCCAGTGAAGTAGGAGCACCACTGGCAATTTTAGCTTTGTTCTGGAGGTTATCAGCAGTGTAGCAGCACCCAAAGGAACCCTTTTTGCAAAACTATAAATTTGCAATAACTCTTCCATGGTATTGTATTGATGACCCCGGGCGATTTATACGATAGTTTCAAGCACTCCTGGAGCTGGGTATGCTAGCTGTATGGCTCTAAGGCGCAGGAATCCTTATTGTTAGGCCCTAGGACTGCTTTGAAGTATGTGTTGTTTCGGCTTAAATTTGACCCCTCCTTTACACACCACAAATACATAATCTAAACGTGCACTTAGCACATGTTTCACGCATGGCCTAATGACATTCATACGAAATGTTGCACTTGACATCATATTTGCATTCACTATAGAACTAGAGAAGTCAATACACAACTGTGTGCCCCTAAATCATTAAATGAGAAGTATTCTTTAGGTGATTGAATAGGACCCATCCTCACATATGTAGAATGTGATTACTCTAGAAATGATAATGGATTTATATATTGTGTGCACAAATGTTACACATATCTTTGATATAAAATGTAGTTCCTAGCCATACTTACACATGATGATTGTTACATTTTTACAGTATGCCACGTGCAATATGAATCTAATATACTGACAAAAGTTAGACTCATTTGTGTTTAAACGTGCACTCGCATATTAAATGTGCATCATTGATATAATAGTTGAACTTGCCTTTACTAGGCCTCGGTCTTCTCTCTGCATAGAATACTGTTTTCCATTTTTGCTGACATGACTTTTCCCTTGCAGGTATTCCCACGCATTGTTAGTTTGAGAACAGATACAAAGCTGTATTAGCGACAGAGAGATGCCTGACAAAAAGACCTTGACGGAAGAACTTGGAGAGCCAGAGAGTAACTGAGGAGTCCTATTCAGCAATGTTGCCACATGGGTTGGTGGAACCAGGACGATGTTGTTTCCCTGTTCAGTGTGGGATAATATTCCAATGTTTCAGTTTACAACTTGAGAATGGAAAAGGACAATGGACTCTCTAATGATGCTTGCAGATGGGTGCTGCTCAGGAGACTCTTGTGCTAAAATCTATTGTTCATATCGTTTGAGTTCAGAACCTTTCCAGACCTTTTGGAGTACTTTCTTTTGACTTTGAGAGGTTTAGACCTCTACGCTTATTCCCTTATTGACCGAGCTTCTGCAATGCTGACACCTTCCCTTATTTAATTTACTTCCTATACTTTATTTTTGTCACTTCCCGTACTTTCCTAGATTTTCCTATTTTTCTGCAGTTCTGTGAATTAGGAGATTCCTTAGACCAATGACCCATCGTCTTAGTTTGGACTTTAACATAGATGATTCTAGATTTACTCATGTATAGAAGAGAGGACAGAAACCTCTTCTCTGAACATCAAATATTGATGTTAATATTTTGTATTGCTGTGACTAAACTTCTTGTTTGTTTGATACTGGTTCGCCTAAACGTCTTTAGGAGGTTAGGTTTCCTGGTTGTTGTTCGGTATCTTTATAGCATGGTGCTAAGATTTGTGTACCTTAACTTGATTGCTAATTTGTAATAAACCTTCTTAACCTTAGTCACTGATTCCTGGGTTTTATTGTGTAGCCAAATTGGTTACACTGTAAAATGAAATTGGTTGATGTAATATTAACTCTCCTCAACTTCCACTCGGCTAAAAAGGTACACTGGCGGACGTATGGTAAGGGAGTAGGCCGAAATGCTGCATCATATAAAAGTAGAAAAAAACTTATGGGCACAGTAAATTGAATATTGAAATGCTTTATTGACAATGGCAACATGAGCAGTGAATCATTACAAGTATCAATGAATCTCATAGAATGATTGTATTGGCAATGCCAAAGTTAACAGTAAATAATCACATTTATTAATAATTGTCATTGTAAGATGGTACCATCATTAGTGATTTTAATAGTGTTTATCATGACACATTTCTGCTTTTATTATTGTGATGACCACCTGACAAATCAAGTAGGCATAATTATTTTTTATAACTACAGCCCACTATATTGTGTCTTGTACATGTGGGGCATGTTAGGATTTTGGACTTCAGGGCTTGCTAGGGGTGTAACTGTTAAGAAGTTATCACCCTCGGTATTCCCACCTCCCAACTTGTATTTATTTGTGAATTAATAAGTAGTTTGAGTAGTGTGTGAGTAATAAGCACTTTTTCATTGATAAGTTAAAGGGCTAACTGAACAATGCTTTTTTGTTGTTTGTTTTGTGCCTGTGGACTGGAGTGGTTGCCCACACCACCTCCATTGGGAAGGCTCTGCCTTGCTACTCGGAGAGAGTCAAGTGCAACAACGGGGTGCTTGGTTCCCAGTAGACCAAAGCTCTCACATCATTCCCAAAGAATAATTCATTTTCATGCAATTTTACAAACAACTTTTTTTTTGCCCATTAAAATTGGCTCCGGTATCCCACCCTCGCGAAAGTGGTGCAAAAACGTTGGACATTTGTGATTTGGTGGAGCATTCCCAGACAAGTAAAAATTATAGATCTCTTATTCTGACTCCAGCTATCCATTTGATTCTGCCCTATGGGCAATAAAGAGACATCATTACATCTTTACATAAGCAAACAATACATCCTCCTACATTTAGACCTCACTCTCTGGATCCCTTCCCTTTTGTGAAAAGGTTGCCATCGCCTTTGAGGTGTCTGCTAGATAGTAATGTTTTGCGACTGCATTTCAGTCGCAAAAAATTAATAATACCACAAGGAATCGCTATTTTGAAGGGACACCCCAAACATAACCGTTCCAAATTAGCTAGTCCTTATAATTTTGCTAAACCCATTTAGTGATACAGTAACATGTTACTAAATTGCTTAATGGGTTTATTACATTCGAAAAAACACATTTTCTTGTCGCAGACTCTATGATTTACCCAATCGCAGGACTTGCGACAAAAAAGTATGTTAGTACTTCTGGGCCACAGTTCTGCTTCAGCAGTCCAATCATATGACAAATGATTAGAGAATACATACCAAAACCATTATTTATATCTTCAAATATGGGAACGTGCGCCCTTTCCCCAAACTCGTCGGGATGATGCACAAGAGCATCTTTTACAGTCTCATACCCTGCGAGCACCACCATTTTCTTCATTCCCAACTGGATACTGAAAACTGAGCCATATTTCTTGGATAACTGAAAAAAAGAAAAAAGCGTGCAATTCACAATCTATGAAATAAATATAGTTCAACCTATTTCTCTGACTATATATATCTGTTATGTTGTGCTAATAAGATTTATGAAGCAGAAATACACCGTTTAGTTTCATGGTGCTGGGGCAAATACTGTGAAGGGCCAAAGAGAAATAAGGAAACAGAATAACCATGTATGGTATCTGGGCTCTGATGTATAAAAGCCACACTTGGACAGATTAGAATTAAGGTTTTGATTCGAGCAATAACCAGTCTGGAAGCAGTGGTCTATGCAGCTTCAGGCAGCATCCAAATGCCGCCCCAAGAACTTGCACACCTGTTCCAGACCTAGAACATTACATAGCAGGCAGGAACAAAGAGCATCATAATACAAAGAACAACATAAAATAACTAATAACCACTACCAAAATAACCACATTAAAAATAAACACACAGCAAGGATACCACACCCCTTCTCCCCAAAGGAACAACAAGCAAAAAAATTATATACGATGAACAACTTAAGACAGAATGTAATCTCACAATTTTCTTGTGTTACTCCACCATATGTTTCACAGAATAATTTTTCAGAATTATATATATACTCAGTACCATCACAGCTAGTGTCTTCAGCATCCTCAAACACTTCATCACAAACTAGCAGCTCTTCGGACAACCAGGTATTTCCATGATTGCCAACATGTCGGCCTTCAGACAGCCTTTGGCCTTCAGACAACAAGTTGTTTCTCAGATCTCCTTAACCAAACTTCACTAAAACTGCTCACACTAATCTTTCCAGCCATTCATAAATTATCTTAACACGTTTCCTCCTCTAGTACACCCTGAGTATCCTTTGATTCACAAGCCTAAAACACTTGTGGTTGATCCTCAGTAACTTTAGGTATATAAAGATTTGAACATCATCTACCATCAGCCACCTGTGCTAATCCTTTTGTAACAATTTAAACACACAAAGGTCCTTCATAACCAAAAGCCAATTTACCACCTTTACCATCCTTGTGTTTAGTTTAAAAGTAGCCTCCAACTGAAACAATGACTCCTGTGGTGCACATTCTACATTCATAATATTTGTTTCATTTTCCCTTGTTTATGAGTTGCTCTGTTCCTACCTTCCTCAACAGGAGTGCAATTCTTTGACATGCTAGTGCACTCCAATAACCAATTGATTAATAACTTTGATTCAATGCAACTTCATATCATTATTGAGCCGACGAGGGAAATTTTATTATTTATTTAATTTTCCCTCGTTGTCGTCTGTCGAAATGCCCCCCACCCGGCCTCACCACTCTTACCTGCATGGGTGGCGGCTGTTTTTATACCTCAAAAACTCATCCATCTTATGAGAAATTAGCTGTACACCATTAACTGTAGCTCCTACGATTTCAAACATACCTTTTAAAAACTGAACATCACTGGTGGCAAATTCAACAAAAGAAAATAAATCCATTGTGAAAAATTGTCTAAAATGACAATTAGGAAATGCTCTCTTGTGGTAAAGCAAATACCTGTTGAGTAAAATCGAAAGCAAATTTCTCCCAAGCAAATCCCGTAAAAAGGCACAATATTTAATGATGTGTTATGTGTTTTCCAAAGGTTGTAGTTAACACACACTACAAATATGCACACAATTCCCAACCATTTTGTCCATCATTGGCCACCAAAAATGTTTTCTCATAATTATCATGTAGTAATATGGCCATTATTCACCATTGTAATATGGCCTAAAAATTGCACCGAGTCTCATAGCACATACTTCTTCCTTTACTACACATTTACAACCTGATACAAAAGGTTTTATTACAAGAGCATCATCAATTAATTTTCTCAGTTTGTCAAACGTCACCTGTGACACACCATGTCATATAAATTAATGTTTTTGTTTTAAGATTTTCATCATCTTTATCAACATTTTTATGGAGCAAACATTATAATCACACAGTCATAAGAGCTACCTTTTTCTTTGGATGCGGTACTTGTACAATTGCATTGACAAGGTCATTTTTAGGTTTGATTCATTACGGAGTGATACAGTGATCCAAATATTCAAGTGATGGTGTTATACCTCGTTCTTTCAAAATTCCTAGACTCAGATTTACAAAAATGGATGCAATGCTGCATTGTGTCAAAAAAGGTTGTGCTGCGTTCCACAACTTTTATTGTCCCATGAATGCCCCAGTTTTTCCAAATGCTACACTACGACGCAAAGCTATGTGTTGTGCCAGAGCACTGCATAATGCAACTTGCAACTGTGTTCCACAAATCAGACTTGCCTGCCGCGAGGCGGTATTGTATCGCACAAAGTTCATTTGCTTTCTTTTTACATTAAAAAACAAAGCAGATCTCATGAAACATTTCCCCACTATCTCCATGGCAAGGCAGGAGGATGCTACCATCCAGGAGGGCGTTTTTCAAGTAAGAGGCACGTCCAGGAGGGTAGCAGAAAGAAGAAGTTGAATTACACCAAAAAGGAAAATTAGATTTTGAGTTGAGAGGTGACAAAGCATGAGAAGAATCTCCTTGTTACCTCCAAATTGCCATTATCCAAGAAAGAAGCTTTACGAGATCAGTAGCTGAGGAAATCAATGCAGTAGTCTATGACACAGGATTGTTGTAGAACGCAAGAAAGGGTGTCATGATTACACGCACAGCACTAAGGAAAAACTGGCAAAAATGTGAAAGCTGCAATGAGAACTGGAGGAGGGCTAGACATCCATGAAGACTTGGCGCCAATGGAGAAGCAGGTTGCAGCACTCATTGGACAAGTGTAAGTGTAAAAGATACTTCTACCTAGTACCCGTCCGCACAATGAACATTGTTTGTCAAAGTATGTGCTCGAGTATATGAAATATGTATTGAATGTGGGTAGTTGTCTTGTACATTTTATTTGTCTGTTACATATTTGGCTGCCAGTCAAAATACACCCACAGTGTTGCTTGTGATGGTCCTCTTCTTTAAAAACAATGTTTTCTAATGTGATTATGGTTATAACAAAATTATTGTTGCTTACTTTCAATGTAAGCCATACCATCAAAATCTTAAACAACATAATGTACCATTTAGAATTTATCCATAGCTGCATATATGTGAAAGGTCCAGTTCTGTCTACACCACTGTTGCTTGTGTCCTACCTTTCACAAATGTTTGATTTATGGTGGGCAATAAGCTCACAAAATGATAGCCAGATGACCTCAACCTTACTTTTCCAATGTCCATTTATTGTTTGAAGTATTGTAGACCCCACGAGTCCTGAAATATTTCTCCAAAGGATCCCGAAGCAGTAGTGCACCCTGAATAAATATTTTCTTCACCTTCATTGTTGGTCCCTAACATTTTGTTAATTGATTATGCCCTGATACATGTGATCTTAATGGACAACAGGTACCTCCATGTCCCTGGTTCTATGACATATTGAAATATAAGCTCATGACATTACACTGAGCCCGTCGGAAGTGCCGCGGACAGTCCCTCCGCCTGATGCCTCCGCCCGCCACATCGTAATGCGGCGGGCGGACCACAGGGGCAGATGTTGGTGGGTCCGACACTGACGAGGCATCGGTGTCAGACTCACTGACTTTGTCATGAGCCCCAAAGTTTTGAGATGAGAGAATTAACATTTAGATGTCTTGTACAAATAGGACAAGCTGGAAATCCATGAATCTGTAAGTAAACTTTTCGATAAGACGTGGGTTTAATCTCTAATATTTTTAGTATTCTCAAATAAATAAAAGGTGAATCAGGTTAAGATTTGAAGTGTTAAGTGTTTCCAATTGATGGGATTATAGAAGCCTGATAACTCCAAGTGGTCCAGAACACAGCCGCCCGCCTTGTCCAGAATATGCCAGCCAGAACTGCCTCTCTCCACCTCTTGCACTCACACCATTGGCTTCCTATATGGAAGAGAATCACATTCACGATCTGTTGTATAGTACACAAATCACTGAATGGCACAGGGCATAGTTATCTGAGAGCAAAACTCATTCCGTACCTGCTGAGCAGATATTTGCGATCTGGGGTGAAATCTCTTCTCATTATACCTTGTTTTAGCAAAACAAGCTCGGGGGGTAAAGCCTTCTCTTACCTGGCTCCCCGTTACTGGAATAATCTACCCTCTCACCTTCGGAAGTGCACAGATCACCTTCACTTTGGAAAGCTTCTTAAAACTGAGCTTTTCAGAGACTAATACTGCCTACCTGAAGATCACAGTAGCGCGGAGATACCCCTTCCGGGGTGATTCATGCGCTTTACAAATTATATTAACATAAAATATCATAACAATGGCTAACTAGTATAATTCATGTCGGATAAAAAAGTTATGAGAGAGAAGCAACTTCATTAAAGCCAGAAAGAAACCATTATTGTCAACATTGAATGAAAGTAGCAAAGGGAATTTTGTGACTATTTCAACAGTACCAGAAAGTTTCTTACGGAACCCATTCATCATGACCGAGAACTCATTCAGAAAAGTATAGCTTAATTTGCAAAAAAATAAAATAAGTGCAGGTGTTCAAAGTGTTTCTTAGGAGGCCGCCACCCACTTCCTCTACAGTGTTTCACCCTATTTCTTCCTTTGACGTGGCCGACTTTCACCACTGAAGAGGCCCACTTCTGTCGTTGGCACCACCTAATCCCACCACTGGCATTACCAACTGGCTGTAAAGACAGTGCCCAAGCCTTTTGTGCTCTCACTGCCCCTCTGGCTAGTTCTACGTTTGGTTGAGCCTCTCCTGAAATCTGTCTCTTTATAAAATCAGGAAAAGCAGATGATATCAACATAAAAATAATACAAAACCTACCAAAAACTAAACTTTAGAATTTTTTCTAGAAAGGCTTCTTGTTTCTACTAAACACCAAATGAGTGTATTTATCACTTTGTACCAATGAAGCGTCTCAAAGAATTGAAGACAAAGCATTAACCTTAGATGCTAAAATAGGCAAATGGGATACTATCTAGTGGCTGAATTCCACATATAACACCAGGAAGCCTGGGATGAATGCCGGCTTCCCTGCTTGACAAAATTGTGTGATCTAAGGCAATTACCTGATTTCACTGTGCCTCCATTTTCTTTTTAATCACACCTGCGAGCACCTTGAAATAAATCAATTTAATATGTGCACTATAAAAAACCCTTCTTATACAGGTTTTATTAGATGTTTAATTTCATTCATCATAACAATCTAGACCACATACAGCGTCATGAGGCTCTTCTAATAAATGTCACTCAAGAAAGTGATACAATCTAATGTACTAAAGTAAAAAGCTTCTGTCTGTTAGAGAAATACAGTGGCCTATTTACAGGAGGCCTGCTCCGGTGGAACATCACTTTTTTTGACGCTACTATGGCGCAGGCCTCTCATCCATATCTATAAAGCGATGTAAAGCCACCCTGTGTGGCTTTGAGTGGCCTCATAGATATGGAGTAAGGCACTGCAGCGCAAATCGTTGCGTTGCCTTACTCTGCATCAAGGAAGCATTCCATGGGCATTGCGGTGAGTGTTCCCTTGCAAAACCCATGTGTTTTGACGCTGCCTCAAATTTACAAAATCATGTAAACCTGGGGCAGCGCCAAAACCTTACGCCTCCCCAGAGCAGGCGTAATGAGGAGACATTTTTTCATTTCACCTTGTTTTTTCTTCGAGGGTACCCCTCCCTTAACAAAAACGATCCTGCCAACAACGAAGACACCCTTGCACCATGGTGCAAGGGTGCCTGCTTTGGCGTTGGGCACCAAATTGTGTGCCGGCACTGGCTGAAAGGACAGGAATGCACTGTATCTCGTAAATATGGTGCATTCCTGCCCTTTCAAATTGGCGTAGGGCACCGCAGCAAAAAGACTTGCCCTATGCCAGAGTATTTACTATATTTCTACCTCAACATTTAGGGTATCATTTACAATGATTTGACACAGGACAGCGCTGCAAGTGTTTTTCCTGCACTGCCCTGTACCAAATTGTAAGGGCAGGAATGCACCATATTTACGAGATGTGGTGCATTCCTTTCCTTTCTCCCAGGGCACAATATGGTGCACAGCGCCAATGCTGGCACCCTTGCAAGATGTCTGCATTGTTGGTAGGATTATTTTTGTGCAGGAAGAGACACCTTCCAGCACAAAAACAATCCATGGAAGCATTTTCCTTTTCCTATGTGTGCTGCAGAATGCAGCACACATAGAATGAGGACAGAACGAGGAGACATGCGCATATTTTGCCTCGTTATATACAGTTTACAGATCCTTATAATATCTGGCAAAGCATCGAAACCCATTGGTGTTGTGTGGGAACACCCAAAGCAACACCTCCTTGACACAGTGTAAGGCAACACACCGACTGTGTTGCCTTACACCATATCTACTACGCCATGAAATGCCATGCAAAGTGGCTTTGCGTGGCCTCGTAGATTTGAGTCTGCACGATCAACATGCAAGCCAAATATTTCCATGGATCATTTCATGTCATGGCTTTCTATAATAACAATCCATTGTGACATTTTACTCCCTTGTTCATGAGCCCGAGCTGCTGTGGCTTCACTGGTGCGAGGAACAGGATCAATCATAGAGCCAACCACTAACCAGGGAGATCCAAGCCAGAGCCGAGCCAAGGGTCTGGCTCAGATCTTAGAGCCGGTGCACAAGCCGAGCCCTGAAAAAATGCTGTATGTAAATCATACAACAATCCACGTAAAATATGGTAATTTCTCTTCAAAGTTCGAAAAAATGTTTTTCTTCAACATGTGTAAAGTTTTATATTATTAGGGCACATTATTGCATGCACTCAGAAGTACTTTTTAAAAATGATCATTTTGTACCCACTCACATATTCGAAAGTGCTTTCATATATGATAATTGTTAGACCTGGCATCTTTTAGCGTGGTTTCCCCAGCCTTTTTGTTTCTGACCTCCTATTTTAACTGTGTGTTGAATATCGTTTTTGCTGGTTTTAGGACTCTGGGCACTTTACCACTGCTAATCAGTGCTAAAGTGCCTGTGCTCTGTGTCTAGAATGTAATGGCATTTGGTTTCTCCATGATTGGAATATTTAATTTAATAATAATTCCGTAGTACAGTGTACTACATGTACCCAGGGCCTGTAAATCAAATTCTACTAGTGGGCTTGCAGCACTGATTGTGCCACCCATGTAAGTAGCCCTTCAAACTTGTCTCAGGCCTGCCACTGCAGAGCCTTTGGGGTAGTTTTCAACTGCAATGTCGACCTGGCAAGTGCACCCAGTTGACAGGCCCAAACCTTCCCTTTTAGTACATGTGAGGCACCCCTGAAGTAGGCACTAGGTAGCCCCATGGGCAGGGTGCAGTGTATTTAAAAGGTAGGGCATGAGCTTTTGCGATTTACATATCCTGGCAGTGAAAAACTGTGAAATTCGTTTTTCACTACAGCAAGCCCTATCTCTCTCATAGGTTAGCATTGGAGCTGTCTTGTAATATTTTTACAAGTGTATCTTCCAAATGGGAGCAGATGGAAAATTGGAGTTTAGTGTCTCTAGATTCACCATTTAAAAACACACCTTTTAGTGAAGTTGGTTTTTAAACTGCAAGTCTGAAAATGCCACTTTTACTTTTAGAAGAACGGCATTTTCTTACTTAACCATTCTGTGCCTCTGCCTGTCCCTAGAATATACGTCTGGATTGGATGACAGTTGGGCTTTGTGAATTCACTCTAGAGAGTCATACACAAAGGGAGCTGAGGTGTGCCCTGCGTATCCTGATGGCCCATCACCAGACTGATGGGTCTTCCTGAGCTACAGTGGTGGGAGGAGCTGACACCTGAATAGGGTTGTGCCTGTCCCCACACAAACAGCGCACAGCCACCCTGTAGTGTGTCTGGAGCCAGGACCAGGATGGGCAGGGTCTTATACACTACAAAGACCTTTCTTTGAAGTCTCCCTACTTCAAAAGCTTAAATTGGTGAAAGTACTGGACCTGTAACACCATATACTCGGAACACTTCTGGACTGAGGACATTATGCCAGAAAGAAGAGCTGTTGTGCTGCCAGGCGGGACTGCCACTTTGCTATTACTTTGCTGGGTTGGCCTGCTGCCTGCTGCTTCTGGCCTGGGAGTGAGGGGACTGGACTTTGCTCTCTGAATCCTGCTTTCTAAAGTTTCTGCAAAAGCTTGAGTTCAGTTTGCCTCCTGTGTCAGTGCCAACAAATACTTCACCTGTAGCACCTGGGCTCCTCTGCTGAGAGCCCTACTCTGCTAAGTGATGCCATATCCAGTTCCTGTGCCCTTGGAAGTGAGTTTGTTGTGCTAAACAGAGAAGAAACCAGCACATTGACTTCGAGCGTCACTTCAGGACCCCTGCTGCTCTTCGACACTGCAGCGCTATCTGCTTCAGAGAAATGGTCCCCACTCCATGCAACGACTGCAACTTACAATGCAGACCCTGATACCACCATAGTGTCTCCGAAGAACCACCACAGCAGGAGTCTCAAGTACTGTGTCACCGACGTCCATGACGCCCGACTCTGCTGCAGTACCTGTGGCCCCGTGGTGTGACATCGACACAGCAAAGTTGACGCCTTGTGGCTTGACCCTCAGAGCTCCATTGACACCGCACCGCCATTGGAACTGATGAATCGCTGCAAACCCTGCATCACCTCCCCTGCATCCTGCAACGTTCCCAGGCATCCGCATCTCAATGACTCTGCAGCGCCTCCAGAAACCAATGCCTCGCTTGCTTCAGTGATGCCTCACCTCCATTGTGCAATGCACGACCCCTGAGCGCCAACGTGCATAGCAGTAAGGAACCAACGCCACACCTGCCTATGTGATGCCTCTCCTCCCCAGCGCTGTGCACCGTCTTTGGTTCTCATCGTTTCTAAGGTACTGTACTGAGGTCAGTGCAACTCGGTATTCGCCCCCACTCCAAAATGATCGGCCTGAACTTGTGGATTCGACTTTGTCAAGCACATCAAGACTAGACCCGGCCAGAGCTATTGTGTTCTAAGCACTATAATTGCATTTAATATAAAAAAAACTCATATCTTGATTTGTGTATGTTGGATGTTAGTCGTTTTGGTCATGTTTTACTAAGATACATTTTGCCTATTTTGCCTATTTTCTAAACTGGTGTGGAGTATGTTTGTGGTGTTTTCACTGTGTTACTGTGTATGTGTACAAATACTTTACTCATTGCCTCTGGGGTTAAGTCTGACTGCTCTGTACCAAGCCAACAAGGGGGTGAGCACAGGTTATCTTTGGTGGGTAACGTACTCACCTTGACTAGGATTGTGAGTCCCTACTTGGACAGGGTGCATACCTCTGCCAACTAGAGACTGCATTCCTAACAATATTGACGAAACAAAGTTTTGGTGAAAACAAATATGTGCTTAGCATCACACAATTTAAGCAGATACTTTCCTTATGCTACCTCTAGCTAATATGGAACTGGATATGAAATAGCTACTTAAAGCCCTACTCAACTAAGGCTGAATGCCTCCTCTTTGTTAACAGCATCTAACAGGCACAAATTCACACTTAACTATCCAACATTCACGCAGATGGCTTTATCCACTTGCTGACAACCTTAATTCACTCAGAATCACACTCTACACAGACGTCCCCTTCAAAGAACATATCACAACAAAATACAAGAAAGCCTGGTATCAGCTCTCCTTTTGAGGAAAGTAAAATACTCCCTACTCCTCACTGACTTCAAAATACCTGTTTTAAGCACAATTAAGGCACTGCTCTGCTCAATAGACTCCCAGTCATCACATTAGCTATTGAAAGGCATCGTAAATGTTGCAGAATGTTCCATCAAGAATTTTTAAAACACAGTCACAATGAAGAAGCTACATTGCCTCCCCTTCTAGGCTTCCATTATTTTCAAGACTAAACGCTTTGTCTACAAAGCCATCCAGAACAACACCGCTGAATACATGATCAAGACATTAAACACCACTGGAAGACAGTTAAACTCTAGGTTTTTGGAAATTGTCGACTAGAGATGATGAATTTCAAGGTTGCACAGATCAAAAGACAGATCTCATTGGAATGCTGAGAGCTCCATTGAAGACAACGGAGCTGCAGTGGCGTAGATAAACTGGTATAGGCCCACTGCTCTCAACATTTCAGTGTCCTAATTCATAGCCTATGACTTTCTCTTTCCCCTGCCTCTTGAAAATATATTAGTTAGGCAGAGGAAAAAGAAATGCAGAGGCCATGCATTCACCCTTCCCCCCTCCTATAGCTTAGTAGTACTAGGGCTTCAGATGAAGGGGGGCGAATGCTGCTCAGCTCCCGGGTCTCCCTGGCTTGGCTGAACTACAAAAAGCAGTTCAGCCAAGCCTGGGAGAACCAGGGGCTGACAACAGCCTTTTTTCACAGCTCTTGCTGTGAATGTTCTACGGCTAACAGCTGTGGCCCTGTGCGCGACTGTAGAACATTCACAGCAACAGCTGTGAACAAGGGCTTTAGAGCTGAGGGATTTTCAACCCCCTCGGGCTCTGTGAGGCCTTTGTTTTACTAATTAGATCATTCTGCCCTGATGGGGCGGGATGTTCTAATAGCTATATACCCTGCCCTAGCTGGGCTAAACTGGCCATTAAAGGCCCGCTCCCTTGTTAAAGGCCCTTGCCTTCGGCTCGGGCCTTTAACACTGGAGCTGGCCTTTAATTGCCGGTATAGCCTGCTTCAGCAGGCTATAAAGCTATATTCAGAAATGCAAGAAAGAACTGATTAAAAGACAAGGTTTATCCATCAACAAACCTAGGTTATAGAGCAGTATCCTCACTGATATCAGAATTACTCCACCCACCTACTGAAAGAAACTGAAGACGCATTTCTTCAAAGGCCACTATCATCCTATTCATCAGAATCCTGCATAATATCTATCTCTTGTTCATGATCTTTAGTTGTATATTGAGCTCTAGTCCCCTGTTCAGCGCTCCAATGCACAAACACATACCAGATGTACAAGCTAAATATGAAAAGGCAATAACTCATGAAGGCTGATGCTCCTGTTCTGTTCAGTTAAATGTAAATAATTAAAAAGTGCAGAGTACGAAAAATAAACTATTACAGAATTTTAAAAAAAAGTCGTAATGATGCCTGCATTTCAATGTCCCCGGGCCAGAAGAACAAATATGTTTTTTTTTAAACTTTGGAGCTAAACCATAAGCATTTTAATACAGAACAAATAGCGCACAATTTCCAATAAAACACATTTAAAAAAAGTTGCTACATTTTTAGAAAATATTTTAACATTACATGTATATATATATATTACATGTATTTGATATATATAAAATACATAACCAACCCCACTCTGCTTTATTTAAATAGAAAAGATTTTGAAAATATATTACTTCAAGGTGAGATTTTAGCTTTTTAAATGTGCTCAAAAATCTGGACAGCTGCTGACCACATACATTGTGTTACCCCTGAAAAATAACATTAAAGATAACATTAAAATGTATTTATGGGCCCTCTGCTGCCTTAGGGCCTGCCCTCACCACAGGACACAGAAAACTCAAGACCTGGCTCTTCGACAGAGATGTCGCGTCCGCAGCGCCCGGATACCCCTTGGGGTGACAGTGATGCGCTATACAAATGCTGATTGATTGATTGATTACAAGTTGCATGATAATAGTGGTGTGCCAACCATTGTAAACACAAATACCATGCAAACACCCACCCCCTGTACAGTGTAATGACGTGTTAATCCGACACGGACTGGGGGCCTATTTTTTCAGATCAAATTGCTCACAGAATTCTCTATTTTATAGGCATTAATGCTCCCACTTACCACCTGCTCTGAGTAAGTTGTAAATGGGAGAGGGACTAAGTGGGGCTGGGCAAATGGAGGGGTTTAGGGAGAGTGTCAGCCGACAGGGCAGGCTGGTGCCAGACAGGGAGCAGACATCTATAATTCCCCCATGCCATAGGAGGATATTAGACAGGAGCTTAGCTTTAGAGGGGGATGTTTGGGGTGCAACACCCCCCAAATAAATACATTCTTGGAGTGGTAGTTGGGTCTGAGTCGGGACTGCTCTCTCTGTGTTAATTCTTGTCATCCTGATTTAACTATGAGTTTTTAAGTCATTTTTTTGGTTCGGGGATATAAATATATTTAGGCTTAGATTTCTAATGATTTTGAATCGGGGTCACTTTTTTGACAAAGCCCGACACAAAATCCTTCTTGGTATTTACAAAGCCATGCAAATGTCGATTTGAATTTGCTTTGTAGGGAAAAGAAACACAAGGAAGCACAATGTGCTGCTTTGGGTTACTAAGCATCAGGTAGGCTTTCCATGGGTGGTGCATGGGCATTTCCATACACCCCGCCCATGGACTTTGACGCACACCTACATTTATAAAGAACTGTAGACATTGGTTTGTGCCAAAATGGCTTAACAAGGAGAAATACCTGTATTTCTCATCGTTATTTCCTCTTTGTAGGTGTACTGCATTCTGCAACATATATACAAAGAGGAGGAAGTCTCCACAGATAGTTTTAGTGCTATCCTGACCATAAGCAAGACACCCTTGCACTATGGCACAAGGGTTCCTGCATTGGTGCTAGGCAGCCTAATGTGTGGCACTGCATCAGGAGAGCAGAAATGTGCCATTCCTTTGAAGAAATGGCACATTTCTGCTCTCTTCAGGTGACGCAACACAGTGCAGTATCTTTTATTACCCCCCCCCCCCCGAATGTCTATAACTGAGTTACCCCCCTGGGGTCATTTAGTGGCCGAGCTGCGCCTCTCCACAAAGCCTACCCCCAATCTGAATTAGATTATGCCGATTGCATATTTGTGCCACCTGCAGGTCACATATCCAATCAAAACCAAATCAACCTTTCATGCCTCTTTTTGACTTTGCTAAACTGAAAATTGTTAAGGCTGGGAAAAATGTACAGCTTTTAGTAAAGCACCAGGTGATCATTTATTTCATGGTTTACAATCTCTAAATATCAGTATTATCACAAAGAGGAATACCACTGCCAGCATTTCTAGTACTCTAATGAGCAAAGGAACTTTTCAATAAAGGTTCGATAAAAATGTGAATGATTAGAAATGGTTACAGCAAACGAAAAAGGAAATTGATGATAAAGAAGCATAGGATAGAACAATTGTATATTGTTAATATCTAAGAGAAAGATTTTCATTGCAGTGCACGTTTCATAGCCATGGTGTGCATTCTAAAAATGAATGTAAACATACGCTTGGAAAACGTTTGTATTACAGATTGCTTAAGTGTCTCAAGGGCAATACAATTTATTTCAACTTTATCTTTCACATATATTATTGAAATACTGCTTCCAAGCAACATGGGGGAGATGTATGCCCCTCGACTTCCAGTCTGCGTGCATTCCAGAATTTGAGCTGATGGTTGCAGACCTCGGGACTGAGATTTATTTTTCATCTTCAGAGCAAAAAAGATAAAAGACAGAAAAGGGAGGAAGAAGGAGGAGGCAAATATACAAAAAGTGTGACAATGGGAGAAAGCAGAGAAGAAAAAGAATGGGCAGGATTGAGATCAAGAGACCAAAAGAGAAAGGTGGTGGATGAAAGAGGCATAAGGCAAGGCCAAAATTAGGCAGCCTATGTGTTCATCAACCACTCAGGCAGGGGAGTAGCAAAGATGTCATAGGGCCAAGTGCCAGCAAGGAAAATAGCCCCTTTGACTGCTGGTGGGGTAGTAAAATACCTTTGGGCCCCTGTGCACTGCACCTGCTGCACCAATGGTAGCTATGCCCCTGCCCTCAAGAGGACAGGGGGCAGACTGGTAATTTTTTTAGACACTAAGCACTGCTACATGGTAAGAATTTACAAAGTCAAATAGAATTTTGAATCCATTATCTAATCGTGCTGTGAAAGCTGCACACTTTTACTTTAAAAATGTGGTCAGAGGAAGGTGAACTTTTTACCTCTACGAAGGTTTTCTGTGGTCTCCTGAGGTCTATCAGATGTAGGTTTCCAATCAGTGGGAGAGGTCTTGGCCCAGGTGGAAAATTATTGGCGATGCTCCTCTTCCAGGCATCGGTAGTGCTTTTTACACTAATAAAGATATACAAAATAATCAAAAGAACTATAATAAATCCCGTCAGATACATTTCCCCTGGGGCGGTAGAGGCACAAGTGTAAATACAAAAAAAAGCAGCTGTGTCGGTGTATCTATTTATATTCTTTCACCTGGAAATAATTAATTAATTTCACTTGGGGAGCTTCCAGTCTTCCTCCCCCTTCAAGCTCTTGTGCAGAAACTCCAGGGACAGTACATGCTGTCTCATTATTAACAAAACGAAGGGCATGCGATGGCTGCAAAATGTTGCTTTGTATGTGCAAAGGTTCATCTACTTACAGTACAATAGGCTGATGTTGCAGGTCACTGTTTGGAGTACACCGAGCACCTACCATTTATCTCCACAGCTAATGCTGTGCTTGTCATTGGTCTTCACAAAGCTGTGTTTATGCTCTTCAAAGTCATGTTCACCATACTGGTCAACTACTTGTCATTACAGTAAACGTTTTTAAAAGAAGAGGCGCTTTCAGTGGCATTGAACAGGGTCCACGACTCACAATGTGGGTAGATATGGGGCACAGCCTGCACGATACCATGACTTTGGTTTTCATATTGGAAGGGCTAGATTGGATTAGCTTTAATTTTCAGATAAGGCCCCGACCAAGTGCGTCACAGTAGCAACACACTTTGCCTAAAGGAGATACAGTGGGCCTCATTTATCAGGTCCTACCGGCACTTTTGCGCCACCCGAGCGTCACTTTTTTGACGTTCTGGTGGCGCAATGTGCCACAGCATATTTATAAGGCCACGTAAAGCCACTTTACATGACTTTTCATGGCCTTATAAATATGTGCCCCTTTCACGCAGAAAACTGCGTGAAAGTGGCTTTCCATGGGTGTTGCTGTGGGTGTTCCCACACAACAGCCACAGAACCTGAAACATTTTCAGATTTACAAGCAATCGTAAACCTGGGACACCTGGGAATGCGTAAGAATCTAGCGCCACCCCAAGGCTTAAACTTAAGACCAAAACTTAAGTTTAACTGAGACAAAATCCTAACTTTACGACTTTCAGTATTCACAAAGGGCATTTAGGAGTAGTAAAGTTAGGAATCCTAACTTTACTACTCCTAAAAGTTAGGATTCCTAACTTTACTACTCCTAAATGCCCTTGTGAATACCGAAATTCGTAAAGTTAGGATTTTGTCTCAGATTGCTTTTGTTAATCGGGCCCAGGAATGTTTTTTCACAGAGTCGTTCTGGGTGACATCAGATAGAGAGTGAGAGAGAAGCTCATTTTTTCAATGACGTCACTCAGAACCCGAGGTGAAAGCAACCCCTTTTCATTTACTTTTTGCCCATTTATACCTTTATGTTATGTATGCCCCCCAAAACCAAATGCCCCTGCTTTCAACTGCTACTCAGGGGTAGAGGGGTGATGGAAGGAGCAATGCACAATATGACCTCTCCTCCCTGTCTCAAAAGAAAAAGAGCAAATCCCTGGCATCTTGCCACCCACTCACACCACCCTCTGAGGCTTCCTTCCTTACGTTTTGCTCTCCGCTCTCCACTGGAGCAGAGAGTCACGGTTGACCTGACCTGCTCTCAGAAAGCCCTGTCAGGCCAGTATGAAATCCCTATATGACTTAGCAGCCGTGGGAAACAACCTTTTCTTCTCACTTGCTTCATCATAGCTGTGAATAGTGCGATTTCTTTCTGTATTTATGCGAGTGACGCCCACTGAGAGCCATAAATTACAAATAAAATAAGATCCCAGTGGTAATTGGAGTTATTCAGTATACTGGCTCAGAGATAATGTAGCTACAGTGAAATTCAGATTCTCAGTGTGTTGCATTCTGTAATGTAGGTGGGGAAACTAGTCATGGAGTGAAGAGTTTTATCTAGCCTTGTTTTGAAGATCTGGAAGAAGGTGCAAGTACGGAGAAAGGTGGGATGAGTATTATACATTTTTGCAGGCGTATCCAGAGAAAGTTTTTTTCAGCAAGGATGGTTAAAATGCAGTCTTACAGTCTAGAAGGTAATGCTTTACAGGTGAGACATGCGATTTAATAAGTGAAGAGGCATGAAAGGGATGGCTGGTATAAAGGACAAAGGACAGGGGAGATCAGCTCAAATTTCCTGTAGTTGGTGACATGCCTTGCTGTAGAGTTTAGAACTGCCGGAGGAGAATCTTCACAGATCTAAGGAAGGCATATGACTTAGCACACTCAATTTGCAATATCACCAGGGATTGGAGAGCTGAAACATAACAGTCAGCCTGACTCTAAACAGAGCTGGTGTACCATCAGTTTGGAGTATAAACTACTCCAACAATTGTAGCAGTGTATCCTGTCTAACCAACTCTTAATGAGGCCCTTTGTCCTTTATAGGAGGCTTCCATAAATGTATCTTTTAGCATGTAAATTTGAGATACTGGTTTTGCGAAGTGATTTTTATAAAGTTACAAATAGCCATCATCCTGGTATTTATGGCTTTCATAAATGAGGATTATTTCTTCCCCACTGTTCTGAACTTGATCCTAACCACAGCTTATTCATTTAGCAAGTATAATACTTCCCTGATTTACTGGATCACTAGATTCACATTTTGGAAGCTAGTGGGGTGGAATTAAATTATCCCAGAATAAAAATTGTTTTGTTAAGGCTCCTGATGTGTCCAGTAGTGGATAACATCATAATTGTGTTCCCCGAAGAAGGAGAGTTAGGTAGAATAATACTAAAGAGGGTAAACAAGTGGTCAAACCAGTCAACACGATGGAGGCTACTTGTCTCAAGAAGGCCTTTCATGGAAAGCACTAGGTCACGTATTGGTCCTTTATTGATTGTGCCTGCATTACAATATTATATTACAAAACTTCCATTAGGGAATTCTTTTTTATTCAATATTTTAGTGCCGTTGTTCTTAGATCTCCAGAAAATATGAGTTCAGACAGGGAGAGAAATTAGTTTGTAATTTTTTTCTATGAGTTCCCAAACAAATACTTCTCACTGGTAGATAATACCTGATACGATGCATGGTTGAGACTGAAGGTTTGTTACAGATATCCAGCGATAATATTTGGAAAGAGTTATTGCTGTAAATATGAAACGGATTGCAATAGTTTAATCATTGAAAATAAATGCTAGCCTTTATCCTGACTTGTGTGTTCTATCTTAATATTCCCTGCAAAAAAGAGATTTAGAAATGTCTGGGAGAACTGTGTTTCTTTAAGCTTGATTAGGGTCAGATTGTTGTCTAGAAGTAAAAGTGACATGACTGACCTGCATTTCGCCCCAAGTGGGAAGGGTATGCCCAGACGTGGGTCCCGTGCTCACTACGCCACTGGAGTCAAGCTATCCTGGCTGATGGAGGCTGATAGCCTGAAATCGGTCCTAGGATGCTTGATTCCGGTCCAGGGAAGGCATGGCTTGGCAGTTCGGTCTGGACTGTTCCCATGAGGCACAGGGTCAAGACTGATTTGCATATGGCTATGTCTGAACTGGGGTGGCGTGGTGAAGCAAAATAACGATGGATTAAACCCAGATCTGTGACTGGGGGTGAATGTTTGCCATTGTGCAGCATTCCGTCCATCATCTTGTGTGTTTTGCATTTCGCCCCAAGTGGGAAGGGTATGCCCAGACGTGGGTCCCGTGCTCACTACACCACTGGAGTCAAGCTATCCTGGCTGATGAAGGCTGATAGCCTGAAACCGGTCCTAGGATGCTTGATTCCGGTCCAGGGAAGGCATGGCTTGGCAGTTCGGTCTGGACTGTTCCCATGAGGCACAGGGTCAAGACTGATTTGCATATGGCTATGTCTGAACTGGGGTGGCGTGGTGAAGCAAAATAACGATGGATTAAACCCAGATCTGTGACTGGGGGTGAATGTTTGCCATTGTGCAGCATTCCGTCCATCATCTTGTGTGTTTTGCATTTCGCCCCAAGTGGGAAGGGTATGCCCAGACGTGGGTCCCGTGCTCACTACGCCACTGGAGTCAAGCTATCCTGGCTGATGAAGGCTGATAGCCTGAAACCGGTCCTAGGATGCTTGATTCCGGTCCAGGGAAGGCATGGCTTGGCAGTTCGGTCTGGACTGTTCCCATGAGGCACAGGGTCAAGACTGATTTGCATATGGCTATGTCTGAACTGGGGTGGCGTGGTGAAGCAAAATAACGATGGATTAAACCCAGATCTGTGACTGGGGGTGAATGTTTGCCATTGTGCAGCATTCCGTCCATCATCTTGTGTGTTTTGCATTTCGCCCCAAGTGGGAAGGGTATGCCCAGACGTGGGTCCCGTGCTCACTACGCCACTGGAGTCAAGCTATCCTGGCTGATGAAGGCTGATAGCCTGAAACCGGTCCTAGGATGCTTGATTCCGGTCCAGGGAAGGCATGGCTTGGCAGTTCGGTCTGGACTGTTCCCATGAGGCACAGGGTCAAGACTGATTTGCATATGGCTATGTCTGAACTGGGGTGGCGTGGTGAAGCAAAATAACGATGGATTAAACCCAGATCTGTGACTGGGGGTGAATGTTTGCCATTGTGCAGCATTCCGTCCATCATCTTGTGTGTCTGTCATTTATAAGAACACAACTCATTTTTAAATTGATCTGTGTTGAAGAAGTTATTCCTGAAGGAATTATGGTAACCATATTGCTAGTACATATTGTTCTAGCCCTAGCTCTGGGCTGTCTGGATCTGAAAATATTGGGACTTGGCTTGGGAGACATGACAATGTCTTTAAAATTATTGTGTCATGTTAAGTGAGAGCTAGAGGGCAGAAGTGATCGGAAGTTATCAACAGTGAGGTGACTTTGAGATATTGTCAGAAACCTCAGCAGGATAAGAGTGAGAGCCTTGTTCTGCTGGATCAGGTGGAAGGGCATGAATCAGAGATCAGTGTGACTTGATTGGTCGGTAGCATATGTTGTCTAATCAGTAGAAATTACCTACAAATAGCATGGTTGCACAAATATATTCACATTTTGGTTTGAGGGCTACTATTTCATTCATTTCAAAGGAAGTGCACAGTGCACTGTGTTCCCGGCTAATAGAGTTTACAGTGGAATGGCTGTGAATTAGGTTGATGCTCAGTTGATGTTGCATGTCATTTTTCTTCTGGCAGGATTTGTTTGAGTGACACAATATGTAGATCATTGAGAGACTGAGAAGGATGATAAAGTCCAAATGATTGATTTAAGTTTAATGAGATTTATGAATGAGGTCATAATTTTCCTAGGTATGTGGGTTCAGGCAATAATGAAGAGCACAGATAGCCTGCAATGTAAAATCCAATAGGAGGCAGATTTGTTTTATAAAGAACCAGGAGAGGTCAGCACATGATGTGACATCATCATCAAAAATTAGATTTGTTGGAGGATAGCTGGGGTGTACAGACCTCAGAAATAGCTGGTCAAATGTTGAATGAGTTATATGATCAGAAAGGACAGAAGGGAGAGGCATCTATATTTTGAATTAGCATGATGGCTAGTGTATGTGTGTGTGGTTGTGTGAGTGTGTGGTTGTGTGTGTGTGTGTGTGTATTCTTGGAAACAGTAACACATTTACAGAAAGTAGCGATTCATGATTCAATATAATTAGTGAAAAACAAGACTAGTTTTAATGTCACCTATTCTGACACTAAGATATTTATTAATAAGAAATAATGCCTAACTTACATATGCTGAAGTCAGCATGACTAGGCCGAAGCCAGCTGTCATTGACGGCCATTCACATTTGCAAACACAAATGTGTATGTTTATTTTATGTGAGAGAGCCTTCTTGGTTCACTTCTGATAGAGAAATTGCCATGTCTAGACTTACCCATGCATATGTTGCTGTGTGCATTTCCATTTGCAGAAAACCATTAAATTTGAGTCCTGAACTGTGGCCTCTGCACTAGTTTAAATTGCAATATTTGTGTTCTCAATGGGAAGCCATGTTCAGGATGTTCCTTCTTTTGTAAATGTATTTGTTTGCCTGGCAATCTTGTGTATATGTCATTCATTAGCTAAGCAAGCTAGTTTATTGCGTTGTTACATAAAATGTCAAATCATTTTCTCAATTTGTTATGCATACTCTGATCAATGAAATGCATCAGAAAGTATGTGTCACTAGAAGTATCTTGTTTACTTGACTACGATCGGTCTACAGGATTGTAGCATTGCTCGGCTCCCCTGTTGTCACATCATACCACAATTTGTGTGTGGCCTCTCTATTTAAAAACCCCATAAAATGGGCAAAATTTTGGGAAATGTGCCAGACTTTCTTTAGCTTTAGAACTGAGCGGACTCTGTGCCACTTTCCCTATTTGATTTATACTTACACCTTTGCTTATTTGCTTATTGAGCTGGCTCTGACAGTCCTTTTGCTGACTTATAATCATTCTGTAATGATCTGTTATTTGAATGAACCCATAAGGTTTTAACAAGAAGTTTTGTTTTGTGTAGGTTTTCTTTGATAGGCTTGGATTAAGACTTATAAAGACTCAGATACTACTGATCCTATGCATTGACCCTTTAATTAGCTAATTAGAAGGTGCAACACAGCCAGCTTGAGTGAACAATATTAACTTGTGACTGCCTGACTCTATCCCAGCCCACTTGGCTTACAGAGACACCAGCCTGTCATGTGATGGATTCTCTCCCAGATCTACTGGCCTCTTTTTGGCACCAGACTTACACGTGACTGACTGTAGGGTGACCTACTGGCCACACAGGAGATTGACAATTCCACAGCCATACTGGCCTTTCAAATGCACTTGAAATGTAAGAGATTTTCTGAACTTCCAACCCCCAACTGGCTTTTGGAAAGCATTGCCTTGTTCTAAGTGACTCTTTTACAAACCTAGATGTCTTTCAGAAACATTTCATTGTAGATATGACAGACCAAGATGCTCAACAAGCGTGTCTGTCTCCAGTTTTTTTGCTTTTCCTTAGACTCACACGTGGGCCAAAGTGGTGGAGGAGGAGCATGAAAAGAATGGACAAAGGAATAAAAACAAAAACAGTTGAGAAAAGCAGCAGCAGTAGCACCTAGTTCACACAGGTAACTGAACAAATTATAAACTCAAGTGTAATGGGAAGGCAACGATTGTGAAACGAGAAAGGCTGTGAGGGAATATGGTGGGTCAGACAGTGATCTCTACTCTGTCTGAATCGTTGACAGAGGTGTGCGGAAAAGGCTAACTTACTAGTTGAGAATAAAGTGGGGCCATATTCAGCTTTTAAATATTGTGACCCTGATCAAATAGTTTAACTTTGTCTCGCCTCAGTCGCCACCTAATGCCGAAAATAGAACTACCCAAAACTTGGATTCAACCCTTATGCATGCCGCATAGAAACATGTTTCAGGTTTCTCAAGGCAAACAAAAGGTTTGTGCTTGTGAAGAAAGGGTACACTGCTAATGCCCCTAGGTTCTGAGCGTGTTTGTGTGGGGAAAGCATGCATTGCTCCTGGCTGGTCTGCCAGTCTAAGTGATGCTTGCACACAATACATGTACTCTGTACTCATCTTTGCCCTCATGCATCTATTCATCTATCCACCCACTGAATCATTCTTGCAATCACCTTCTGACACAATCACAATAAAACACACTCAAATTCAACAACATATGCATGATAAATTAAAGGGTGTCTAAATACTGAAGGCATAAGCTTGCACTAACGAAACTAAACATAGCAGCCAGTGTCCCTCTTGCAGAGGTACTGTAAATAGTCAATGATGTCTTTAAAGTTCCAGCATGGCTGCCACATTTAGAACCAATGTGTTGGCCTTCTTGGAATGGTAAAACAACGATACACTATGGGCAACAGCATTCCATTATGGTCTCCTGGCATAGATGAATTGGTCAAATGGGATGTGGTGCACTGTAGATTTTTTTTTTTTGGGGTATTTGACGAGTTTTATATAGCGCTGGCTAGACCCGGAGGTATCAGAGCGCTTTACATAAGAAACAGCGAGTTGCAAGTTACAAAATAAACAGTTAGTTACACAATGGTTACATCGTAGGGAATTGAGAGGGGTGAAGAGTTCCAAAAAGGGATCCATTGGGGCGTTGAAGAGACTGGAGGGTACAAGGCGAAGACCGGCGGCCGTATTCAAATTAATAGTCAGTGGAGACCTTGGAGCATGGCTGGAAGGGGAGGACTGTTACAAGATCTGGCAGGGAAAGGTGCAGGACGCCGACAGTACTCGGGTCGACGCAGACCGGAGGCAGTCAAAGCAAACCCCGAGGCAGCAACCTCGGAGGAGGAAGGCAGCAGTCGGATCAGGAGGGCGAACCAGAACAGAGGAAGAACAGGAAAAACAGGCCCGGAGACAATGGCAGGCAGCGATTTCGGCACCCTCGTAGTTGTTCTGTCGGGGTGACAAGCATCTTGCGTCCCCACTACAGTCCAGGAGAGGCGAAGGGAAACCGCCAGGCAGCCGCGGCTCAGGCCCGGAGGGCAGGCGGCGGCCAGAGGGCTGCTCCCCAATGATCGCACCAGAAGCATCCAGGGCAGCCCCATCAGGCATCACAGCAATGAACAGGATCCACCATCGGCAAAACCCCCGGTGGTTAATCGGATGGAGAGGGGGAGAGGGGAAGAAGAAGAACGAAATGGAGGCAGCTGCGGGGACCAGGAGGGCACGCCTCCCAAGGCTCGGAAGGCGAAAGCAAGCTCAGGGGCGCCACGCTGTATCTGGCTCCATAGACAGAAAATTATCAGTGATGAGGAAGGAAATAGGAGCGGAGAGACAAAGACAACTGTGCCCCATGTCCGGCTGGGTAGGTGACGGCCCAAGCCGGTCTCCTCTATAGCCAAACGAGTAGCTCCACCGGGCATCGGCCATATTGATCGGGTCTCCGCCCTCAGGACTTCAAGACTTTAATCGTGGTACATCCGGAGGAACTCAAGACTCCATCACGGGAGTTAGAGAAGACCGCAGTCCACACGATCCAGGTGAGCGGAAAGGGTCCAAGGAGGGGGTAAATTCGAGGGATTAGAGCCCAAAAAGGCGATCCCTGGCCGGGAGCTCCCGGCCGGAGCTCATCACCAGTCGGCCATCTTGTTGAGCAGCAAGCAAGTGACCAGTTAGCACTGCCCAGAGAGCTGTAGTATTGTCTTAAGAAATATTAAAATAAGAGGACGAGAAGCAAAGAAATGAAATGGGGAACTAATAAAAAAACCTGACAACTAAAGGCCCTCTATGTACGTATATGAAGGTATACTTATATATTTGGACGTTCACATTATTTAATGATTGTCTTTGTTACAAAAGCCTTGCAGACAGCTAAGAAGAGATTATTACAAAGAATTATTACAGAGCAAATCGTCTTTCCCCTAGGGTTTGTCAGCGGCAAACTCCTTCCCTAAAAAGGTAATCTGTGACATTTCTTTTAATAAAATATCTGTTTTAACATAAAGACCTAGCAATCCCCCCAAATGCCTATTGACTTCAACATATTTTTTGTACAATGAAAATGTCAGGCCTACTGTGTTTATCATAACTTTTTATAATAAACAGATCTTTTTCCTAGTGAACTAATCAGCCCTCTAGTTGTTATTATTGGCTTGTCGCCATAACCAACTCAGCCCCAATATGCTGGCTATAAGCCTTACCACAAGGCAACCATCAGGAATACCATAATAAAATTACAAATATGTACAAATTGCAGTTGTCAAAACACTATGAAATCCCTACCAATAGTGCCTAATAAGGATTATCATCTTCCCATGGTTTGTTCGAGTGGGTCACCACACCAAAATCCTTGCCTACTAAGGTAATCTTTGAAGTACCCATTAGTAGGTTTTAATATAGTGAACTAACAAATCACGCTTAAATGTCTATTGACTTTAACATATGCTTTTCAGATTAAATTTGTCAGGCCACAAAAAATATGTGAGCCCTAATGCCTTTATCATAACATTCCATAAACAGATCAGGCCTGTTGCCATGATAATTGGCTTGCCACCATAACCAACTCAGTCCCCTTTAGAGTATCAGCTTTATCACAAGACCAAAAGAGCAGTACACATACTCAGAGGAAGCACACAAATTCGACCCAATCAAATCCTGTACTCACAGGAACCAGCATGTGGATGGAACTTAAGCCCCTCTCTCAATAGTACTCTGAAAGTTATTTTTTGTCTATCATATAAGTTTAGGTGACAGTTTGCACTGTTAAGCCAGACCTAAAAATCCATGCAGATTAGTGGAGCCCTGGATAGCCCAGATAGGCTGGGGGCTTTACCCACTCCAACTGACTCCGCTTAGAACCTCGGAATACTGGTCGATAAAAATGTATCATCCAACCTGCAAGTCAAACAGGTCTTGGATTATAAAGACCCTTAGGAAAATGTTTCCTTATATTCCCTTTTCGACACGTAAACAAGTGGCTTTGGCACTCATAATTTCCATGTTAGACTACTGCAATGCTTTGTACCTGGATATTAACAAGACTGTTCTTGCCAAACTGCATCTGGTCCAGAATGCAGCAGCTAGACTGATCCTTGATGGTCCCAAATTCCAATCAGTCGTGACGAGGACTCGGAAGCTTCACTGGCTGATTGTGAACAAACAAATCATTTTTAAGGCTCTTTGTATCGTTCACAAGGCTCTCCACAACTTTGGGCCTGGAGGGCATGAAAACATGTTACAGCAATATACTCCCCCAGACATCTGCGATCCTCGGGCAGAAATCTTTTAACTGTTCCTAAATATCAAAAATCGAGATGGGAAGGCAAAGCCTTTTCGGTGGCCCCATCCAAGCTCTGAAACACTCTTCCTTATTCCATCTCCAGTCTCCAAGCTCACATTCCATTTAATAAGGCCCTAGAAACTTGGCTTTTTACTCTTTAACGGAAGTGCTTGGGCCTTATATTTTCTTCTGCCTCTTTTCCTACCAAAGACTAACAGCCATCAGCACCGTGACACCTTTGGGCAATTGTTTGCAGTTTATTTCATTTTATTTCATTTCCCATAATGCTCTCAAACACAAATTTGCACTCTGAGGTCTAAAGATAATAATAGAAAGGGAGGGAACTAGGACCACAATACATTCCTCATGGCTGTCCTCTTTTATGCTGCTAGGGAAAGACAAACCCCATCAATTATCTAGTTATATAAACCATTTTTACAGCATTACAATATCATGTGTGTGCTCCTGAAAGTTCAAGCTCAGGCAGCAGGATAAATAAACAATATGATCACAGATGCATGGAGGGCAAGCACTTTTTTCTGGAAGCACACAACTTTTGCCCAATCAAAACAAATACCCCCGGCTACCAACCTGTGGGTGGAGCCAAAGCCCCTCTCCTGGTGATTCTTACATAATTATCAGGTGACAGCGCTGCTGTCAAGCCAGACCATAATGACCTTATTGGTAGTTAAGTAACTTTGGATCAATCATCACGTTTTTAGGTCACCATGTGATTAGAACTCCAATAGCAAAAAAAAATAAAACAAGTGGGGCTTAAGCTGTTACAATGCAGATATTCATATTCAATTCAGAATTTAGGCTATATTTTACAAGTCACTTAGTGTAAAGCCCGCACAAATGATGTTTGTCACTTAATTCACAACCTGAAACCCCTGCGTAAAACCCTATACTTTTGTATTTGTCAAAGAGTTCACAATGTGAGGCCCCTTCCTATTGGATTTGCCAGAGAGTTCAAATTGCAAAAACCCTTCCTAGTGTATATATCTGTGATTTCACAGTGTAAAATCCCTTCCCATTGTACATATCATGAGTTAGACCACATGAACTCCTGCTTATTGCATTAGTCACTGGGGCTGTGGAAACTCAGCCTCTATCAATTATGGGCAATGAAACTACATCATCAGTGGGTTAACACAACTGCTGCCCAATGAAATTCTCATAATGAAAAAGATCAACATAAGGTTGGAGCAAAATTCCAGAGGCCTCTGTGGAAATGTGATCACCAAGTTGACCGTGCCAAAATGTAAAATCTATAAATATCTCAAATGGTAAGCTCCTTGGTTCAACCTACACCATTTACCTTACTTTAACCTATTTAATTTCTGGTCATGTGGACATGATCTCTGTTCTAAATCTTTTATACATTCATACACATTTGTTATGTATCAATTTTTTGATGTCCTGACAGAATTATTGTCAAGTAAATGTGCCTACAAGGGATATTGTTTAACCATCAACTACATTTCTTTAGACAATGTTTATGAATGCCCTCATATTAGCATCCTGGCAAATACATTTCCAACTTAAATACAGTAACTTAATAATGAATTAATCTTTCAGAACAAAAGAAACAAAGTAGGGTGTATTTCTTTTTTTGTATAAATGTATATTCTTATAATACAAATCAAAGGGTACATACATATCTCATAGATACAAGGGTGATAGAGACAGAAGCTTGTGAACTAATTTATCCTCATCACCAATGTAATAAAATCAATGTAATCCTGATGAAAACAGCTTATACATTGGACATAATTTTCATAAGCATATAGGTTCCTTGGTAGATTGAAAAAAATGGGGTGGCGTGTCAACGTTTTGGTCTTTTGCGTAATTCATCTATAAGACCATCTTCAGGACATTGCAATTCATACGAAGAACACAAACCATCTCCAGGACACTGCAATTCATACGAATAACACAGACCCTTTGGTAAAATTTCAGTCACTAATCTTGTTGATTGTTGTTGTCTGAATCGATTCAGGTCAATTGATCCAAGCGTATTATCGTCCATGAGTTGTGTGAATGATCTCTGTGTCCAGTAACATTGAAACATATTATTTCTTTTTGAACCGCTGTCTTTGATCGATGTGTCTACGTGTCGACAGAATTATTGACACAGAAGTAGTGTTGTTAATATAGTGTTATTAGGAAAAATCACTTCTCATTTTCCAGTTAATGTGATTTCTATGATTCCTCACGTTTAAATAACATTTTCTTATCTACATTGGGACATCTCAAGCTTTAGACCAGCATAAACTCCCTCTTTTTAGATTTGCCCAACTGGTATAAAGGAATTGAGAATACTATAAAAAAAAAACACAGGTGAGGGGCACTATCCAAACTATAGTTGTTTTTATAATCAATCAAACAATGGTAACAACATCAAAAGGCCAACACGTGTTTCATGAAATTAATCACTTTAGGGCCATCTAGTGTAGTTGCCATTCACTACAATATGAACAGAAAGAGTGGACCATCACTAAAACCCAAATATTTACATAGTTCATGTAACCCACATATTTAGCCCCTTCGCTGCGCACGTCGGCCAACGGCCGTCACGAGCACTACCTCGGTAGTGCTGCGCACGTCCGTTGGCCGACGCGGCCCTGCCCACTCGTTTAAACCGCCGCACCGCGGTGGAATTCGCACCGCGGTTAAGCGGTTAAACCATATAAATATAAAATATTTCAAGGGAATACACTGCAGAATATTTTAATCTTATGTTTAGAACACATAAATAACAGTTAAAATGTGGCTAAATCTTGAAGATTTTGATAGCAGAATAGTGTAAAGTACAAACCTGTTGCTCTGGGACACCATTGATTCCATCCAAAGAGGATTCAATGACAGGATGTTCATTAAACGCTGAGAAATAATTAAATATTAACAGTGCTTAATTTGTACAAAAACAAGTGCAAGGGCCCTCGCCAGGAGGACACTGCAACTTGAACCACCCATTGCCCCGCCAATGCTGCCAATGACAGTAACAACACAACTACTAACCATCACACTTCTACAAATCTGACAATTCAGACTATTCCAGGCACCCAAAACTATAAGAATGGCTTGGGTGGCATTGATTAGTCTATTCTAAAATACTTTGAATTAATAAACAACTATTGTTGTGCCCATTTCTAAATTAGACAGACAGTGCCACCATTTGGCAGACTATCATAAGTGCCAGTGTTCACAATTAAGGTGCTGATTACGATGTTGGGCGGTGTTTCCTCCATCCGACATTGTCTTGGTCATGGGACCGACTGACACCTGGTCGGCGGTCCCGACCGACTAATTAGGTTGCAACCGAACACTGTTCGGTCTCATTTCTATACTTTACAATGGGAGCATGTGTTCCGGCTGGAATGCATGCTCCCATTGTAAAATAGAAGGTGCAGTTCGCAGTGATGAACTGCACCAGGGGGTGCAGCCTGGCAGGCACCTTGAGGTGCCTGCCAGGGGGTTCAGGGATCAACAGGGGCCACATCGGCCTCCAGCTGGAGGCCGCGCACTCAAGGGGGCCCTGCTGGGGGCCCCCAAAGTCGAGTTCCGACAGCCTTTCTGTGTCAGACACAGAAAGGCTGCCGAAACCTGACATCGTAATCTTAGGGGCAGAAAGAGGTGCCCTTGGGATTACTGGCTGCATTCTGACTGGCGGACGGGCTCTCTGAGCCCATCAGAAGCCAGTCAGAAGCCAGTCAGAATGACTGTTCGGATTCCTTTCCGACCGCCTCCATCATAATAAGGTGGCCGGAAAGGAATCCGACCGGCATATTATGATGCAGTCGGAAAGGCTCCGACTGACTGTCATAATCAGGCCCCAAGTGTTGGTGCCGAACACCAGAAACCACAGGCTCAAATTTTGCTTAATATTAACAATTAAACAAAAGAATAAATTGAGAATGCCCTGTTTAAAAATCAGTACAATGAATATTAAATCCAAAATTGTTTATGACTAGATAACCCAAAATGGCACTGATGTCCACACACAAAATACCAATTAGTGAAGATGTTTTTATGAGTGGGTGTTATTAGTGTTGTATTACTCCTGGCTAACATCTGAATTCCAGAAGTAAGCCAGGAATATTCTTGGCATGCTCCTGGAATTCAGGAGTAAGTCAGGAGTGCTCAAAGAGTATGGCACAGCAAAATCCTTTTGAATCTGGTTAAGGGAACCTTTCATTAACCTTGCCATTCATCGTGACCAGAACAGATACATTCATTCAATTCTGTAGCAAAATAAACATTCTTTACACCTCATTGCCCCTAAGTCTTCAAACATAAGTCTAGCTGAATCCGAAGATAATGCATCCGAAGAACAGAAAGGAAGCTCAGGATGGATTTTAAGACAGCATTCATTAGCTCTAGTAGATGCAACTCATTTTCAAGGGGACATGATAATTGTTTTGGGCAAAGGTAGGTAGTAATTTGAAATAAACACATGCAATATTGCATCAAGGTCTGCTTGGTTTTTCCTACTTGACCAAAGGGTTGAATGCAACAAGCGGAAGACAAGTGTATCTTCACCTGAAGTGCCTTCCAGTTTCATTAACTGAGAAAATGTAACCCTCCATCTGTTAATATTTTCTCAGTTAGTCAATGAACAGAAAGGTTTAATGTGAAACAGACCGAAACATGTCTCCTGCCATGCATAATCTTAAAGTAACGTACAAGCCTGAAATAAATCACATTTGTAAATCAATATGTGAAGGCAGATGAATGCCCTGGTTGGTAAAATACTGTACCTGTAAACTTCCATGCAAAACAGAAATTATGTCATAACGAATTAGTGACTATACACTCCACACAACTGGTAGCGAGAAATAAGGTCTCTTTCAACAAACATGGTGCACATCCCTGTAGCTCTTTGTTTTGTTATAACACATGACATGAAATAATCTGGCATGTTGAAAATGGGCCTGCAATTACTTTCAACTATTTTGTAGTTCACCTACAGGCTATACAAAGCACTCCTACCCTCTCATGCCACAAATTCAGAGCTGGATGTGTTAGTAGCAAAGCATTCTCCCTTGTTTCTTGTTCATCGGGAAAGTGCAACATTCCCACTTGTAGATGTGGTAATGTAATTTCTAGTATTCTCAAATTCTGCTAAAAACTATTTCTGCACCACTGAAAACATATGTACATCTTTGGGTATTGCAAACTTGGTTTCTTCTGGCTTCTCATTTAGCTCTCTTAATTCATGACATTGGAAAAGAAAAAAACTCTCTGTGCCTAGGTAACTCCCTCAGCTAGGGAGCCTGGCATTTGAGAGTACACCCAATATGAAAAGTTCATATAGTAAGTTTCGATCAGTTGGACATATGTTTTTTCTCTTGTTTCACGTTGATGATGGGTGGCACGTCGTTCTTATCACTTTCTTTTATTTTCCGGAGTGTTGCTAGGGTGCAGGATCTGTAGTATTTTATTGGATGGATCAGTTGCATTAGTAACACCAAAATCTGTCCAATTTTGCTGGTTGGAAATGCAGCCCCGTGATGACAAAGACTATTGCCCTACCTCGACCCCCCCACCTGATTTTTCTTCTTCCTTTTTTTCAAACACTGTAGCACCTTCCTTTGCTGACTTTTGGTGACTCGATTGTTTGTCTCACTTTCTGTTTCTTGCAGCAGTTCTTGACTAAGAAAGTTTTTGGGGGGATTTGCGTTCTTTACACCCTTTCCCCCCATCTCTGGTGCTCTCACCTTCTTTGTGTGCGATGCATGAGCACAGTTTGGCAGCCTTCACATCTCACAATGGTGTGTGTGACCAGAAGGACCTGATTGAGTCCCTTCCACAGCATTTGTAGGTCATTCCAGCAGTTATGGCTCTACACTAGAACCTAATCTCAGAGTTCTAAACTATGACATGCAGTTGTTGTTAGGGCCGAGCTGTTTTTGGACCTGGTGAGAGATAGTGGGCCCTGTGGAGTTTAGGGCACTAGGCCCTCATGCACTGCTAAGGATGACACAGACACATGGTGGTATAGTGTAGAACTGGTCCAGGGCATGTATTCCCGGCCGCTTTTATTTGCAGGGTCATCTGACCAGTGACACATGTGATGGATGGGTGTGGGGTGATGTTGGAAGCCCGCCCTCGGGGAGTGGCTGGTACATACATACTCTGCGAAACACTAGAACAGTGACCAGCCAGTCACTACATCCCTCCCAACCTTTATTGAGAAATAGGACAACGAGTCCAAACTATAGGATAGAACAAAACAACACGATAAAACCCCACAGAGTCTCTTTAAGTTGTTTGCTGGGCAGGATAAGTGCAGCTGGGAGCACCCGACATCAAGGGACGCCTCCGTTGTCTAACCAGTCTGCCCTGGGCGTGAATGGCAGTGTGGATGAAGCCAAATTTTTTTTACCACCTGCCCAATGATGTTACAGTCCATCTGGGCACTGTTGGAGCCATCCCGCCAGCTCCCTCGGTGTCTGAGTCTATACACAAAGTTCTCTTGGCTAGTGTATCTGGAGCAGTGGTGGAGTTTACTGCAAAGATCCCTTCAGAAGCGTTCTGGCTCCGTGGACAGCAAAACGGAGAAAAATTACTGAGGATGACATGGATGTTCTTTGGTCTTCCTTGAAAGCCATGGTGCTTCCCGGCACCCACTGGCAGAGTGCTTTCAGAATTCCCTCTCCTGGTCCAGACTCCTCTCTCACAGGACGTCCGGGAGGCCCTCTTCACTCAGCTTCCATGGGACTGTCAGGGCTGCGCAGTAAGCCGCTCAGGCCTTGCACAGTGGCCATTGGGAACCGCCTACAGGTCCGTGTACAGGTCCTCGCTCTGCCACAAGGGTGACTGATCCAGGGTCTGTGCACTCTAGCCATCTGTACTCTGGTGCACGTGCTCTCATGAGATGGTTTGTTGGTGACTAGTCTCCCTCCGTGACCTTTAGTGTCTCCTAGGGCCCACAGTTGAGCTGCTGCAAACGCATCTCTCGTGTCGGGGTTTCCCTCTCACAGGACCCCCTTGAGGCCTCTGACCCTGGACTGCCAAGGGCCTTCCAGGATTGTCTACTGCCTAGACTTTCATGCAGTCCCAAAGGCGGATGTTACCAATGCATGAGTATGCTCTCTTCTGAAGGCTGCAGGTTCACTATATCCGACAGAAGGTTTCTGGGTGGCCAGCTTCCCAGGACGCATGGGACAACAATGTTCACTGCTGGTGGTTGGGCAGGTATACGACTCTCCACCTATGGTGAGGTGCTCCTCAGATGTCTCATGTGATGCAATTCCTTCCAATGACACTTTCTACTGACTGTTGTTGATCTTCCAAGCAACCAGCCTCTTACACTTCTCTATTCTTCGCTTCTTCTTAGTGATGTAAACTTGTGGCCTTGTGCCACTTCTCTTTCCTCTTCTTCCTCTTCACGACGTGGTCTGGTGCCATCATGCCTTACTCTACTTTCCTTTGACCAGGTCTCTCCATGTGACGTGACTTCACATGGGCCTACGTGGCCACATCCTACCCCTAGTAATGAGTCTTCTCCTCATCTACTGACCAGACCTTTCGTCATGACCTTCTTCTTTTTCACTACCTCTCACAGGTCTTCTTCTTGGGCCTCTCACAGGCCTTATGTTCGTGGGCCTCTTCCAGGCCTTCTGCTTGCAGACCTCTCCCAGGTCTTCTCTCTGTGGACCTCTCTCGGGTCTTCTTCTTGGGCCTCTTTCAGGCCTTATCTTCGTGGGCCTATCACAGGCCTTCTCCTTGTGTGCCTCTCACAGGTCTTTTCTCTGGGGACCTCTCCAGAGTCCTGTCCCTTTTCCCAGGGATCTTCACTCGATGGCCACGTGTGTGCGCCTCGAGACTGCGCCATTGTGGCGCTCACTCCTGACTCCTTTCAGGCATGCTTCGCTGTGTCAATCACGCCGTGTGATGCTTTGCCTCTGCTCCTCCTTGTGGGGTTCTCCTTTGCTCTGGGCTCCTGTCCATGCATTCAGTTTTTCTGGTGCGGTGCTCGGCGTGCTTCTGACTTTGCGCACTCCTTCCTTCACTTTAGGTGCTCCTTCTGCTGGCGCCTCGCGCACACGGTTCATCCTATTGCGGTGGTGGCCTTTCACCACTGGGGGCACAGTCAGCACTCCTCACAAGTGCGGTGGCTGTACGTAACTGCTGGGAGGTGCACAACTCTCACTTCTCTCTCTCTCATGAGGGTTATTTTTTTTCTCTTGTGTGGCCTCTTCCTTCAGGCCAATGCGCTTGCAACATTCTCCTCCCTCCCATGACAGTCAGCTTACATGGGGCAGCATATGGCACACTCTTGCCCAGTCTTCTTGCCAGTTCGTGCCCCCTTGGTGCTGAACCTTTACAGTTCTGGGCCACAGCACCCCTTTTTGCGCTGCGGGCCTTTCCTTTGTCATACGTTTATTTTGAACAGGTGCAGTACGCACCTATGGCCACTAGGTGACACTGCAGCTCCGTTCATAGGCCCTGCAGCTTTCCTGATGCTGCAGGCCTCATCACAGTGGGAATTTAAACTCAGGGGCAGCTAGTCCTCCACAGTGCATCTTCATCCTCCGAGCTGGGTGCTTTGCTCTGGGCCTTACTGGCCTCTCCTTGGGCTCCACGGCTTTTGCATCCTCAACACAATGATGGTGAGTTCATTGATGGTATCTTCCATGACACAGTGGGCTATACTGTGTTCTCTTTCACCTGCGGGTGCGCGGGCACTACGCATGCGGCTTGACTGGTGTTTCCAGGGAGCTTCGTGACCCTTTCCTTTCGACGCGGTAGCGCTCACGCAGCAGAACTTCGCTGGCTTCTCTGCCAGAAAGGCTGCTCTATGTGCAGCAGTGGGGATGCCTCCTGGTGCAGTACTGATACTTCCCTGTCCCCTCTTCTCTGGGGTGACGCCACATGCAGGGCTGTGGGTGCCGCTCTGCCAGCGCTTCACCAACAGCGCCCACTCGGGGTGTGATCAGCCCAGAGACGGCTCTCCAGGCCTAGCTGCAGCTTCACTCGGTCCCTGGGACTCTCATGTGGGTGTTGTCCTTATCGCTGCCAGGGGGGGTCACTTATACCGGACACGACAGTCTTCCTGTTGTCCCCTCACCTGCTCACACTGTGGCCACTTAAGTGTTGCTCCATCTTTTCGCTCATGCGATTCAGGGCTCGGGGGTGTTCCGCTTCATGTAGTCTACATCCGCAGTGTAGAGGCATTGACTACGACATTCTACCCCCCTCTCCAGCTCTTAGTCCCCCGACCGGTCGATACTACAGAGGCTGCAGGGCATTACTGGTGGACGTGGCTGACTGCACTGGGTGACCTTCTCACCCTGCTCAGCCTCGGTAGTCCTCGGTAGTCCTCACGCTGGCAGCGAGTTCAGGGGGCGCCCTAGACATGGGCAACACTCTTCCCCATTTTTTCAAAAACATGTATTGTGAATGAAGCTTCCACCATGTAGTCAAAGTATAGTTTTCAAGGACTTCCACTGGAAGTGTTAGTGTAGCCATGCTAATTCTATGAGCCATTGTTTAAGAAATGTTTCATGTTGGAAGATTTCTTTTTCTGTCCGAAATTTGTTTGTAAGTATTAAAGACTTAGAAAATTATGTTGTTGTTTCTGATTTGCCAATGTGACCCTAACCATGATCATACCATGGTGAATTTGCAGAATCTATTACTAGCATGTGTGGTGTTTATAAAACCTTTGAGATTCTATTACTATTTTCCTCATAGGCAACTTGCCATGCTTCTCTCTTGCTGTCAGTGCTCTTTATGAGTTTGACACTTAGAATCTTTGCTTAGATTCTGTTTATCTAGGAATTTTATAGTTTATGATTTTTGCATTAATCTGTACTTCTGCAATTGGGCCTTTATGGCAATTCATGCATTTTTCTCTGCATTTTTACAGTCTATACGAAATACACTGGGCCCTATTCACAGAACTAATTTAAGACAAAATCCTAAACTTACTACCTTTTGGTATTCACAGAAGGTACTTACTCATCAATGAGTAAGTGCCTTCTGTGAATACCAAAATGAGTAACTTACTCATTTTGAGTAACTTACTCATTTTGTGTAACTTACTCATTTTGGTATTCACAGAAGGCACTTACTCATCAATGAGTAAGTGCCTTCTGTGAATACTAAAATGAGTAACTTACTCATTTTTAGTAACTTACTCATTTTGTGTAACTTACTCATTTTGGTATTCATAGAAGGCACTTACTCATCAATGAGTAAGTGCCTTCTGTGAATACCAAAATGAGTAAGTTACACAAATGAGTAAGTTACTCAAAATGAGTAAGTTATTCAAAATGAGTAAGTAAGTGCCTTCTGTGAATACCAAAATGAGTAAGTGCCTTCTGTGAATACCAAAATGGTAGTAAGTTTAGGATTTTGTCTTAAGTTAGTTCTGTGAATCGGGCCCACTATTTCCTCTATTTTTGATCTAGAGCTCAGTTCCTCATGTTTTTCAAAATTCTAGTCTGTTTAACTCTGCTAAATTGTGTTTCCCTGATGAGGAGTGTAGTCTCTAATCGCTAGATCAGCTGGAGGCACTAGAGCCCAATTATTTTGGTGAAAATTGGGGTGACTAAGTATTGTGGTTCAAGTCATTATTGGAATTCCACTCCCATACTGTTCAAGTGGAGGTTGAGAGAGATACAAGTCAGTTTCTGGATGCTGTTGTAAACTACAAGATGGAGTCTTGCAAGCACTCCTGAAAGCCTCTTCCCTGTGCACCTTCTCTATCCAGGAGCACTCCTTCCACGTTTCCTGTGGGAGAATAAACTCCTTAGTCTCTGTTTAATATGACATTACTGCAGCAGATCATTGATGAAGCTGTTGCTGCAGCCCTACCGAATAGCAACTGCCCCCAGACTGCAAACCTGCTTAGGGCGAGCAGTTATGTGCCCAGAGCATAGATCAGTGTGCAGAGGCCAATATCAACTCTCTCAGAGCAGCCAATCTTCCTGGGAGGAAGAATGGTTTCCAGGCCAAGGAGCCAGCTTTCGTCAGTGACTCTCATAAGTACTTTGAGAGCCCCCTGCCCCAGAGTCGATTTCTAACCCAATGTTGCCAAGAATGAATCTATGCACCAATGTAATTTAGGAATCCCGTTGGACTGAAACCCATACACAACCCACTGAGCAATGCTGTGTAGGAAGTGTTTACTGGTATCTCTAAATCCCACAAGATCGTTATTTTCAAAATATAATGTAACATTGGCAATCAGATGCTATAAAACCCCGTTATCGGACCATATGGGACGTTGCGCCAGTGTTTTCGAGCCAGAGGTCACGTCTGTTTGCAGCACGAGCCTCAGTCGGAGGCTGCAGCGAGGATAGGGGGACTTCAGCCAGTCGCTCTTTAGATTCCAGACTCTCCACAGCTGCTGAAGGAAATAGCTAGCTTGCTATTTCATACCGAAAACACTGGTATACTGTGTGGTTTATAACCACTATGGTCATCATTATTTGCATAAATCTGCATATCCAAGAAATGTGTTTATGTTTAACCAATGGGAACATTGTCCTACACCACCACAAGGTAGTTCAAAAACATTTGCTAACAAGTTTCCATATTTTTCAGGTTACAATACATCTGACCCAGAAACGTTTTACTATAAAAATGTAAACAAAACAGGACTGAAAATTATGTTAACTAATACGAAACAGATATACTCTGCAGCATTTATTGCCCATCTGTCTAGACAGGGATTCGACTTATGGAAACAAAAGACACAATAGACACAAAAACTGTCTGGGGTAGTAAAGAATGGCAAGTACAGGGTGTAGAAGCTTTATTTAGAGCCTGTATCATGCCTGAACAAATACTGTTTTTGAATGAAACCGTCCAACAAATATCTTGTCTTGGATTAGCCAAGATTAAAGAGATAAAAACACCTTCTGTGCCAACTCCTGTCAGTGATAATAATACAAAGGCAGTGGTGACAGTTGACAGTATACTACAACTCAACAGATGTAATCCTGATTGGAAGAAATGGTTGATCTGGCCCACAGACACGAATAACTGTCAGGAAAGATTCCTGAATAAAACTCAGGGCTTTACTATTCATAGGCCAGACCCAAGATACGTCCAAAGACAGCATCCGGGGGTAGTAACAACATACAGTGTAGGAAAATTATGCCTCGATTGGCTGCATAAGTCTACACTACAGGATGTGAAACAACACTTATCCTTACTTAAAGAGGACGCAGACCTTAGGGAATTCTTGCTTGGACCAAGAAAACCGCGTCAAAAACGTTTCATATATGCCGGCATTTATGCTGCCTATAATGAAGCATGGAAAGTGTCACAGATGGAGGCCGCAGAACGAATACGTGAACTTGATCGTATTAATTTAGAGAAAACACTCTCTGTGGTCGACAATGGGTTAACAACTCTGTCCTCCAGAATATATTCATTGGATGGCATTGTATCCTCTGCTATCGACATACTAGAACAAGATTTGGCGATGTTACAACAAGGTCAGTCTCAGTTACGTTCTATTGTGTTACTAAGCTGGACGCTGCAATCTTTGCGAGCGGGCTATGTGCCTTGACGTTTTATCAGCACGTCAGCTCTGTTTGCAGAATACAATCTAACTGATAAACAGATCGAACTGGCACAAAGAGGAGCAAGGTATTCAGTGCTGAGCATTGAAAAACTGGAAAAGTTACCATTCACAGTGGCAGAAAAACCAGCTACAGAATGGCTTATTCATGGCAAAATAACATTACCTGTGACTACTTTTCAGTTTCAGTATTGCCTCAGACAAATGCAAGCAGGCAAATATGAAAGGTTGGGTAAGGAATACATTAAGACATCTTGGGATTTACCGTATACATATAGATGTTGGAGTGGGGATCGTGAAGTGTTTTTGAGCGGTACACACTGTAAATATGCACTAAGCGGTTCACTTATATGTCAGGACATTTCTTTACACGGGGCTTGCAATGGTTCTGTGGCAAATTTGTCTTGCCATCAGCAGGGTACACCAGCTGCTGTGATTAATCCAACGTTTGGACAACTTTCTAATGGGAGTTACCTCATGTTGAATGATCAGAGTTGCTGCGGAATGTTGCCAGGCATCCCATATCTAGTAACGGTCAACTCCAGGGTCACTTGCTGTATGCAAGTATTGTTTCCCCAATAGACACAGTCAGGAGTCGCCTCTATGGCCTTCGCTGAACGTCTCTTTTATAAGATTTGATACTTTGAGCAGAATGAAAGCCATGCTTTTACAGCAAACAGTGCCTTTGACCTCGGCCAAAGAAACCTAGGATCTACAAGTACCAAGGACTTCGGCTGAGATACAGACTTTTATATGTACAAACTGCCCTATACATTTCGTAGAAATGATAACACGTATCTTTAACATGTCTGATACAACAGGAATTGTACATGTATTTAAGAGCATCTGCTCCGGTCTGTTAGCACCTTTCCAGGCAATACTCGGATACATCCCGAACTTTGCACATTCGTTGTTTGGTGGCATACCATTAATTCTAGCACTTGTTGCCGGAATTCTATTTCTCTTCCTGCTATTACGCTATGGCCAGCCTATTCGCAGACATCACTCCGAGCGAAATGGAGAAAGCTCTCCTTGAACGAAAGTGCCGTGAGCGAATAGTACAGCTATTGGGCATGACTTGTCTACGGGACCTGAATACCACGTGGTTCCTGTCATTCAGACCAATCTGGCAAGATTGCATCTTACCTGTTCTACGATGCCTGCTATGCGGTGAAGAATGCGTGTTGGACACCTGTCTAACATTTCCATCAGCTACGCCAACGGATGTCGATACTTTGCTGGTCCCGATAATGGCCCATGCTCTGTGTTGTCCCCAGAGGCTACCAATCCTGATGTCAGCATTCATTGAGATCTCACAGACGCTTCCGGCTGCTGCTGAGATACAAGAAAGAACTACAGGCACACAGGTAACAACGGACGCGAACATTGCTGCGGCAACCTATGCTGGAAGCGATGCTTCCCATCTCTGTGCAGTTAATCTACTACACGAGGTGTTCCAACTAACACCAACTACAGTGGATGATGTTTTGTCTATAGAAATAGATGATCTCATGTTTACACCAGACCCGTAAACTGACTCTGATTCAGCATACAGTGTTCCAGAGATGCAGTAACAATTTGGCCTTCATTTTAAAAAACTTGGAACTCTACCAAATTTGAACTTTTGTCCCATTTTTTTCAAACGAAAATGGCACTTCAATCTGCTTAAGGTAGAACTAGCCTTATAGTACAGACTTTGCGGTACTTCCACGGACACTTAGTCATCTTGTGTGTCTAGAACAGTTCATTAATTTTCGTGACATGAAATGACTTTGATTTTTGAACAACTTATCGATCATTTTTGTCATATGTAAATATTACTGCTTATTTTCATTCCAATTACATTTAATTTCGAAATTTATGCATGAAATGAAAAGCATTGCTTGATATGTACAGTACCTTTTGCATTTTTAATATGTTTTTTAATGCTTTTAAGAAATATTTTTAATATGCAGTACTCCATTTAATGTTTAGCATTTTAAATGTTTAGCATTTTAGTATTATCGTACACACAAAAGTGGAGTGGGTGTTGTATTCCTCTTAGGGTGTCCATAAACGGGCTTTCCAGAATCATGTCCTTATATAGGCACAATTCGCCCTGCCCTTATATAGGCATAAAATCCCAGCCCTTATTTAGGCATTAAAACGTGCACTCCAAATACAGGCATGGTCTCCGACATCCGTCCACCCTAACGTCACAACGAGTTCGTGAAGAACAGACCCTTAGGCTGCGGGAGTTTCCCTAGCCCAGGACTATTGATTTCTTCAAGGACTCATATATTATGCATGAACCATTATTCCTTAGGGTTCATTCATGACGTCTTCCGCTGTCCGACTCACGTCAATGCTAACATTCTGAGGTAATTCTCAGGTATAAATATACCTTCCCTAGCCCCTGTAAATCAGAGGAGACCTCGACTTCAGAGGAGCCCGTTTCCCGGCCTGACGCACTGAGAAGACGCTGTCATCCCTGCACGCAGAGAGTCCAGCTTCCAGTGATCTGACTTCCCTTGCGGGGTGTTGGAGTTCGAGTCTGGCAAGAGATTCCTACCTCTCTCATTCTTCAGGTATGGAGCTGACTAGAACCTAGAGGGACTCTTGGCATACTAGGCATACTGGGCTTAACATACTCTTAGTATACCATAGTAAGGAATACTTCACCTACTTCATACCTCTCCCTACACCTAGGACAGGTTAGGTACATCGGGGTAGAACTAGGTTAGAAACGCATCGTATGAGTACTCGCATTTTTAGTCTGTGTTATTTATGAAAATGCATATATGCTAAAAGATAATGCTATCGCAGTATTATTTATTTCTACTGCTCACACTGTACATTATTTATCTCGCATACTGTCTTGTGATCGTAACAGCACATTTTACTTACACCGGAAACAAGACTGTTCAATAAATCTTTTATTGAAACGCCCGTCTGTTCTCTCTGTGTAACTTTGAGGAAAACTAAGCATGCACGATTGAGCTGAGTGAAATAGTTATCTATTGTTTCTACGACTCTGGGACACGTTCTGATTCTAAAGAGGAACAAAGTGGTCATGTTTTGCGGCTGCCAGAAACTACTCCCTGTGAGAAGTTGGCCTGGCATATGCTGTCCACTAATTATAGTGGGCACCTTGCACCAGTCCAAATCGACTCTTATGGTAGGTAGGTTAAAGACAACCTTATTGAAAGCTATCCTAGTGGTAGCTATGGAGAGCAGCCTTCAGGCTAAGTCTTGAAGGAATGTAAAGCAGCTTGTTTTACCAGTCTATAATCTCTTGAGTGACCAAATGAAAGAGCACCACACCAGGTATATATTCAAAATATATGTATTTATTACTAAACACACCCCTCTAGTCTCTTTATGAGGCTAGAGTTCGAAGTACATAGGTTATAAGATCTTAAATCACAATAATAGCACAAATACACGTTTGGGCCCTAGGGGCGTACCAAACCATATACCAATAAAATGGTATGCGAACCACGACTGAACTAGACACTAGGCCTAGAGCCTCTAGAAGTGCTTGGACCACAAGGAACCACCCAAGGTAGTGACACAGGGGACCCACGGGAGACGCGTGCAGTGTAAATACACAACCGCGATACGCCGTTAACTTCTATGGAGAAAGTCGGGATCGGGAAAATAGAGGAAAGGGACACTTAGAAGAGGACTAGGACAAAACCCTTTGAGATCTAGGACTTTGAAGAGTCTCTACCCACGGGAGCACCGGAGTACTCGTGTTACCTCACCCAGGGAAGCCGGGTGCATAGGTGCCTTTCGGGGTCGGGTTTCGTCGTCGATTCGAATGGCGATCTGCTGCAAAGTGCTGCTGGCGGCCAAGAGAAAAGTGTCCGGGTGGATCCAAGAGTGGATCGGAGTTCTGGTGAACCTGAAAGCAGAGGGGACAGAGTCTGGGTCACTAGCCAGTGACCAGGAAGGCGATGGACAGATGCCCACCGATGTCGAGTGCTTCAGGTGCGTTGACAGTCGTCTTGACTCTTCAGCCACGAGGTCCGGGAGGCGTTGTCGGTGACCAGGAGCAGGATTCGGGCTGGTGCTCGATGTCTGTCGAGTGCTGAGGTGTCGGCGACCGGATTGGACCCAACAAGCCTTGGCAACGGCAAGTCTCGAGTAAGATGTAGATCGTCGATGATGCAGACCAGCAAGGTCTGTGGAACTCACCCAGCAAGGGTAAGTGAGGGCAGGCCTGGAGCAACCAGGATGCCAAGTAAAGAAAAGATTGGCCTTCGTTAAGGGCTACTAGCCAACGGGCTAGCGACCGCGAAGGAGCCTCGTGACGCCGCACGTGGAGCTGGCTTACAGGACACTCATGGAGTGGGGGCCGGGGGTCTTCGGTGCAGGTGGTGCTGGAGGCTAGGGCTACTCGGAACCCAAAGCACGACTTCTTGGGAGACCCACAAGATGGTGCACTTGCAAGTGTGCTCGGTGTCCAGGGGTCACGGTCTCAAGTCACCCACGATAGCCACGGGCCTCAGCTTTGCTGGGGACTCAGGGTAGCCTCGGGAAGTCTGAGAATCCACCTCTGGTGATGCGATGACTTCGGCGTCCGACGGGAGCTTCAGTGATGCGAACCGGACAGATGCTTCTTTGGTGCCTGCCAAGCAGGGGAGTCACTCCTTGACCCCAAGGGAGATTCTTCAGTCCTCTACTCTTGTCGTAGAGCGTCGAAGGTCCAGGATTCAGTGTCAGAGTTTCGTCCAGGTATAATCTAAAGTCCTAAGGACTGGGTTCCTACCTTTATTCTAAAAATAGGGGATGGACTACTCTGTGGCCCCACCTATGGGTGGGTCAGGGCAGAGGGGTGGCTACACCCCTTTCCCTTTGTCCAGTTCGCGCCAAAGCAGGGGCTGCGAGCCCCTGATCCGGTTTGAACTGGGGTATGCACAGGGACACCAAATGTGCCCCCAGTGCAGGACTTCAAAGCACCCGAAAGTGCTCCCGCCCAGCCCCAATACACATTGTCCTGTCTGGGGAGGTGGTCACACCTCCCTGGGACAGGAAACCTATTGTCCAGGCCTCCCCTGCCGGAGTTTCGTCCAGCAGCAGGAGGCCAGACTCGTGTCTGTGGCAGCAGCATCCATTTTGTGATGCCAGGGCTCTGGAAAGAAGTTACCGGACTCGTCAGAGTTAACATGCCTTTCCTCTAGAAGGGTGGAATGCTACCCCCGCCGCCAGGATTGGCGGGGGGTAGTATTCCAAGATGTTTGACACCAAACACGACATGTTTAGGTGCAGCCATTCCAAAGTTAGCATTTTACCGCGAGGATATAATGCGCTTAAGAGTATATGGTCAGGCTGCACTACAAACAGCATCAGAGATGGTCTCCGAACGCTGCAGAGGGGCCCTGCTCATGCAGGGGCACCCTCTCACATAGGAACCATGCACTCTGCCTTCAGGATTGATAAGGCCTGCCTTAGGAGTGACTTATAGGTTTATATGTGTGTATGCTTTTAGTGATATAGGTAACCTATACCACAGTAAGGGGTGCATGCACCACCTTACCCAGGCTGCAGTAGCAGACCTGTGGTGTCAGTTTGGATGGCCTTCCAGGGGTGGCATAATATATGCTGCAGCCCCTGGCAGGCCTCTGAGGTACCTATGCCCTTGGTACATAGTATACCATATACTAGGGACTTATAAGGGCACTCCAGATCCCAATCAGTGATGTGCCTAAGGCACATGGAGACCCTTTTAAAGAGGAAACAGCTAGGCTGGGGTTCTGAATAGCAGGGCCCCAGCCAGACTAATGTCGAAAACCAGTGAAGCATCAGCAAAAAGTGGGGGTACCCATGTGAAGCAGATCCTACTCTCCTACACAACCCCCCCAAACGTAGGGACATTAAACTAACCTTGCCCAGTTAAGTCTTCATGTTCTAAGTGGAAATACCTAGAGAGTCCATCTGCATTCGCATGGTTACTCCCAGGCCTATGTTCCACTGTAAAGTCCATCCCCTGTAGGGAAATGGACCACCTAAGCAGTTTGGGGTTTTCACCCTTCATTTGTTTTAGCCATAAGAGGGGCTTATGGTCTGTCTGAACCAGGAAGTGTGTACCAAACAAGTATGGCCTCAACTTCTTCAGAGCCCAGACCACAGCAAAGGCCTCCCTCTCTATGGCTGACCAACGTTTCTCTCTAGGGGTCAGCCTTCTGCTAATAAAAGCTACTGGCTGATCCTGACCTTCTTCATTCAATTGTGACAGTACAGCCCCTACCCCCAATTCAGATGCATCTGTTTGAACAATGAACTTCTTGGAGTAATCAGGACTCTGCAGAATTGGAGCAGTGCACATGGCCTGCTTGAGGTCATCAAATGCCTTTTGACAGCTAACTGTCCACTGAACCTTTTTGGGCATTTTCTTAGAAGTTAAGTCATTCAAGGGTGTCACTATTGATCCATACCCCTTGACAAATCTCCTATAGTACCCAGTCAGGCCTAAGAAGGCTCTCACCTGAGTCTGGGTAGTGGGAGCAGTCCAGTCCATGATGGTCTGGATCTTGCTCTGCAAAGGTTGAACCTGGCCTCCACCCACAAGGTGGCCCAGGTACACAACCTGACTCTGCCCTATCTGGCACTTAGTGGCCTTGATAGTCAGGCCTGCCTTTTGCAGGGCCTGTAAAACATTCCTGAGGTGGACCAGGTGATCCTCCCAGGTGGAGCTAAAGACAGCAATATCATCTAGATAAGCTGCACTATAGGCTTCCAGTCCTGTGAGAACTGTGTTCACCAACCTCTGGAAAGTGGCAGGTGCATTTTTCAGACCAAAGGGCATTACCACAAATTGATAATGCCCACTAGGGGTTGAAAATGCTGTTTTGGGCTTTGCAGTATCAGCTAGTCTGATCTGCCAGTAGCCAGCTGTTAGGTCAAATGTGCTGAGATATTTGGCAGAGGCCAAAGTATCTATGAGCTCATCTGCCCTGGGTATGGGATGGGCATCAGTCCTAGTGACTGCATTGAGACCCCTGTAGTCTACACAAAACCTCATCTCTCTTTTCCCACCACTGGTGTGAGGTTTTGGTACCAGGACTACTGGACTAGCCCAAGGGCTATCTGAGGGTTCAATTACTCCCAACTCCAACATTTTCTGGACTTCAGTCCTGATACAGTCCCTGACATGGTCAGGTTGCCTATAAATCTTGTTTTTAATAGGCAGACTGTCCCCAGTGTCCACTTCATGAGTGCACCAGGTGGTCTGACTGGGTGTCAGTGAAAACATATGTCTAAACTGATTGAGGACTTGCCTGCAATCAGTTTGTTGTTGGGTAGTGAGGCTGCCTGCCAAGGCTACACCATCAACTGACCCATCGTCAGGGTTCTGTGAGAGCAGGTCAGGGAGTGGGTCACTCTCTTCCTCCTGCCCTTCATCAGTAGCCATGAGCAAGCCCATGTCTGCCCTGTCCACATATGGCTTTAGTCTGTTGACATGGAGAACCCTTTGGGGACTCCTGGGTGTTCCCAGGTCCACTAAGTAAGTGACCTCACCCTTCTGCTCAACAATAGTGTGGGGTCCACTCCATTTGTCTTGGAGAGCTGCTGGGGCCACTGGCTCCAACACCCACACCTTCTGTCCTGGCTGGTACACAGTCAGAACAGCCTTTTGGTCATGCCAGGCCTTCTGAAGTTCCTGGCTAGCCTCCAGGTTTTTGGTTGCCTTTTTCATGTACTCAGCCATCCTGGAGCGGAGACCAAGTACATAGTCCACTATATCTTGCTTTGGGGGCTTGAGAGGTAACTCCCATCCTTCCTTCACCAAGCACAGTGGACCCCTCACAGGGTGGCCAAACAGAAGTTCAAAAGGGCTGTAACCAACCCCCTTCTGAGGCACCTCCCTATATGCGAATAAAAGGCAGGGCAAGAGTATGTCCCATCTACGCCTAAGCTTTTCTGGGAGCCCTTTAATCATGCCCTTCAAGGTTTTGTTGAATCTCTCAACTAAACCATTGCATTGTGGGTGATAGGGTGTGGTGAACTTATAAGTCACTCCACACTCCTTCCACATTGCTTTTAAGTACCCAGACATGAAGTTAGCACCCCTGTCTGATACTACCTCCTTAGGAAAGCCCACTCTTGAGAAGATTCCCAGGAGGGCCCTTGCCACCACAGGTGCTGTAGTGGTCCTTAGGGGAATAGCTTCTGGGTACCTGGTGGCATGATCCACTACCACCAGGATAAACCTGTGCCCAGAGGCTGTTTGGGGATCCATGGGACCAACAATGTCAATCCCTACCCTCTCAAAGGGCACCCCCACCACAGGTAGTGGTATCAGGGGGCCTTTGTAGTGCCACCTGCTTTGCCACTGGCTTGGCAGGTTACACAGGAGCGACAAAACTCCTTACTGTCTTCAGACAGGTGGGGCCAGTGAAAGTGAGGGACAATTCTGTCCCAAGTCTTGTTCTGGCCCAGGTGTCCTGCTAAGGGAATATCATGGGCTAGGGTCAATAGGAAGCCCCTGAACTTCAAAGGTATTACCAACCTCCTGGTAGCACCAGGCTTGGGGTCTCTACTCTCTGAGTACAGGAGTCCATCATCCCAATACACTGTATGGGGACCACTAGCTTTCCCAGCAGCCTCAGCAGCAGCTTGCTGTCTGAGGGGTTCAAGGGAGGGGCAGCTCTGCTGCTCCTGGCTCAGATCTGCCCTAGAAGGTCCCCCTGTCCCCAAGAACTCAACCTGGTCAGGTTCAAGTTCCTCTGGGACAGTTCCTTCTTCAGGGCTGAGATCATCCCCCTCAAGGGACTGATCTTCCTCCTGAGCCAAGGGGAAGGCACTGCCTTAACCCTACTACTCCTCCTCTTGGAAGGCACTTGGTCCATTCTTCCAGAATCCAAGGCCTGTTCAGTGCTAGACATTTTGGCTTGTGACCTGGTCACAGCAAACACATCTGCAGGGATCCCCAGCATTTCTGCATGGGTCCTGAGCTCCACTTCTGCCCAAGCAGAAGTCTCTAAGTCATTGCCAAGCAAGCATTCGACTGGTAGGTTTGCACTTACCACAACCTTCTTAAGGCCAGTTACCCCTCCCCAGGAGAAGTTAACAACTGCCAGAGTATGGTCTGTTCTGACATTGCTAGCATTGGTCACTTGGTACATTTCACCAAGCATAACTTGCCCAGGTAGCACAAGGTCTTGTGTCACCATTGTGACACTTGCCCCTGTGTCCCTAAATGCCAAAGCCTCTCGTCCATTGATTAAAGGCTGTTGTCTGTACTTGCCCAGATTACTGGGACTCATAGAGGAGGGCACATCCATGCCTCCATCACAGACTAACACAGCCTGAGTCAGTTCTCTAACTAGGTCAGAGCCCAACTCAGTTCCCAGGGTGAACCCTACTAAACCCTTTGCTGGAGCACTTCCACCAACTGTTATAGGGTGAACAGGTGCCTTAGGAGCATTGGTGGGTGCTGGACTGGAGTCTTTGGACTTGGTGCAATCACTGGTCCAGTGGGTCTTTTGCTTACAGACCTTGCACCATGGTTTTCTTTGGCCTTTACCCTTGGTAGACTGGGAATCCCCACCAGAAGAAGAGATTTGGGGGCCTGATGAAGACTTTTGATCTTTACCCTTCTCCCCACCCTTTTCAGAGTTCTTAGCATCTTGCTTCTTGGTTTCCCCACCTTGGTTCTGTACCTTCTGCTTCACCCTGGTTCTGACCCATTTGTCTGCCTTCTTTCCCAATTCTTGGGGAGAGGTCAGATCAGAGTCAACCAGGTATTGATGCAACAGCTGATTTTGACAGTTATTAAGAATCTGCTCCCTCATTATCAGATTATACAATCCTGAGAAGTCACACACCTTACTGCCCATCAACCAGCCTTCCAGAGCCTTGGCAGAACAATCCACATAGTCTACCCAGACTTGAGTCTGTGCTTTTTGGGTGTCTCTGAACTTCAACCTGTACTGTTCAGTGGTTAGGCCAAACCCATCAATAAGAGCACTCTTCAAGACCTTGTAATTGTCAGCATCCTACTCTCTAACAGTGAGGAGCTTATCTCTACCTTTGTCAGCAAAGGAGAGCCACAAGATTGCTGCCCACTGCTCCTGAGGGACCTTCTGTACTTTACAGGCCCTTTCTAAAGCAGTTATCCATTTGTGGATATCATCCCCACTCTGGTAGGGAGGGACAATCTTGCTCAGGTTCCTATGGTCATAGGACCTTTCCCTATCTCTAGGGACATGGTTGCCACCATGGGACTCTAGTCCCAACTTTCTTCTCTCTCTAAGGAGATCTAGGGATTCTCTATCTAAAGCTAATTGCTTTTTTCTGAGTTCCAGCTGAGTTTCCTCATACTGGACTAGCCTCTTTCTTCTCTCATGAGAGGATTCTCTCCTATGAGATGAGATAGAGCTCCCTATAGAGGTGCCAGAGTGGTTAGACTCCTGAGAAGGAGACCTAGACCTTCTGGGCACACTCTTAATCCTTCCTGGGGGACAAAGAGGGCATCATTTTGATCATCCTCATCATCATCCACAGGAGGGATTGGGTTTTCCAGGTCAGGGTCATTGTCACCCTCCTGGCCAGTTTCAGAGGGGGGCTGGGGGTATTGGTACCCCTGGCCTCCTCCTCTTCTTCTGCCCCACCCTCAGCTCCTACCCCTTCAGTCCCTACAGGCTTACTAAGGTCATAAGCCACCAACAACTCCTTGAGGTGTTGGGTGGTGGGGCTTTGGCCTGTCCTTATTTTTCTCAAGTTGCATAAAGCTCTCAATTCCAAGAATGGGAGTGTATCATACTTGGAGGGTGGAAGCTCAATGGCTTCCTGCAAGGATTCTTTAGATCCTTCCCTTAAAGACATTACTAGTGTGGTGTGGTGTATGCACTACCGACTCTAGTGTGGCCTACTAAACTCTCTTGAGTTGTAGAAAGGGTTGTGCTATCCCTTAACACACAACTCTAAGTTCAGTAGAACTTACTGTTATTCTAAGCTTAAATTATATGTACCTTAGGTACCTTTAGTGGTTTTCAGTTGATCAATTCAATTGAGATTATCTGGTAAAACAATAGCAAGCTGGAATCCCACACGCTGCACAACAATGTGAGAAGTTGGCCTGGCATATGCTGTCCACTAATTATAGTGGGCACCTTGCACCAGTCCAAATCGACTCTTATGGTAGGTAGGTTAAAGACAACCTTATTGAAAGCTATCCTAGTGGTAGCTATGGAGAGCAGCCTTCAGGCTAAGTCTTGAAGGAATGTAAAGCAGCTTGTTTTACCAGTCTATAATCTCTTGAGTGACCAAATGAAAGAGCACCACACCAGGTATATATTCAAAATATATGTATTTATTACTAAACACACCCCTCTAGTCTCTTTATGAGGCTAGAGTTCGAAGTACATAGGTTATAAGATCTTAAATCACAATAATAGCACAAATACACGTTTGGGCCCTAGGGCGTACTCAAACCATATACCAATAAAATGGTATGCGAACCACGACTGAACTAGACACTAGGCCTAGAGCCTCTAGAAGTGCTTGGACCACAAGGAACCACCCAAGGTAGTGACACAGGGGACCCACGGGAGACGCGTGCAGTGTAAATACACAACCGCGATACGCCGTTAACTTCTATGGAGAAAGTCGGGATCGGGAAAATAGAGGAAAGGGACACTTAGAAGAGGACTAGGACAAAACCCTTTGAGATCTAGGACTTTGAAGAGTCTCTACCCACGGGAGCACCGGAGTACTCGTGTTACCTCACCCAGGGAAGCCGGGTGCATAGGTGCCTTTCGGGGTCGGGTTTCGTCGTCGATTCGAATGGCGATCTGCTGCAAAGTGCTGCTGGCGGCCAAGAGAAAAGTGTCCGGGTGGATCCAAGAGTGGATCGGAGTTCTGAGTGAACCTGAAAGCAGAGGGGACAGAGTCTGGGTCACTAGCCAGTGACCAGGAAGGCGATGGACAGATGCCCACCGATGTCGAGTGCTTCAGGTGCGTTGATGGTCATCTTGACTCTTCAGCCACGAGGTCCGGGAGGCGTCTTCGGCAACCAGGAGCAGGATTTGGGCTGATGCTCGATGTCTGTCGAGTGCTGAGGTATCGGCGACCGGATTGGACCCAACAAGCCTTGGCAACGGCAAGTCTCGAGTAAGATGTAGATCGTCGATGGTGCAGACCAGCAAGGTCTGTGGAACTCACCCAGCGAAGGTAAGTGAGGGCAGGCCTGGAGCAACCAGGATGCCAAGTAAAGAAAAGATGGGCCTTCGTTAAGGGCTACTAGCCAACGGGCTAGCGACCGCAAAGGAGCCTCGTGACGCCGCACGTGGAGCTGGCTTACAGGACACTCGTGGAGTGGGGGCCAGTGATCTTCGGTGCAGGTGGTGCTGGAGGCTAGGGCTACTCGGAACCCAAAGCCCGACTTCTTGGGAGACCCAGAAGATGGTGCACTTGCAAGTGTGCTCGGTGTCCAGGGGTCACGGTCTCAAGTCACCCACGATAGCCACGGGCCTCAGCTTTGCTGGGGACTCAGGGTAGCCTCGGGAAGTCTGAGAATCCACCTCTGGTGATGCGATGACTTCGGCGTCCGACGGGAGCTTCAGTGATGCGAACCGGACAGATGCTTCTTTGGTGCCTGCCAAGCAGGGGAGTCACTCCTTGACCCCAAGGGAGATTCTTCAGTCCTCTAATCTTGTCGTAGAGCGTCGAAGGTCCAGGATTCAGTGTCAGAGTTTCGTCCAGGTATAATCTAAAGTCCTAAGGACTGGGTTCCTACCTTTATTCTAAAAATAGGGGATGGACTACTCTGTGGACCCACCTATGGGTGGGTCAGGGCAGAGGGGTGGCTACACCCCTTTCCCTTTGTCCAGTTCGCGCCAAAGCAGGGGCTGCGAGCCCCTGATCCGGTTTGAACTGGGGTATGCACAGGGACACCAAATGTGCCCCCAGTGCAGGACTTCAAAGCACCCGAAAGTGCTCCCGCCCAGCCCCAATACACATTGTCCTGTCTGGGGAGGTGGTCACACCTCCCTGGGACAGGAAACCTATTGTCCAGGCCTCCCCTGCCGGAGTTTTGTCCAGCAGCAGGAGGCCAGACTCGTGTCTGTGGCAGCAGCATCCATTTTGTGATGCCAGGGCTCTGGAAAGAAGTTACCGGACTCGTCAGAGTTAACATGCCTTTCCCTCTAGAAGGGTGGAATGCTACCCCCGCCGCCAGGATTGGCGGGGGTAGTATTCCAAGATGTTTGACACCAAACACGACATGTTTAGGTGCAGCCATTCCAAAGTTAGCATTTTACCGCGAGGATATAATGCGCTTAAGAGTATATGGTCAGGCTGCACTACAAACAGCATCAGAGATGGTCTCCGAACGCTGCAGAGGGGCCCTGCTCATGCAGGGGCACCCTCTCACATAGGAACCATGCACTCTGCCTTCAGGATTGATAAGGCCTGCCTTAGGAGTGACTTATAGGTTTATATGTGTGTATGCTTTTAGTGATATAGGTAACCTATACCACAGTAAGGGGTGCATGCACCACCTTACCCAGGCTGCAGTAGCAGACCTGTGGTGTCAGTTTGGATGGCCTTCCAGGGGTGGCATAATAAATGCTGCAGCCCCTGGCAGGCCTCTGAGGTACCTATGCCCTTGGTACATAGTATACCATATACTAGGGACTTATAAGGGCACTCCAGATCCCAATCAGTGATGTGCCTAAGGCACATGGAGACCCTTTTAAAGAGGAAACAGCTAGGCTGGGGTTCTGAATAGCAGGGCCCCAGCCAGACTAATGTCGAAAACCAGTGAAGCATCAGCAAAAAGTGGGGGTACCCATGTGAAGCAGATCCTACTCTCCTACACTCCCTTCTTGTCGTCAAGGAGTTTCTAGTGGCCTCTGAGCTAGCTGGCACAAGTAATTAAGTTTAATATACTCGATAGGGACATACTGACCTCAGTCCTATGTCAAACCTATAGGATATATTATTCCAATGCGCAGAGCCTATTAGGGAAATAGGAGCTACACTACAAGGGCTCCACGGCTTTTGCATCCTCAACACAATGATGGTGAGTTCATTGATGGTATCTTCCATGACACAGTGGGCTATACTGTGTTCTCTTTCACCTGCGGGCGCGCGGGCACTACGCATGCGGCTTGGCTGGTGTTTCCAGGGAGCTTCGTGACCCTTTCCTTTCGACGCGGTAGCGCTCAGGCAGCAGAACTTCGCTGGCTTCTCTGCCAGAAAGGCTGCTCTATGTGCAGCAGTGGGGATGCCTCCTGATGCAGTACTGATACTTCCCTGTCCCCTCTTCTCTGGGGTGACGCCACATGCAGGGCTGTGGGCGCTGCTCTGCCAGCGCTTCACCAACAGCGCCCACTCGGGGTGTGATCAGCCCAGAGACGGCTCTCCAGGCCTAGCTGCAGCTTCACTTGGTCCCTGGGACTCTCATGCGGGTGTTGTCCTTATCGCTGCCAGGGGAGGGTCACTTATACCGGACACGACAGTCTTCCTGTTGTCCCCTCACCTGCTCACACTGTGGCCACTTTAGTGTTGCTCCATCTTTTCGCTCATGCGATTCAGGGCTCGGGGGTGTTCCGCTTCATTTAGTCTACATCCGCAGTGTAGAGGCATTGACTACGACATTCTACCCCCCTCTCCAGCTCTTAGTCCCCCGACCGGTCGATATTACAGAGGCGTCAGGGCATTACTGGTGGACGTGGCTGACTGCACTGGGTCACCTTCTCACTCTGCTCAGCCTCGGTAGTCCTCAGTAGTCCTCACGCTGGCAGCGAGTGCAGGGGGCGCCCTAGACATGGGCAACACTTTTCCCCATTTTTTCAAAAACATGTATTGTGAATGAAGCTTCCACCATGTAGTCAAAGTATAGTTTTCAAGGAATTCCACTGGAAGTGTTAGTGTAGCCATGCTAATTCTATGAGCCACTGCTTAAGAAATGTTTCATGTTGGGTTAAATACATTTCCAGAGTGCAGGTGATGAGGAAGCAAGCAGAAGATTTCTTTTTCTGTCCGAAATTTGTTTGTAAGTATTAAAGACTTAGAAAATTATGTTGTTGTTTCTGATTTGCCAATGTGACCCTAACCATGATCATACCATGGTGAATTTGCAGAATCTATTACTAGCATGTGTGGTGTTTATAAAACCTTTGAGATTCTATTACTATTTTCCTCATAGGCAACTTGCCATGCTTCTCTCTTGCTGTCAGTGCTCTTTATGAGTTTGACACTTAGAACCTTTGCTTAGTTTCTGTTTATCTAGGAATTTTATAGTTTATGATTTTTGCATTAATCCGTACTTCTGCAATTGGGCCTTTATGGCAATTCATGCATTTTTCTCTGCATTTTTACAGTCTGTACTAAATACACTGGGCCCGATTCACAGAACTAACTTAAGACAAAATCCTAAACTTACTACCATTTTGGTATTCACAGAAGGTACTTACTCATCAATGAGTAAGTGCCTTCTGTGAATACTAAAATGAGTAACTTACTCATTTTGAGTAACTTACTCATTTTGTGTAACTTACTCATTTTGGTATTCACAGAAGGCACTTACTCATCAATGAGTAAGTGCCTTCTGTGAATACCAAAATGAGTAACTTACTCATTTTGAGTAACTTACTCATTTTGTGTAACTTACTCACTTTGGTATTCACAGAAGGCACTTACTCATCAATGAGTAAGTGCCTTCTGTGAATACCAAAATGAGTAAGTTACACAAAATGAGTAAGTTACTCAAAATGAGTAAGTTATTCAAAATGAGTAAGTAAGTGCCTTCTGTGAATACCAAAATGAGTAAGTGCCTTCTGTGAATACCAAAATGGTAGTAAGTTTAGGATTTTGTCTTAAGTTAGTTCTGTGAATCGGGCCCACTATTTCCTCTATTTTTGATCTAGAGCTCAGTTCCTCATGTTTTTTCAAAATTCTAGTCTGTTTAACTCTGCTAAATTGTGTTTCCCTGATGAGGAGTGTAGTCTCTAATCGCTAGATCAGCTGGAGGCACTGGAGCCCAATTATTTTGGTGAAAATTGGGGTGACTAAGTATTGTGGTTCAAGTCATTATTGGAATTCCACTCCCATACTGTTCAAGTGGAGGTTGAGAGAGATACAAGTCAGTTTCTGGATGCTGTTGTAAACTACAAGATGGAGTCTTGCAAGCACTCCTGAAAGCCTCTTCCCTGTGCACCTTCTCTATCCAGGAGCACTCCTTCCACGTTTCCTGTGGGAGAATAAACTCCTTAGTCTCTGTTTAATATGACATTACTGCAGCAGATCATTGATGAAGCTGTTGCTGCAGCCCTACCGAATAGCAACTGCCCCCAGACTGCAAACCTGCTTAGGGCGAGCAGTTATGTGCCCAGAGCATAGATCAGTGTGCAGAGGCCAATATCAACTCTCTCAGAGCAGCCAATCTTCCTGGGAGGGAGAATGGTTTCCAGGCCAAGGAGCCAGCTTTCGTCAGTGACTCTCATAAGTACTTTGAGAGCCCCCTGCCCCAGAGTCGATTTCTAACCCAATGTTGCCAAGAATTAATCTATGCACCAATGTAATTTAGGAATCCCGTTGGACTGAAACCCATACACAACCCACTGAGCAATGCTGTGTAGGAAGTGTTTACTGGTATCTCTAAGTCCCACAAGATAAATGAAGAGACACTGTGGAACTCCAAGCACTCTTTTGTTAATGAACAGACTCAAAGTAGCACTAACAAACAGGATATATATTTCAAACCATTTAACTTGAAAACTCTAAGGAAGTTCATAGAATATACAAATTAATGCAGCAAAGCATGTTATGGTCAGCGAAAACAATAAAATAAATTCTAACATTGTCAGATCTATAATCCTCACATCCTCACGATATTTCTAAGCACTGTCCTCAGAGTAGCTAAAGCAATAAGTAGAAAGCCTGTTACTCGAGTTTCAGAGATAAACCACACAGTATACCAGTGTTTTCGGTATGAAATAGCAAGCTAGCTATTTCCTTCAGCAGCTGTGGAGAGTCTGGAATATAAAGAGCGACTGGCTGAAGTCCCCCTATCCTCGCTGCAGCCTCCGACTGAGGCTCGTGCTGCAAACAGACGTGACCTCTGGCTCGAAAACACTGGCGCAAAGTCCCGTATGGTCCGATAACGGGGTTTTATAGCATCTGATTGCCAATGTTACATTATATTTTGAAAATAACGAAGGGACTAGCAGAAACAGAATCGGCAAAAGATGCGTCAACTCAATTATCATACTAAGCAGCCATACTTCACTGCAATAAACAATCCTACAAAGTGGATGCACATGATGCAAGCGTTTCAACGCATGTTTAGGACTTTACGCTTTCCATGGGAGAAACAGAAGAGTTTGAAAATAGAAGCAATGAAAACATAAGAGTCGTCCAGTGCTTTCACTTTATTATGTCGAAGTATTATCTCTCGCAATCTCCCTGTCTCTGTGCCTCCTGCTTTTTTTTTACCAACCACTGTATTATTCTCATCAAGTGTCAAAAATGCTTTTCTTCTTTGTTGTCTTGTAATGTATCTCACTAATGGCTAAATAAAAAAAGTAAAAAAAAAAAGAAAGCATAAGAGTCGAAAGAGACAAATGATGGAAATAGAAGGGCCTGACAGGAAATAGTAATACTATGGTAGACATGTTTAAAAAATAAATCTGCCAGTTTTGGCCAGACTTAGGGGCATATTATCAACGGCCAGCCGTGCTGAGCGACGAATTCCCTAACGCAGGCTATCTCTGGTATTTATCGCCCTGGTAGCGCGTTATTAACCCCTTCCGTGCTCATGACGAGCCCAGCTCGTCATGCTGCGCGGTAGCGCTGTGCGCATGACGAGCTGAGCTCGTCACGACCCCACCCGCGATCGGAATGTCCAGCACACGAGCGGAATTCCGATCGCGGTCAAGGGGTTAACAACGCGTTTCCCCAGGGCGATAAAAATTCCAGAGATAGCGAGGTTATCGCCGTTTTGCAGGGAACATCGCTGGTTTTCCAGCAATGTTCCCTGCAAAACGGCGATAACCTTGCTGATACGACCCTGTGGTCGTATCAGCATAATCCATCCCCTATGTCTAACATAGGTAAATCTGGATTTTAGCAGACGTTAGATTTTGGCGAAAACGGCCGTTTTCGCCAAAATCTAACGTCTGCTAAAATCCTATGGGCTGCCTTGTAAATATCGCGATGTGAACATCAGCGATATTTGCAAGGCAGTCCATCCGGGTACGCCCAGTGACGCCCACTTTGCATCTCATTAGAGATGCAAAGGGAGCATCGGGAAAAGGGTGCTAACATGCGATTATGCATGTTAGCACCCTCTTGTTGATAGGGCGATAGTTTTATCTCCGTTTTTCTGGCTTTTAAAACCAGGAAAACGGAGATAAAGCCCTTGTAGATATGCCCCTTGGTTAGGCGTTTTTACTTTGCAGTACTAGAGAATGCTCACTTCTCTGCATCCGTGTTGGAAGCTGGAGAGTAGACTAGATAGAACAATCCAGAAAGAGAGAGAGGCATCTCTAGTTTTTTTTAAACTTTTTAATTTTGTTTAAAAACTTCTATTGACATGTTTGCGCCATTAACACACTGAAATACAGCATGTGGTATTACCGCACTACAATACTGCACATGCATAATTGACACACAGAAACAGGAAATTCGATTCTTATAGAAGGACATGTCTCTTTACCTTACAACAGCGTCACAATTTCGATTTCAGCTACATCTTCAGGCCTTTATAAGACCATTTTTTCTTCACATCATTTAATTGCTACTTTGAAGATGCATTTCAAAAAACATATTTCTCTTTGACACCCATTTTTGAAATAGAATCGATTCCAACCTCACAAACTAATACCAGCCACTATTTTGTTTTTAAATGTAAACAATATGGCCATTGGTAGTATAAGAAAATATAAATGTGGTAAAAGTGATCTTCAGTTGCTTGCTGTGGAGGTAATAAAGGAAGAGCCTTGGATAGTGTGACACCTTGTTAAAAGAAGCTAGTCCCAAGATACAGTCACAGTTTTGACAAGGCATCACTCAAAAGGTAAATGCAGCACCCTCTTCACGGTCTAAATCGGCGGGTGGGAGACCTCATTTCTAGACAAAGAGGTGATACCCTGGGTAATGGAGGAGGATCGGTACTAACAGAGCTAACACCAGGGGAGGACAAGTCAGAAGCATTATCTACATGTTCAGTATTGAGGGTGGTGTGAAAGTCCAGGTGTAGAAGAAACCAGTGAGTGACTTTTATATGTACAATTTTCAAAATACAAAGCATCCATATGCCATCATTCTAATCTAAACTTAATTTGTTGGTGGATATGTGCTATTTCTTTTATTTAGCTGTTAATGAACCGATAGTAAAATCTGTTTTTGATGTTATTGTGATAATACATTTTTTGATGATAATGTTACTATTTTTTTAAAACATTTTCTGTATTGTGTGGTTTGAATTATTTACAATATACTGTGAACTAGTACTAGTTAAAATTATTGTATGTGCTTTGTATGTGGTAATTTTGTTTTGTGCAGGGTTGCAAGTTAGCTGTGAAATGTAATATGATGTAGTTTACAATTGGTTGGCAATGTCTACTTGAACTTGTGTAAGGTGAATGTTTGTTATCTATTCGCCTCATAACTTGGAAGTGATTAATTTAGCTATTTATTGTTAATAGTTAACGATTAAGTAACTCAATACGAGTTGACAAGACGTTGGTGCGCGATACTGAGGAGCTGGTATTTCCACACCAAAGAGCAGCCATTATGAGTTTTTTAACCAATTATTAAAACAAAGGTCACATTTTCGGCCTTCTCTGACCAGGTGGAAAGTGTCAGCACGGATGACTGACTTTAATGGCATGCAGAGTCCAAGCAATGCTGCTGCCCATAGTCCACTCCCTGCCGCATCACGCATAGGCACTGTTCGGACGGATTTCTGGCGCCCTTATGTTATTTTTATAAAACTTTACTTGTGACCCTACACACAGCTGTAATGGTGACTTGTTTTATTTCACCCGGAGCTATCGTTCTGCGTGAAATCAGGGCCTTTATGTCAGTGCTTGTTGATATTTTAATGAAAAAATATGAAGAGCTTGCATATATAAGGGTTTATACATACTGTTATAACTGGGGTTTCGGGATGGTCGAGTATGCGCCCTCTACAAGCAGGAACCCCCACTGTAGTCAGGGTATGCTAGATACACACTAAAAGAGAAACTGTGCTCATACTCTGGTAGCTTGGCCCAGAGCAGTCAGGCTAATCTAAAGATGCAATGTGTAAAGCATTTGTGCAACACACAGTCAGTAACACAATGAACACAAGGAAAACACGACAAAAAATACTCTACACAGGGTTAGAACAATAGAATATGGGGCAGATTTGCAAGAAAGTGACGCATCTGTAGAGATGCGTCACTTTCCCTGCGCCACCCTGAGAAACCCTTGCGCCACCATGGATATGCCGTATTTACGATACGGCGCACCATGGCGCAAGGATTGACAGATGCGTCAGAAATTCTGACACATCTGTTGGGGCAAAAGTCATGCATTGCTGGAGTCATGTCGCAAGCACGACGCAACTCCAGCAATGCATTTTGAGGCCTATTCCCACTACACTGCATCACTCCTTACGCCTGCTTCAAGCAGGTGTAAGGTTTTGACGCAGTGGCATCCTAGAAGTGACGCAGTGAAAACTTGTAGATTTCACTGCGTCACTTTTATGAGGCTTTCCTGCATGGGAATGCCCACTCTGCATACATTATACCTGCCGCAGGGATAATGTGACGCAGGGCTTTACAACATGGCGCATCTGCCTAGATGCATTACGTTGTAAAGTGTCGCAAGGGGCTTGTAAATCTGCCCCTATATTTTTATGGAGCACCACAAGATCAACATGACAAAAATCCAATAAGTAGAACCGGAGTTATGAATTTTTAAAGATTAAATCAAAATCTAGTGTTTAGAGTCAAATAGCGCCAAGGGGTTACTTGAGGTTGCGGAGAACTGGGGTAAATCCTAAGTTTACGCAGACTGTGATGTAAGCAAGGCTGGCTACAGGACTCACACAGGTCCCGATGAGAAGTATCTTGGATGGAGCAAGCGTTGACGCCGAAGAATCGGTTAGTCGGTTCCGAAGTGTGCAGGCAATGAAGGCTTCGTCGACGAAGCCTTCGTTGATGACCCCTTTACGACACAAGCACTGCGTCGTCATGAGGCCCGATGTTTTTCATCGTCGAACTGCGCAGTCAGTTGAAGCGATGTCGTTGATTGGCTCCTGCAAAGGTTTCAAAGGGCAAAGCGTCGGTTCCAATCAGCGCAAAGTTGTCAGTGCATCGATCTTCATGGTTTTTGGACAGCAGAAATCACCTTTCAAGGGCCAGTACTGGATTGGCACCGCTTGGCAGGGCAGGACTCGCAGATGGCAAAGTCCCGCCCTGCCAAGAAGTCTTTGATGGCCCTGAGACTTCAGAAAAGGGGGCTAGCCAGCAAGTCCCTGGAGTCACTCTGGGTTCAAGTGAGATAGGTCCAGTCCTTGTCCTCAGTGGGGCAGAGATCAGCAGGCGGCAGGGCAGCACAGCAAAGCAGAAAAGCAGTTCTTCCAGAGCAGCATCCAAGCAGAGTGGAAATCCTTCTAGCACAGCAGTCTTTAGTCCTGGCACAGTTCTTCACAGGTCCAGCAGTGTACCGTCTTTGTAGGGTCAAAGCCCCAGTACTCACAGCCAGTTGTGCCTTTGAAGTGGGAATCACTTTAAAGCAGGCCCTTGAAGTGAACAGGTCCCCCTTTCTTCCCAGCCCTGGCTCCAGCCAATCAGTAGGGGGTTCTCAGCCCTTTGTGAGGGAAACAGGACACTGCCCAATCAGGTGTGTCAGCTCCACCCCTCTCTTCCAGCCTAGGAAGAACTATCAGAATGCAGATTAATTCAGTTCTCTGTCCCACCCACCCTTTCTGTGTTTTTGGCTCTCTAGAGGGAATGCACAAAATCTAGCTGTCACCCACACTAGACATGTATTGGAGAAAGGCTGCAAGGCACACAGAGCAGTAAGAGCAGAGAAATGCCCACTTTCTAAAGGTGGTATTTCAAAAACAGTAATGTTAAATCCACCTTTGCCGGTAAATAGGATTTATCATTACCATTCCAAAGATATGAAACATGAAGGAACTACTCCTTTCTAATCAAGAATTACAGCTTACAAGTGTTTTAAGGACTTCCCAATGTTAATCAATGGGAGGAGCAGGCCTCACAGTAGTGAAAAACTAATTTTGGTGTTTGTAACTACTGGGACATGCAAAACGTACGCGTACATGTCCTACCTTTTACTTACACAGCACCCTGCCCCTGGGGCTACCTAGGACCTACCTTAGGGGTGACCTATGTGTGATAAAAGGGGAGTTTAAGGCTTGGCATGTGGTTTTAAATGCCAGTCCCACTAGTAGGATTTAGATTACATGCCCTGGGTATATGGAATACCACTTGAAAAGGGACTTATGAGTAAACTAAATATGCCAATTGGTTACACACCAGTGTCACCATGATTAGGGGAGAAGTACATTCACTTTAGCACTGGTCAGCAGTGGTAAAGTGCTCAGAGTTCTAAGACCAACAAAAATATACAATAAAAAAGGAGCTAAGCAAGACCATGCTAAGGATGACAAGTCGAACACCATCTATAACCTTTGTACTTTATATTTTAAAATATAGAGATCACAGAATTTAACTATAGAGATGTCTGACATAATTTCCAAATACATAAATTAGATTTATAGTCCAAGGTAAAAAGATTAGATACAGATAGTAGATGAAGGGAAACATGGACTGGCACTTATTGTTATGCTTATGTTTCTAAGGTATTTAACCACTGCAACTTGACTGCCTCCATCGCCCCCCAGCTTCACCAAACCATCAACTGCTCCATCGAAACCGCCACCTTCCCTGACGACTGGAAACACGCCGAGATCCAACCCCTGCTGAAGAAACTGGCTGCCGACCCGACAGACCTCAAGAACTTCAGACCCATCTCCCTCCTCTCCTTCCCAGCCAAGGTCATCGAGAAGGCTATCAACGCTAAACTCCCCAAGTTCATCAAAGAGAATCACGTCCTGGACACCCCCAATCCTGTTTCTGAAGCAACTACAACATCAAGACCACACTCCTCGCCACCACTGACGACATACGGCCCCTCCTCGACCGGAGAAAAACTGCAGCCCTCATTCTACTGGACCTCTCGGCTGCCTTCGACACGGTCTCAAATCGCACCCTAATCACGATACTCCACAACACCGGCATCGGCGACAAGGCACTGGACTCGATCCACTCCTTCCTGACCGGTCGAACACAGAGAGTCAGATTACCCCTGTTCCTCTCAGAACTTAGAGAGATCAGCTGGGGAGTGCACCAGTGCTCCTCCCTGAGCCCCACCCTCTTCAACATCTACATGGCTCACCTCGCTGTCATCATCAGAAGCCATGGACTCCACATTGTCTCCCTCACCAATGAGCCCACAGCCGCCAGAATCAATTTTCACAATGGAATAAAGGTAGTTGCTACCTAGATGCAAGACAGCTGCCTCAAGCTCAACTCGGACAAGACCGAAGTACTCATCCTGGTGCCCACCACCTCAGCCTGGGATACGTCATGGTGGTCCGCCACACTAGGAACCCCTCCCATCACTACGGACCACGCATGCAACCTCGGCATCATACTGGACTCCTCTTTCTCAATGAACCACCGAATCAATGCAGTATCCTCATCCTGTTTCTACACTCTCTGCCTACTTCGAAAGACTTTCAGATATCCCCCCACAGAATCCAGAAAGACTTCCACCCACGCACTCATCACCAGTTGACCTGACTATGGCAACGTACTCTACGCTGGCATCACCCAGAAACAGCTCAGGAAACTACAGAAAGTCCAGAACACCGCAGCCAGACTGGTCCTCGACATCCCCTGCCGCAGCCACAAGACACAACACGTCCGACAACTCCACTGGCTCCCTATCAACAACTTAATCACCTTCAAGCTCCACATACATGCCGACAAGGCCCTCCAGGACGCAGGACCAGAATATCTGAACCACCGCCTCACTTTCCACACTCCAACCAGACAACTCTGCTCGGCACAACTCGCCCTGGCCTCCGTCCCATGGATCCACAAGACCAGAACTGGAGGAGGATCCTTCGCCTACCTCACTGCCAAGACCTGGAATACCCTACCCCTCCACCTCAAGCAATCAGCATCTATGACCCAGTTCAAGAAGAACCTCAAGACCTGGCTCTTCAACTGAACCTTCCCACCCAGACGGATCAGCAGCCCCCCCTCAGTGCCTCGAGACCCTCACAGGTGAGTAGCCGTGCTTTACAAACCCCTGATTGATTGATCTATAAATGAACATTTATTTTTGTTGTAGGGGACACTGTAGGTTGATCTAGACCTGCCAACCACTGGCTGAAAGAACATCGCTTAGGAGAACATTAACACAAGTTGGTCACACCTGCACTCCGACAAGACAAGAGCTCCAGCCATAATCACAGCTACCACAGTTCCTGGTGACACAGCAATATCTATTACACTTGTCACATGTTCATCTGATTTAAAGTCTACTTCCAGACTGCTTCATAGTAAAGTAGATCAAAGAACACAAACAACAACTATAACTGTCATTACAGCTCAACAATCAATGCTGTGACAGTACAAAGCACATGTGCTCCTACAGGGACATCCATTATTTTCGCACGAGCATCAACAGTGCTTCTGCTGCTTCAAACATATGTCAGGTGGGAGAAGCTATCCCCATGCTGCAAGGGGGATAAGAGAGTGAAAATGCAAACAGCAATCCTATTACAGAGTCAGTAGCAGATGAAGCCTGTTCGGCTGGTGAGAAACACCCACAAACAATTTAGATTCAGGCAGCTGTTGGAGAAGGGACACAATATTAACCTTAGAAGACATTTTAAATTATTGACTTTCAAGATAGTAGTTCTACCTTGATATGAAATTCAAGAGAATCTACAGCTGCTGTTGTAGGTATTGGTAATCGTCTGTGAACAATAACTTTAAGTGACAATACATCTAGCCTGGTGCATCTGCAACCAAGCAGTATAGGTCGGCAACAAACCACTGCACCCAGATGCATAGAGAAGAGAGACTATCACAGTGCCACCGTATGTTAGGCCTGAATGAGTTGAGAGCAAATCATAAGGCATTACGGAGGATGACCAATGTAGTACACAACTTTAGCAATCAGGTTGTACAAGCTGTAACTGCTATGTTGTTTGCAACTAAGTCCATACAAAAGAGATTGCAGAGGCAATCTTCTGTTTCACATATAACTCTAATATCAAGCAGTGAGGCCAGCCAACCTCTTGCTCTCTCTTAAAGCTCATGCAAAAAGAATAACCGATGAACAGAATGTTGAACAATGTCAAACATTCACCCCATTACAGAGATCTGGGCCTAAATCCATCATTTTTTTGCTCCCCATGTCATTTTAGTTTAAACCCAGCCATATGTAAATCAGTCTTGGCCCTGCTCCCCATGGGAACAGTCTAGCCTGAACTGCCAGGCCAGGTCCTTTCTGGACTGGAAACAAGCATTCTGGGACTGGGTTTGGGGTTTCACTCCTCATTAGCCAGGCTAGCTTGACTCCAGTGGCATGGAGAGTACGGGACCTAAATCTGGGCAAATCGATCCCACTCGGGGTGACAAATGCTAAAAGAACAATTGATGGACAGAATGTTGAACAATGTCAAACATTCACCCCAGTACACAGAACTGGGCCTAAATCCATAATTTATTTTCTCTCCATGCCACACCAGTTCAAATCCAGCCATATGCAAATTAGTCTTGACTCTGCTCACCATAGAAATAGTCCAGCCCAGACTGCCAGGCCAGGTCCTCCCTGGACCACAAACATGCATCCTGGGACTGGTTTCGGGGTTTCACCCCTCATTAGCCAGGCTAGCTTGACTCCAGTGGCATGGAGAGCACGGGACCCACGTCTGGGCATACCCGTCCCACTTGGGGTGACAAATGCAAAAAGAACAATTGGAGCGGGTAGCAAGGAGTGCGGCTGCTACTGGAACTCCCGGAGAGCCTTTGAGGGACTGCTCCACCACCGGCAGCTTTCAAGGTGAGCCAAACCCATGTGAAAGGGGAAGTGACTGGCTCGGCCTGGCACGCACGAGCAGGGCGTGACCGACGATGGGCTTCGCACTGAAGTGCACTCTCCTGGAGGAGGGAAACGGAGACTCCCGGCCCCCTCAGCTTCCTTGAAGTGTGCCCTTGCCCTGTAGAGTGTCGAGGCCCATGGCAGAGGGTGTTGGAGACACTGTTGGTGCCCGACGCAAGAAGCCTGAAAAGAGGAAGAGGGCAGAGATCCCGATATCGACATGGCTGCCCCAACAGAATGGTGGAGAGGGCGGCTGGAACCGGCACAACGCGGGGAAGTGGTGGCTCTACAAAAGTCTGGTGAGTGCGGCGTGCTGGACGGGAGACCTGATCCGTGTGAAATAACTCGGGCCCATGGGCAGCTCGTAGATAGCCCATCACTGAAACTGGCAAGCAACATTGTGAGGGGGATTAGCGCAATAAGAAAGAGCGCTACCGGAGGCATGGAGAGCGATACCGGCTGCTCCAGATGGGATGTAGTGCCCTGCCTGACCCCAACATGACGCCCACTGCCCGGTCATTGTTTAATAGAAGAACAGGGAGAACACTGCGGGATTCTTCTTCAGCCTTGTGCATACACCTCTTGCGGACTTCTGAGTGATTTTGGTTGCCCTTCAAACTTAGCAGTGTTTCTGATCTCTATCAGCCAAAATTATCGATACCACCATGCCTGACCCCCAGGTGGAAACCTTAATTGTCTGGACGTACCGCGGTGCCCGAGCAACCTTGGCCGATGCCCGGTGGAGCTGTCCTATGCAGCTATAGAGGAGTTTGGCTCTGGTTCACCCCTCAGCCGTCACCTACACAGCCGGACTTCGGACATTGTTTTCCTCGTCTCCCCATTGTGTCTTTTTTTCCCTCCCCTGCCTCCTCCCCTGTGATTCTTTTTCTGCCTCCCCTTTTCCAGCCTGACCTTTCTGTGTCCCCTGAAGTACTTTATGTTATGCCATGCTTTAATAATCTCATGTAACTATGTTATACTGTTTTCCCTTTCTATGTTATGTAACGCTACAGAAACTAATGTAACTATGTAACAATGTTCTGAAACAATGTCCTACCTCATGTAAAGTGCTCTGATACCTCTGGGTCTAGCCAGCGCTATATAAAACTTTTCAAATAAATAAATGGATAGAATGCTGAACAATGTCAAACACTTACCCCAGCACAGAGATCTGGACCTAAATCCATCTTTTTTTTGCACCCCAGGTCATTCCAGTTGAAACTCAGCCATATGGAAATCAGTCTTGACCCTGCTCCCCATGGGAACAGTCTGGCCTGAACTGCCAGGCCAGGTCCTCCCTGGATGGCAAACAAGCATCCTGGGACCGATTTCAGGGATTTTCCCCTCATCAGCCAGGCTAGCTTGACTCCAGTGGCATGGAGAGCACAGGACCCACGTCTCGGCATATCCGTCCCACTCGGGATGGCAAATGCAAAAAGAACAATTGATGGACAAAATGTTGAACAATGTCAAACATTCACCTCAGTACAGGGATCTGGGCCTAAATCCATAGTTGTTTTGCTCCCCATATCATTCCAGTTTAAACCCAGCCATATGCAAATCAGTCTTGACTCTGCTCCCCATAGGAATAGTCCAGCCCAGATCCTCCATGGACCGCAAACAAGCATCCTAGGGGTGGTTTGGGGGTTTCATTTCTCATCAGCCAGGCTAGCTTGACTCCAGTAGCATGGAGAGCACAGGACCCACGTCTGATCATACCTGTCCCACTCAGGGTGACAAATGCAAAAAGAACAATTGATGGACAGAATGTTGAACAATGTCAAGAATTTACCCCAGCACAGAGATCTGGGCCTAAATCTATTTATTTTGCACCCCAGGTCATTTCAGTTTAAACCCAGCCATATGCAAATCAGTCTTGACCCTGCTCCCCATGGGAACAGTCCAGCCTGAACTGCCAGGCCAGGTCCTCCCAGGATGGCAGACAAGCATCCTGGGACCGGTTTCAGGGTTTTTCCCCTCATCAGCCAGGCTGGCTTGACTCAAGTGGCATGGAGAGCACGGGACCCACGTCTCGGCCTATCCGTCCCACTTGGGATGGCAAATGCAAAAAGAACAATTGATGGACAAAATGTTGAACAATGTCAAACATTCACCCCAATACAGAGATGTGGGCTTAAATCCATAGTTGCTTTGCTCCCCATGTCATTCCAGTTTAAACCCAGCCATATGCAAATCAGTCTTGACTCTGCTCCCCATAAGAATAGTCCAGCCCAGATCCTCCATGGACCGCAAACAAGCATCCTAGGGGCGGTTTTGGGGTTTCATCCCTCATCAGCCAGGCTAGCATGACTCCAGTAGAATGGAGAGCACGGGACCCACGTCTGGGCATACCCGTCCCACTCAGGGTGACAAATGCAAAAAGAACAATTGATGTAAAGAATGTTGAACAATGTCAAACATTCACCCCAGTGAAGAGATCTGGGCCTAAATCCATAATTTTTTTGCTCCCCATGCCACTCCAGTTCAAACCCAGCCATATGCAAATTAGTCTTGACCTGCTCTCCATGGGAATAGTCCAGACCGAACTGCCAGGCCATGGGTGTTGAGACAGAATATCGAGTTAGAAATGTCGACTTACACAAATCTCGAGTTGGAAATATTGTGATTCGGAAATATCGACAGCAAGAATATCATGGTCAAGAATATCGAATTTAAGGTAAGAAATATTGTTTTTAAAAATATAGCAGTCATTAATATTGTTTGCAAAAATTTAGGGGCTCATTACAATAGTGGTGAAACCCGCACCGACAGCCTGCCGGTGGCGGTTTCACCATCTCAAAGCACTTCTCCCCCCGCCATATTACGATGGCTGGCGGTGTGCTGGCAGACGCAAAGTCCGTCTGCCAGGCGTCCGTCACAGGCAATCGTTATGATTGCCTGGCAGACCCACCAAGCATCTCTAAAATGGTGGCGGTGCCTAGCAGGCACCATCCGCCAGATTAGGATGCTGCATCCTCGTCAGCCTATGTATGGCGGTTCAACCGCAATTCACAGGCTGGTGGGGATGTACTTTGGGGTACCGTAGCGGGCCCCCCTTCAGCAGGGGAACTCAAGTTTTGTACTTGTGCCCCCCAACATTGCCCGGCACCATGTGGCAGGCACCGCGTGGTGCCTGCCACGTAGTGCAGGGAAATGCAAAACATGCATTTTTACCATTGTGGCAGGTGCTGCAGCCAGCAGCACCCTCCGCAATGGTAAACATGCACAATGCTACCGCCACAGTGGCGGTCGCATTGTAATTCCATGTGTGGGACCGCCGACATATAGGTGGACGGTCCCAAGCCCGGGGACAATGGCGTCCGCCATCGTAATGAGCCCTATAGTTGTTTAAAAAATCGATTTTTTAATTAGTGTTATGTATTTTAGTTTATATTTTAAATGTATGTGTTTATGTTTTTTAATATATGTGTTACATTTTTAGTAGTTATGAATTTTATTTTAATTCAATTTTGGATTTTTTTTGTTTCGTAGCGGGTTGTGGGTTTATAGGGGAAAATGGTGGGAAGTAATTTAGTTATAGTAAATTAATGATTATTTTTTATTTATTTAATTTAGATTTTATAGTGCTAATTGTCGGAAGTAATGTATTTGCAATTAATTATTAATTGGTTGTTTATTAAAATCAATTAATTAATTGATAATTAATTATGGTAATTGTGTAAAATGTTTTAGGTGCAGGTTGTGGGGTTTATAGGGGTAAAGGATGGGAAGTAATTTATTTTTGATTAATTATTAATTAGTTGTTAATTTACTTTAATTAATAATTAATTATGGAAATTGTGTAATTAATTTTAGGTGCGGGTAGTGGGGTTTATAGGAGTAAAGGGTGGGAAGTAATTTATGTTTCATTAATTAACAATTAGTTGTTAATTTATATTAACTAATTAATTATGGTAATTCTGTGATTTGTTTTAGGTGTGGGTTGAGGGGTTTATGGGGTAAAGGGTGGGAAGTAATTTATTTTTAATTAATTAATATGAGTTCCTAATTAATATGAATTCATTGATTGACAATTAATTATGGAAATTGTGTAATTAATTTTAGGTGCAGGTTGTGGTGTTTATGGGGTAAAGGGTGGGAAGTAATTTATGTTTAATTAATTAATAATTAGTTGATCATTATTATTAATTAATTAATTTATATTTAATTAGGGTATTTGCTTATATTTTTATTGTGTGGGTTTTATTGTTATAGGGGTACACTGTGGGGAGGAAATACATTTTACTTACTTTATAATTAGTTGTTAAATACTATTAGTTTTTTAATTGAAAATAGGTTTTAATTGTGTAATCATTTTTTTACAGTTTAATTTTAGCTGTGGGTTGTGGGGATTATACGGGTAAAGTGTGGAAATTAAATAAATAAAATAATTTTTACGAGTTTTAATTTGTTTTTTAAATAATAATATTTCTTTAATTTGGTAATTAATTATGTTAATTATGGAAGTACATTTTTTAAAATTAAGATGGGGTTGTAAATTGTGTGGTGTTATAGAGTTGGAAATAAAAAAGTAAATTAATGTTTTTGTTTCTAAATAATTTTTTATTAAAAGTATTTATTTGTTTGGACATTATTTTTTATTTTATTTAAAATAATATTTTCAGGTATTTGTCATATATATTTAACATTATAATATGTGTTTGTTTATATTAAATATATTTTTATTTTTATTTTTAACATATTTATATATTTTTTAATGCATTTTGTTTTAAAATATTTTTGTTGTTAAAAAAAATTGTTTTTAATTTTGAACTGACTGGAGTGAGAATATTAATTGCTACCCCTCTGCAATCAAACACTTTCCCTACTGTTGCACTCACTGGATTGGGAATAGTAATTTTTACCCCTCCGCTATCCAACATTTTCCCTACTGTTGCACTCACTGGAGTGGGAATATTAATTTTTACCCGTCCGCCATCCAACACTTTCCCTACTGTTGCTCTCACTGGAGTGGGAATAGTAATTTTTACCCCTCCGCTATCCAACACTTTCACTACTGTTATACTCGCTGGAGTGGGAATAGTAATTTTTACCTCTCCGCTATCCAACACTTTCCCTACTGTTGCACTCACTGGAGGGGGAATTGTAATTTTTACCCCTCCGCTATCCAACACTTTCCCTACTTTTACAATTATTTGAGTGGGAATAGTGATTTTTACACCTCTGCTATCCAACACTTTCCCTACTGTTGCACTCACTGGAGTGGGAATAGTAATTTTTACCCCTCCGCTATCCAACACTTTCTCTACCGTTGCACTCACTGGAGTGGGAATAGTCATTTTTACCTCTCCGCTATCCAACACTTTTCCTACTGTTGCACTCACTGAAGTGGGATTTGTTATTTTTACCCCTCCGCTATCCAACACTTTCCCTACTTTTACAATTATTTGAGTGGGAATAGTAATTTTTACACCACTGCTATCCAACAATTTCCCTACTGTTGCATTCACTGGAGTGGGAATAGTAATTTTTACACCTCCGCTATCCAACACTTTCCCTACTGTTGCATTGACTGGTGTAAGAATAGTAATTTTTACCCCTCCGCTATCCAACACTTTCCCTACTGTTGCACTCACTGGAGTGGGAATAGTAGTCGTTACCCCTCCGCTATCCAACACTTTCCCTACTGTTGCACTAATTGGAGTGGGAATAGTAATTTTTACCCCTCCGCTATCCAACACATTCCCTACTGTTGCACTGATTGGAGGGGGAATAGTACATTTTATCCTGCCACTATCCAACACTTTCCCTACTGTTGCACTCACTGGAGTGGGAATAGCAATTTTTACCCCTCCGCTATTTATTTTATTTTATTTTATTTTATTTTATTTATTTGTAAAGCACCCGAATCACCCCCAAAGGGGTATCTCTGCACTATGGAGGAGTTGCAGTAGGCCAGAGAGAGAGAAACGATTTAGAACAGTGTTGTTTTGAGAAGCCTTCTGAATTGAAGGTGATCAGGGCATTTCCGAAGATGAATGGGGAGTTGATTCCAATAGAAGGGGGCTAGGTGAAAGAAAGCTTTCCCGCCGAAGCGCGATTTTTTGAAACGCAGTGCAAAGAGTAGAGATTTATCTCCTGAGCGTAAGGGTCTGAGTGGCAGGTATTGATTGAGTTTTCCTGCAAGATAGCCAGGACCTTTACCGTTTAGTGCTTTATGCACAATACAGCATATCTTAAATTTGATCCGTTTGCATACTGGGAGCCAGTGAAGCTGTTGTAGAAGAGGAAGAGAGGAAGAGAGGCTGTTCTGGCAGGGGCATTCGAGACAAGGCGGGCCGCAGTGTTTTCACTACTTGGAGTCTACTCAACGAGGACTCACTTGCTGAGATCAGAAGGGCTTTGCAGTAGTCCAAGCGGCTCATCACCAGTGCCTGAATGAGAGTTTTCCGTGCGGTCAAAGGGAGAAAGGGGAATACCCTCTGTAGAAGACTTAACACATGGAAGCAAGAGCCTACGGTGGCTGCAACGTGATCCTTCATTGTCGGTTTCTGGTCAAAGCGTATGCCAAGATTCTTGACCACAGTCTTGGGGACCGGGGTGGCACCTAGATCATCTGGCCACCATTCTGGGGACCACGGCATTGGTGTGTAGGAAGGTGGAATCTGACTATATGGTTGCCCCCACTTTTTTTATGGTGTTTTGCTGGTTTATGACTTAGTTGGACTGGGATCCTGCTATTCAGGGCCCCAGTCTATCTGCTTTCTCTGTAAAATGGATTCCATGTGCCTTAGGCACATCTCTGATTGGGATCTGGAGTGCCCTTATAAGTCCCTAGTATATGGTATACTATGTACCAAGGGCATAGGTACCTCAGAGGCCTGCCAGGGGCTGCAGCATGTATTATGCCACCCCTGGAAGGCCATCCAAACTGACACCACAGGTCTGCTACTGCAGCCTGGGTAAGGTGGTGCATGCACCCTTTACTGTGATATAGGTTACCTATATCACGAAATACATACACACCTAGAAACCTATAAGTCACTCCTAAGGCAGGCTTTATCAATCCTAAAGGCAGAGTGCATGGTTCCTATGTGAGAGGGTGCCCCTGCATGAGCAGGGCCCCTCTGCAGCGTTCGGAGACCATCTCTGATGCTGTTTGTAGTGCAGCCTGACCATATACTCTTAAGCGCATTATATCCTCGCGGTAAAATGCTAACTTTGGAATGGCTGCACCTAAACATGTCGTGTTTGGTGTCAAACATCTTGGAATACTACCCCCCGCCAATCCTGGCGGCGGGGGTAGCATTCCACCCTTCTAGAGGGAAAGACATGTTAACTCTGGCTTACCCGGTAACTTCTTTCTGAAGCCCTGGCATCACAAAATGGATGCTGCTGCCACAGACACAAGTCTGGCCTCCCTGCTGCTGGACGAAACTCCGGCAGGGGAGGCCTGGACAATAGGTTTCCTGTTGCAGGGAGGTGTGACCACCTCCCCAGACAGGATAGTGTGTATTGGGGCTGGGTGGGTGCACTCTTAGAGTGCTTTGAAGTCCTGCACTGGGGGAGCAAAAGGCTCCTCTGTGCATATGCCAGTTCAAACCAGCTCAGCGGCTACCTGCCCCTGCTCTGGCGCGAAACTGGACAAAGGGAAGTGGGTGTAGCCACCCCCTCCCTTGACCCTCCCATAGGTGGGGTCATAGAGTTAGTCCCTCCCTGTTTTACTAGTTAAAATGGGGAACCCTTGCCACAGCAAGATTAGATTATACCTGGACGAAACTCTGACACGGAATCCTGGACCTTCGACGCTCTACGACAAGATTAGAGGACTGAAGAATCTCCCTTGGGGTCAAGGAGTGACTCCCTGCTTGGCAGGCACCAAAGAAGCATCTGTCCGGTTCGCATCACTGAAGCTCCTGCCGGACGCCGAAGTCATCGCATCACCAGAGGTGGATTCTCAGACTTCCCGAGGCTACCCTGAGTCCCCAGCAAAGCTGAGGCCCGTGGCTTTCGTGGGTAACGTGAGACCGTGACCCTGGACACCGAGCACACTTGCAAGTGCACCATCTTCTGGGTCTCCCAAGAAGTCGTGCTTTGGGCTCCGAGTAGCCCTAGCCTCCAGCACCACCTGCACCGAAGATCACTGGCCCCCACTCCACGAGTGTCCTGTAAGCCAGCTCCACGTGCGGCGTCACGAGGCTCCTTCGCGGTCGCTAGCCCGTTGGCTAGTAGCCCTTACCGAAGGCCAATCTTTTCTTTACTTGGCAGTCTGGTTGCTCCAGGCCTGCCCTCACTTACCCTTGCTGGGTGAGTTCCCCAGACCTTGCTGGTCTGCACCATAGACGATCTTCAGCTACATCGAGACTTGCCGTTGCCAAGGCTTGTTGGGTCCAATCTGGTCGCCGACACCGCAGCACTCGACAGACATCGTGTCCCAGCCCGAATCCTGCTCCTGGTCGCCGACAACGCCTCCTGGACCTCGTGGCTGCTGAAACGAGACGACCGTCAACGCACCTGAAGCACTCGACATCGGTGGGCATCCGTCCATCACCTCCCTGGTCACTGGCTAGTGACCCAGACTCTGTCCCCTCTGCTTTCAGGTTCTTCAGAACTCCGATCCACTCTTGGATCCACCCGGACACTTTTCTCCTGGTCGCCAGCAGCACTTTGCAGCAGATCGCCATAAGAACCGACGACGAAACCCGACCCCGAAAGGCACCTATGCACCCGGCTTCCCTGGGTGAGGTAACACGAGTACTCCGGTGCTCCCGTGGGTAGAGACTCTTCAAAGTCCTAGATCTCAAAGGGTTTTGTCCTAGTCCTCTTCTAAGTGTCCCTTTCCTCTATTTTCCCGATCCCGACTTTCTCCATAGAAGTTAACGGCGTATCGCGGTTGTGTATTTACACTACACGCGCTCTCCCGTGGGTCCCCTGTGTCACTACCTTGGGTGGTTCCTTGTGGTCCAAGCACTTCTAGAGGCTCTAGGCCTAGTGTCTAGTTCAGTCGTGGTTCGCATACCACTTTATTGGTATATGGTTTGGTACGCCCCTAGGGCCCAAACGTGTATTTGTGCTATTACTGTGATTTAAGATCTTATAACCTATGTATTTCGAACTCTAGCCTCATAAAGAGACTAGAGGGGTGTGTTTAGTAATAAATACATATATTTTGAATATATACCTGGTGTGGTGCTCTTTCATTTGGTCACTCAAGAGATTATAGACTGGTAAAACAAGCTGCTTTACATTCCTTCAAGACTTAGCCTGAAGGCTGCTCTCCATAGCTACCACTAGGATAGCTTTCAATAAGGTTGTCTTTAACCTACCTACCATAAGAGTCGATTTGGACTGGTGCAAGGTGCCCACTATAATTAGTGGACAGCATATGCCAGGCCAACTTCTCACATTGGTGTGCAGCGTGTGGGATTCCAGCTTGCTATTGTTTTACCAGATAATCTCAATTGAATTGATCAACTGAAAACCACTAAAGGTACCTAAGGTACATATAATTTAAGCTTAGAATATCAGTAAGTTCTACTGAACTTAGAGTTGTGTGTTAAGGGATAGCACAACCCTTTCTACAACTCAAGAGAGTTTAGTAGGCCACACTAGAGTAGGTAGTGCATACACCACACCACACTAGTAATGTCTTTAAAAGCAGGATCTAGAGATGCCCTGCAGGAAGCCATTGAGCTTCCCCTCCAAGTATGACACACTCCCATTCTTGGAACTGAGAGCTTTGTGTAACGTGAGGAAATTAAGGACAGGCCAAAGTCCCACCACCCAACACCTCCAGGAGTTGTTGGTGGCTTATGATCTTAGTAAGTCCTCAGAGACTGAAGGGGTAGGAGCAGAGGGTGGGCCAGCAGATGAGGAAGGGGCCAGGGGTACTACTACCCCAGCCCCCTCTGAAACTGACCAGGAGGGTGACAATGACCCTGACCTGGAAAACCCAATCCCTTCTGGGGAAGATGAAGATGAGGATCTGGAGAACCACACCTTTGTCCCCCCAGGAAGGATTATGAGTGTGCTCAGAAAGTCTAGGTCTCCTTCTCAGGAGTCTAACCACTCTGGCACCTCAATAGGGAGCTCTGTTTCTTCTCACAGGAGGGAATCCTCTCATGAGAGAAGAAAGAGACTGGTCCAGTATGAGGAAACTCAACTGGAGATCAGGAAGAAGCAATTGGCTTTAGATAGAGAATCCCTAGATCTCCTTAGAGAGAGAAGAAAGTTGGGACTAGAGTCCCATGGTGGCAGCAATATCCCTAGAGATAGGGACAGGTCTTATGACCATAGAAACCTAAACAAGATTGTCCCTCCCTACCAGAGTGGGGATGACATCCACAAATGGATAACTGCACTGGAGAGGGCCTGTAAAGTTCAGAAGGTCCCCCAGAGGCAGTGGGCAGCAATCTTGTGGCTCTCCTTTGCAGACAAAGGTAGAGACAAGCTCCTCACTGTAAGAGAAGAGGATGCTGACAATTACACAGTCTTGAAGAGTGCTCTGATAGATGGGTTTGGCCTAACCACTGAACAGTATAGGTTGAAGTTCAGAGACACCCAAAAACCTCAGACTCAAGACTGGGTTGATTTTGTAGATTGTGCTACAAAGGCTCTGGAAGGTTGGATACATGGCAACAAAGTGCAGGACTTTTTAGGATTGTACAATTTGATTATGAGGGAGCAGATCCTTAATAATTGTCAAAACCAGCTTTTGCACCAGTATCTGGTGGACTCTGATCTGACCTCTCCCCAAGAATTGGGAAAGAAGGCAGACAAGTGGGTCAGAACCAGAGTAAAAACTAGAAATCAGGGTGGTGACCAGAAGAAAGATTCTACTAAGTCCCAAGAGAAAGGTGGGGATAAATCTAAGGATAAGTCCCCTACAGGGCCCCAAAATTCCTCTTCTGGGGGTGGGTCCCAAACTCCTTCCTCTCCTGAAAAGAAACCATATTGCCATGTCTGTAAAAAGCCTGGGCATTGGAAAACTGATCCCAGTTGCCCCAGGATTGGCAATAAAGAAAATGTTCCTCCCACAACTACTACCACCCCTCCTGGTACTACCAGTAGTAATCCTCCAGTTGGGAGTAGTGCACCCAAAAGTTAGGTGCTTTTGCAAGAGGAACAGAGGTGGGCCCTAGTTTAGACAGGGACCCCTCAACAGACTCCTCTGACTCTGATGGTGGTATAGGATTTGCCACCTTTACCATGGGTCCCATAGCATTGGGCAGGTACAGATTGGAGCCAATGATTAATGGTCAGAAAGCTGTGGCATTTAGGGACACAGGGGCTAGTGTCACCATGGTGGCAGGGAAACTAGTCCCCCTCACCAGCTTTTACCTGAGTTTAAATACCAGGTGACCAACATTGATGGTGTCAGAACAGATCACCCCATGGCCATAGTCAATCTCAGCTGGGAGGGGGTCACAGGCCCAAAAGAGTGGCAGTGTCCCCAACCCTACCTGTAGATTGCCTGATGGGCAATGATTTGGAAATTTCAGCCTGGGCTGAAGTTGAACACCAAACCCATCTTAGGATGTTGGGCGTCCCTGCAAAGGTTAGTGGGGCTGTGATGGCCACAGCCCCAGCCCAAAGACTTTGGAGAGATGGAGCCTGAAAGAATGGCCCACTCTCCCCCAAAAGAGA